>CM067079.1:10621948-10676948 GCA_033980235.1 Diadema setosum
TCACGGTGTTCCGCCCGGAAATTCAACTCTAATTAGATCACAAGGCAACTTAGGGGAAAATCGAATCTGCCCTGCTTTGATTGAAAAGTCGGCGTACCCTTCATTGTGTCGGTTGTTTTTTAAGGTATAGCCGTGTACATGGGCATTGAGACGTACAGATGAATCTACCTATTCATTCTTTGTGGCCTACCATCAAGCGAGTGAAATTAATGCGTTTAAATAGATAAGACATTCGATAGTAATATTTGGGTTCATTACTCAACCCACTAATCTGCTAATGATCATGTAGTCATAATTGCAGATGGGAATATGCTAGAAGTAATCAGACTTTACTGAAGTGTTTCAGTAAAGCATTTTCTTTAAAAAAAAAAGGGTCACTTTTAGAAGATTGCAGCAAAAATCCCGCGAAAACAATGTCATGTTTAAAGAGACCATTTATTCCTTAAAAATCAAGATCTTAAAACATTAGGCCAAAGTTTGCCCAATGTACCTACAATCAAAGCAAGAAATTACTCTCTCAATGGTTGTTACCATGGTTCCTGTTAACAAAATAGTTCTTAATTTCAATAGCCAGCTGTTAAATGAGGTTTATTAAGCTTTCCTACTGACTATAAGATAACCATCATAACGATCTACTGTTTTTGTGTTTACAGAAAAAAGGGACTCTATTCAAAAATAATTTGCCTTAGACAATACTGACTTCAAATCAAACCATAATAAATCATACACACAGTTGTGATGATTTATAAACATATATTGTTATAACACAATGTTCTATTTTATATACAAGGTATATACGGTATATACAAGGTGCATTTCGACGTGAATATTCATGATTACGGGTTCGATATGACAATTAGAAGATAAATGGCGCCTTCACATTTCAGGGTTAAAGAGCCGGTAAATATAGCATGGGGCTAACATGGAGTGGAAAGGCTGATCCGGGCTAGTATTCAAGAGTCCCCTTAACCAATAATCATTTACAGTTTTGTCACTGAACTGTGTTGTATCAAAGTGCATCACAGCCAAAGAAGCTGGACCGGAGTGGACCGTTACCGATATGCGTACACTTCGGTGATTTGCTGACCTGACCCGTGGCTGACGGACGCTATGCATGTTCCTCAGAATGACGTACCCCGGTGGATCCAAGGTGTATCCAATCAGGCAACCAAGTGCTTACCCACGCCAACATACCGGGTCTTTAACCAAGTACTTATTTTAAAATCATTTGCAATAAAAAGAAGGTATTGTGCGTCTCTGTTGATGACAATCAATGTTGGCCTAAACAGAGGGCGTTAAAATTCGTAAATATTGATATATCATGATTACGTCTAACGTATATTGTATGTATGTATGAATATATATGTATATATATATATATATATATATATATATATATATATATATATATATATATATATAATTATGTTGAAGGCGTAAGATAATGGTATTTCGCTGGTCCTGACGTATCAGCTTTTTCTTTTTCTTTCCTTTTTTAGTTTTCAAGCTTTCGGTCATATAGGCCTTCATCAGGATCTAAACAAAGGCACAGAATGACATCAGCTATATAGTGTGCAATTTCCAGAGATATTGTATGTGATGATTATGACTTTATAGCAATGATTTTTGTACAAAGTCACTGTACCAATGATGTATGCACATAAATTATGCAGAACACAGACAAACACACAGACACACACACACACTTTCGGATATAGCGATATGCAGTACAAGTATAAATATATGTTGTATGTATGAATAATATGAAAGAGGAAGCAGAAGCTACTGGACCGGTGGAATGCTATTATCTTACTACGCCTATTATAATGTCTTCACCATCTGGAAGTTATCACACACACACACACACACACACACACACACACACACACATATATATATATATATATATATATATATATATATACATATATATATATATATATATATATATATATATATATATATATATACATATATATATATATATATATATATATATATATATATATATATATATATTTATATATATATATTGAAACAAGGAAGGAAAAACTGACCAGAAACAATTGGAATAATAAATAGCGAAAACTTTGAGCAAAGAAAATGGGTTTTCATCGGGATTCGAACCGGAGTAATCCGGTAATCCGGAGGTCTCGGGTTCGAATCCCGATGAAAACCCATTTTCTTTGCTCAAAGTTTTCGCTATATATATATATATATATATACTATAAAGGGGTATCATATCATTTTTGGTGACCAGATCACGTGTTATTTTTTTTCCGATTGTAGCATTCTGCTTATATAACTGTACCTGTGATTGGTTCTATAATACACGTAATACCCCTCTGGGCCCTTTAATCGCATCTAAATTTCTTAGCAGCGAGGACTCTTCAAATCGGAGCCATAAAAGATTAAAGACGATACACTCGATCCTCATTATTCATAGCTTTGAGGCGAACTTCAGGATTTCATATAGGCGAAATGGCGTTTTCCATTCGTAAAAAGATTAAATCGACCCAGATTTACGATATATTATTTAAAGTAATCTCTGGTACGGCGTATATACCACACCCGGTATCTCCATTATTCGTCTGGATGAGGATAATACCTTGGTTCCATCCGTGAAGCAGTGAGCGAGGTTGCCATAGTTTCAGAATATTTGAAGTATTTTCGTATGTACATAAAAACGCTCCGTGTGTTCCAGGCACCATACTATACCACATGGTTGTATGGGTGCGATGGTATATTGATTGTATTGATTACATTGATTACACTCTGAAACTGACCTTGAAGAGGAATGCAGGGTGACACGTTTAATTCAACGTTTGAATCAATAACTAATCTGCATGCAGGACACAGGATTATATAGAGAAAAGCAGCCTTCTCCCTCAAGTCTGCTTTCCTCATTCAGTTTCGTGCATGATTTTATTGACGGAACCTTGGCTAAACTAAACCCCGACTCTGATGGAAATTATTCTAATGAAATCAAACATCGATCCCATCCCTCCTCCTCCTCCGTCGCCCCCCCCCCCCCCCCCCTTAGGGAGGATTTTCCTGCGATATTGTCCTGAACCGGATGCATACAGATCAAGGATGAACTCAACGTTTTGCTGAAGTATCATGCCACTAATCTTTTCTACAGTCAATGGGACTTAATGTGCAGTTTTATTACGATTGGAATCTAAGTACACTCGGAAAAAAGAAAGTAAACGCTTTTTTCAAGTTGATATTTCTAATAGAACATTTGGCTAAAAATTAATGTATTATATACCACATTCTTATGGTCCATTAGTTTTGGACCATAACAATGAATTGTATGCGGACAAAGGAAACTGAGCAAACAAGATCCACTCGGAAACCATTAACTATTTGTACACGGCGTCGCATTTTGTTGGGATGCAAGCATTGTTAAAAGAAGTCCCTCTACTGTAACAAGAGGCTGAATCGAAACGCCATTAGGCCATGGAAGTGAAGTACTATCAAGGACAGACTTTTGTTTTGACTGAGCGTATACCTTGTATACTTGTTTCTGTATATAGCTCTCCGAGATCCATTAAATGTCAGCATCGCTTAACATTGTAAGAAACACAAGATTCAGTCTTATCTGTTTCCCCTGTTGTTTGAGTCGTGTTTGTTTCGTGCTTTATAGCCCCTGAGGACTTGTTCGTATTACATCTAAATCGAGCAGTAATGAAGGAAAGCTACAGAAGGTATAAGGTCAGTCGGAATACCATGTTGTCAAGTATAAAGAGTTGACGACATGAAAAGATCAATCACTCAAACAAAAAGAAAAGCAATGTCATCGAGAGAAAGCGAGCCTGAATGAGATGTTGGATGGCTGGAAGGCAGTAACGAGATGGATATTCTACACGTTCACTACAAATTATCATTAATGACTTCATTTACATTCAACATTGAAGCGAACAATGTAATTGGCCAGACATTGAAGAATACATTATGATCCTAAAATTAGGTTACTGGATATTGGTGGCTAATCGCGAGCCATTGTTCGTGTAAAAGGAAATTTGCACGAGGCTCTAGCTTATTTGTGACTTTCGACGTTTACTTTTGTCATTAGCAGCAAAGCAAAGTAGCTATGATTCTTTTGGTTAATGTCTCATTATTCAAATTCATGAAATATTCTTCCGTCGAGATGTTTTCATTGCAACTGATTGACAAATTGTCGAAATTGACAAAAAGCTCGGTGTTCTAGTGGAGATGACCCCTGTCCGGTGATCAGGAGGTCGTGGGTTTGAATCCTGCTCGAGTATGTACGCCCATGATTTTTTATCATGGCTCCTACTAAAACGCTGCTCAATTCAGTGCTTATTTAAGTCGATGTAGGGCAATTTGTCAATCAGTTGCAATAATGTTCCATTAGCTGGCTGAAGTTGTGGTCTCTTTTTTGCTCAGATCTGTTCTTGACCAAGCTGATATTTGACAACAGCTGTTAGGCTTGTTGCTCTCGTTTGCAAATACACAATTTTAATATATTAATGTTATTTTGGAGAGTAACAAACACAATGGAATCTTATTCACAACATGGGCTTCTTACACCGTGTAGGTCGTTATAACAATCGACATTTATCATATAATTACGATTATGTTAATTTGACCGTATATGAAACTGTTCGACGCCAAGCACACTAAGAATGTATACATAAAAGACAATATGAAAAGCGATAGAGGAGGCACAAAAGAAATGAGTTCTATTAATGATAGCTCTGTTTTGAAAGAGGTTGCATGTCAGTTTGATACTGTGTGCCGTGTTCAGCGTAAACTGAATAGCACGGAACCATATTATTTTGGTTACAGTTCGTTATTCCGAAGGTTCTTTGGTCCGAAGGTTCGTTATTCCGAAGGTTCGTTATTCCGAATATTCGTTACTCCGAAGGTTCGTTACGGACTCTATTTCATTTCGGATCAACGAGTCTTCGGAATAACGAACCCTATTTCATTTTCGGATTAACGAACCTTCGGAATAACGAACCCTATTTCGTTTTCGGATAAACGAGCCTTCGGAATAGCGAACCCTATTTCATTTTCGGATGAACGATCCTTCGGAATAACGAACCTTCGGAATAACACCACAGATGTTCGGAGTAACGATTCCTTTTTCACTTTCGGATTAACGAACCTCAAGGTATAGGGAATTTGAATGTTTCGGATTAACGAACCTTCGGAATAACAAACCTTCGGAATAACGAACCTTCGGAATAACGAATAGCACCCATTATTTTCTACCTGATTCACGTGGTATCAATATCACAATAATGCTGCGACCACAAAACCGACATGTGTCCATAGTCATGCAATTATAATGTACACGTGAGCGTATTGATATACAGGCGTAATTAAAGTGTCACGGTTATAGTGCGTTATGAGCTATTGTCAATAAGGTGAAAGGATGTAGGCCTACCTGTATAGGAGATTGATACGTCGCTGTGTAACACCATTCCGCTGTTAGGTTGCAGTTGTTTTGCATGTTAGACCACAAGCACGGAAACTATTCGGAAACTAGGATGGCATCACTTAATTGCAGAACTACGTGGAGAATTTTCTTAAATTTTCTGTGCCTTGTTCTCGAAACAGAGCACTTCTGTCATTTTGAGATGAGCAGATGAGATGCAATTCATATCGTTCAGAATGCAAATCTTCAACACCCCCCCCCAAAAAAAAAAATAATAATAATACATGCGATTAAACAAACAAAATAGTAAAGAGAAGGAAATCGACCTCAAACGTCGGACATTTTTGGAATTAGGTTCCGTCGCTACACCCTTCAAATTAGTGAAAGGTATATGACACTTTCCTGGCGGAGTTGGTCACTTTTTAATTGTGTGTACAGCAGAAATACACTGAAGTAATAATATTGATAACTGATATAGTATGTGCTGTCTTCATCACATCCAACATCGTCAATGATACTACAAAATAATAATAAAGAAAGCTGATTCTGTCATGCTCTAGGGTATTTATCCCGGCACCGGCTTCGTGGTTTTCTAAATCTATTTTCTCATTTCGTTTTCCGTGACAATTTGTATGCTAATGCAATTATGTAGGATATGATGAAATTATTTCTATGAATTGAAATGTTTTTACAGCCCAAGTTCAGTAGCAGTATTTAGGAGTAGAATTTGAAACATTTACAGTGCATGCCTTGATACTCCCATCATCTCTGTTGTAAAGCTCATTGCAATTACCATATACAGTATAGTTCTCTTAAAGGTACCGTTTAACATTGGGAGCTTTGATTTGAAAAATGTTCGAGTTATCACATTTTGATGCATTATGTTGTGTAGGTCAGTTGTTATCATAAAACATCCTACCATATAAAAATTTCGCAATAAAGCCTGAATCATAAGGAAATATCACGTCTCTCCATAAAAATAGACGGCTTATTCAAGCAACAATTTTATTATAACTATAAAAATGTTCACATTTTTGCATAAACTTAACATTGAATATACTGATTAATACTTTACACTGGTTGTTTCTATTCCTAATTCACATTTTAGAACTATTTTGACACATTAAAGCTGGGTTTTCGCTTTATGTGCAAATGGTAAATAATGCTTTTAAACTGTGGGGACAGGAACATTTCTCCTCATGTCTTTGATGATCTACATGATTTTGGGAAGATTATAGCCTCATTTTGATATTAAGTATTGCCAAATTGTTATGTAGCAAGCATTTTGTGGGGGCGCTGTGGCATAGTGGATAAGACTCCCGACTCCCGATCGGAGAACCCGAGTTCGAATCCCGCCCAGTGCTTACGTCCTTGGACCAAGATGTTTTACCCACCATGTCCCTCTCAACCCAGGTGTATACATGGGTACCTGGCAACGCTAGTGTAATATTAATGACAGGGTCCTCTGGTAGAGCAATGGCAACACTGAAGAGGCTACCCTGGGTAAATAAGACCTTATTATCATTATCATCATTATTATAACTATTAACAGGAAGGAAAGAATGTTATAGGCCTTAACCCGAGGAGACTACTGTATGAAGAGTCCGATAATTACAATAATAAAGTCAAGGGCTGGTGTGAAAGAAGTGTGAAATACGTAACTCACTTGGCACTTCCATTGTGTCACATGTGGCAATGTGGTTTACAAGCAAATCAAGGTTAATGTGAATATGGATATCATAGTAATCATAATCTATAAAAAAAAAAGTATCATTAAAGCACGAGGACGGTAATCAAGTCAAGGACTATACCCCCCCCCCCCTTCTCGCCCTAATTTTGCTGGCACAAAACCTTGCATCATTAGTTGCTGCCGTCCTTGTCCATCCGTTCATGTGGCTACTATATCCACAGTATATTGATATGATATACCATAATTTCTTATAAGTTCACAGCTACACTGAAGATACGCAATACATACTGGCAGTTTTATCAGTGATATTCATTTTGCGGATCTTGTGCGCGCATTAACTTCACCAGTAATATTTAAGTGTTTTAGTATGTGACACGTTTTATCACAGTAATAGATGTGACAATGATAATGTGAACTGTATACAATATAACCAGAAACGGTTAGGACATCACATAATTTGCCAATTTTATTCAGCCAAGTTTTCATTTTGTAAGAGTGTTACATATAAGTGAAAAGGAATATCATACTATGAGAAGCACAAGGCTAAGTTTTATTGTTGAATAGTTGAATCATATTATGATTGAGAGTTATCGAGCATTACTGATATGATTTTCTTTCTTTATAGCTCGTTAGTAAAGTACACTTTCTTAGGCTTGATACGGCAAAACTGCATTTTGCAAATCAATTAGGTGACACTAAAGTATTGGAGAAAGAACATGATAATCAATAATTAAACAAATCCCTATATCACCTAGTTACTTTTCTTTTGGTTATCATTCATCGCCACTATCAATCCTAGTGATGTGGTAAGTACATCATTGGCTCGCCAGTATTATGTCACAATATACAACTTCTTTTTTAATCGTGAAGAAAAAGTTTAGCACCTTCTGGTATAAATGTCATTATACATCAGAGCCTTTGCACGATAGGTCTAAAATTGCGCATAATACATTATTGCATAATTTTATATCGAACAGGATGGTCTTGTTTTGTCATGAGTGAAATGAAAACTGAACAGCAGCCGTGATACTTGGTCTTCATCTATCGTGCCTGGATATCTTCTTTGTTCCGCCTTTAGATGTGACATGAGATCCTCCATGATTGTTTAGCTCCAAGTTCCATGAACCATTCACGCCCACCATTGCCACGAAATTCCACGACGGATATACACCAGTACGATTCATACCAACACACAATAAAAGAAGCAGATAAAACATCCAAAATATCATTTGCTGTAGCAGTGGAATGAATATGCAAAATAAGTTTCAATAATCAAATCAAATCAAATCAAATCAAATCAAATCAAATCAAATTAGAGTGATCTAGGGCCTACAGTGTACTGTTCTTCATTCTATCCCTTGTAATCCTGCTGACCTGTATTGATTATTATTATCTCGGCAGTCGCGACACGCAGCTCATGTCCACTAGAAATTATTTTCAACCTGGTTCCTTCGCTTACAGTTCATTGTTTTGAATAAATACGTTGTTATGCGCATCGGTAGAAAAGATCTGTCGCTACTTAATACTGACTTTTTTCCCTAAAAATAGAGTAATAGTACAGACTACTTCCATTCCGCCTTCCGCTTTGCCATCCTTTCGTTTCCATGGCGATGAAAAAAGATGATTTGTATACATTGATTGACTGCTTAAAAGGTATTTCGCCACAGACATCTCGGAAAATCATCGGCATTATACGGATTTCGTGGTTGCCAGCGTCCAATCGATGACTCCGATCGATAAATAGACATGTCGGTAGGAAGATTCCTTGACCGACAGTTTAAGATTCACTCTGAGATACCACTTACTAGAATTGTACTCTTTTTCTTTGCGCGTGGAGTGCGACAGGAGTACATCATAATATAGCCTATATAGGTTTGATATTAAAGAAAAGAGACAGGCTAAAAGATAATATGACTGTTTGTCAGTGCCATGCCGAAGCAGACTCTTTTGTGTGAGCGAAAACAAGGTCATATATGACATCAGATTCAGCTGATTTTATAGAATTTAGTGGGGTCCTTTATCAGTCTGTGACAGTTGTATGGATTTTAAAGTACAAGATTTATGCATTTTTAGAGTTTTGGTGTTGGAACCACTGGATGAGGAGACTACTGGAGGGTATGACGCCATGTCTGGACCACAATATGAAGACAATATAAAGGGAATTCCACGAAAATCATATTTCATGAAAATTACACTTTCCATCAACTTGATACTATAAGGGCAGCAATTATTCCTCCTGCTTTCTGAAAATGGTTAGTCAAGTGCTCTTTCATTATGCTAGAAAAGTTATTTTTTGTCGAGATGTGGGCCACTCAATAAACTGGACTATCATGGAATCTCAAAAACATACGTAGTAGTGCATACACATCAGGCACACAAACGATCGGGGAACTTAATGTAATGTTTCCTCAATCTGATGGATGTTTGAAGTGACTGTGCTGGCAGAGATTCTTTCTAGTCACTGTGTCTTTACTGCAGAATTTCACATCCTAATTTCGACTGCATGGATTACACTGCGAAGAGCTGACTCAGTGGCGCAGTAATTGCTTTCTCGTTTTACCATCCCCGCTGATGGAAACGCGAAGATGATTTATCATGAACTTTTCCTTTCTACCATAGATATGGTCCGCGGATTATGTAAATGACTCGATCTACAAGCTATCTCCCATTTCAGCAGAACCTTCTCAACTCTTTTATCATCAGCAGAGAAGCTACCTGTCACATCACCACTAGGCATTCTTGATGCCTTATGAATCACGATCTTTCATCTGCAAAGTCGGCTTAGATCTACGTGATGTATGGTAATGATATCACCTTGTATGAGGTATTATATTCGTTTCGTTTAATGACCGTAAAGCCTATTAAGTTTTTAGAGCGTCATTACAAACTACAAATGACCGTCTTAAGGCACTGATATTTGCCCGACAGTGTGTTTTCTGAGCCAGCTGCTCCATTATTCTGCTACAATGATGAATGATGAAAAGATAATGTAAATGATAATAAAAAGACAAAAACTGTAACAAGGCTATACAATTAAGTTTTGTTGGGGTTTTTTATTCTCTAAGAAAAGCTTCTTGTCTTTAGCTGTCTTTAACAGCGTTTGCTTTTAAGCTTGGGAGAAAGCAATAAAAACAATATATTTAAGTGGAATAAACCAAATAGAAGACAAAATAGAATCAGCAAATACATAATAACATTAACTGTCTGATATGCTTCATTTGATAGAAGCGTTAGCGTCTCTTCCTCGTATAAAGGATGTTTTGGTGACTCGTAAAGGTCTCCTAAGAGTGAGATTTGTTTTGAAGGTCAGCCCTATAGGCGTGAGTACAAATGCGACAAATTACATCTGGCATAGGCGGAGTAGTAAATATAATCATCATTGAAAGGCTCCAGTGAATTACAACCAAACCAGTGTCATTAATGTTGTTGATTGGAAACCTTTGATTTGCTTTAATTTTATCTTTCAACTCTTCTCATGCACATTTACCTCTCCCTCCATCCCCCCACCCTCCTTGAACGAAAGACTGACTATGGATGGAGTTTCCACTGTTGCTGACAAGCACTGTAAGCTCACATCAGCTTGATTTCAATTCACTTAAATTCAATTCAATAGTTCATTTATTTCCATCGAAAAATACATGATAAAAAGCGGTACACGTGTCAATTAGACTTTCATCCAGTTGGGAAGGACGTATCGTTGAACACAATATAGCACAGTAACATGTACGCACGAATGGCAATATATGGAATGGTATTTAAAAAGAAAAAAACAGGAACAATCCAGACTTTACCATAGAGAAAAAGCAATAATAATAATGACGATAATAATAAGGTCTTATTTATCCAGGTAAACCTCTTCAGTGTTGCCACTGCTCTACCATTACATAGGGCCCTGCCATTATTATTACCCTATAATATAGTGTTGTCAGGTACCCATTTATACAGCACCTGGGTTGAGAGGGACATGGTGGGTAAAAACATCTTGTCCAAGGACGTAAGCACTGGGCAGGACTCGAACTCGGGTCCTCCGATTGGGAGTCGGGAGTCTTATCCACTATGCCACAACGCCCCCGTAATCAAAACGATGGAAAAGAGTGCTCCGCTAAAAAGTTGATCATTGTTGTCATGGTGACAGTTTTTCCAAAAAAGTTTAAGCTTTAGACAGCGAACATGCTTCTCAGCAAGGCTGCCAGCAGTCCAGTTTTTCATGTTCGCAGTGCAATGGTAAACTCCACATAAAGGCGACTCTACCAGTACGTCTCATTGTTGTAAATCATTTCCTGCAGAAAGACTAAAAATGATAATTTCCAGCATGTCGGGTTTATTTTTAGTTTCTTTCAGGTGAAACGCACACTGCCACATTGTTTGTTTGAAAGTATATAGAGCATCTATAGATTAGATTAGAGTAATATCCCCATTAATGTATAAGGCAGTTTACGTCCACCATCCACCATAGGTGGAGTATTGGTTCGAACTTTCCCTTATAGCGCTCAGTCAATGAACTGTATATACTTTAATTATATATAGTGTGGACTTGACTCATAACAATCAGATATCACAACACCAGCAATGAGACTTTGTTAACCACTTATTTATATCGGTTTTATGGATTAGATCCCTGTCGGCCCTTAAGACGTGACAAATTGCCTTACATCGACGTAAATTATTTAAGTAGTAGCCATAATCATAATAATGATAATGATAATGATAATATTAATAATAATAATAATAACAATAATAATGATAATAATAATAAAAAGAAGAAGAAAAATAATGATAATGATAATAATAATAAGAAGAATGACAATACTTATAATAATGATAATAATAATGATTAAAACAATAATGATGATAATAATAATAATAATAATAATAATAATAACAATAATACCAGATGCGCATACATACTCGTGTTGGATTCGAACCAACGTCCTCCTGACACCCGGACAGGCGTTTTGTCCACTATCCATAGTCCATCGAGCTTATTTACGTCGATGTAGGGCAATTTGTCCATCAGTCGCAGTAAAAAACAACTCGACGCATGAATTTCACTAGTTTGATTACGTAGAACCTCGATGCATGATAAGATAATAAAAGGATTAGGACAGCACTAGCTATCACGAGGAAGCTCATTTGTCTATTGATAACAGTTATCAGAAGGTCCCGTCAGAAGGCCGTTGGTTCGAATCCAGCCCAAAGTATGTATGCCCAGTCATGATCTTTTATTATGACTATATCACCTCTAAAACATTGATTAATTCGGTGCTTATTTACGTCTATATGTGGGGCAATTTGTCAATCAGCATTATGTTGCAATGAGTACCAGTTGAACTGAAAAAAGGATTATTCGTTGCGATTAAAGAAATTATATGACACTGAAATTATTGTAAATGTTGCTCAGATTAGGAAGCATGATAAAGAAAATTGACTTGTGGTAGCATTCAGAGTGCAATGAAACATAAATGATAAAGAACATGAAAACCCCATATAGAATATAAGCATGTTAAAAAGAGATAGTGGGCTTTAAAAAGAGAGTTCCTATCATTTTATTGGCTCGTAATTTTCACTCGTGTTAGGCGTTACTTCGCACATTTAGTACCAAACCATAGCCATGGAATTTGCAATTAAGTTACGTAATGGGAAAAGACATGTTTACAAAAGTAGGCCTACAGTATTTATGTGCTTGGACTCCTCGCCACGGATGTGTGTCTTCAATGCTATAAATATCAATTTAAATGCTCTAGCACGTGACATAAGTTTCCATCTACATTTACATTAGGTAAAAGTTGCACAGTGCATTCAATGTTCCGAAACACACATGCTTCTAAAATTAAATGAATGGTGCGTCAAACAAAGAGCTATCGGCTATGCTGCAAGCACGAGTTATTTTGCTTGCTATCAAACGCATTTAACTTATGAATACAGTGCACCATGGTAATCGCAATACATAACTACCATGGCGTGCATACGCACACCAACAAACGGAGTAAACAGTCATGATCTGCACAATGTTATATGACGTACACACACATACACACACACACACACACACACACACACACACACACAAATCATGACATAATAATAATAATAATAAGTACAGCATTTGTAATGCGCCTTCGATCTAGTATCCTATTCTGAGGCGCAGAGGGACGTAATTATAAAAAGAATAGCATACATCGTAGCGTGTACATAAGAAGGTTGAAAAAGAAGGAGATAGATAGAGATATACCCCAATGAACCTCCATTACATGCCTCCATTACAAACGCCTTCGTCAGCCGTAAGCTCTGGCGCCCCCTACTCCGAACGTTCTGTAATCGTTCACGTGCAATTCTCTCACCTATAAACATTAATAGCTTTACAGATATCTGTATTTAAAGCTTGAGTTGAAATTCTTCTTGTTTGGTTTACAATAAAGGCAAATTTTTTGTTCCTTCAAATCTGTAAAGAAGTGATAGCGTGTTTGTTTGTTTTGTTTTGTTTTTGTCTTTACTGATCAGATTCCGTGTAGAGATCGATCTGGTAGAGGAAAAGGATGACTAAAAACAAAAAACCAGAATCGAGAATCATCCCCATAAACTTTAAAGCTAATCGTTTATTCCTGACAAAACAAGCACATGGATACAAAATGAGAAACGCACAAATACACACAATCTCTCTCTCCCTCTCTGTCTCTCTTTCTCTTACACACACACACACACACACACACGCACACACACAAACAAAAACACACAAACAAATAAACAAACAACAAATCAACATACAAGTCATATTCTTCAAAAGAGGTTTCTTTAAGAGCGATCGATCCAATGACAAGGTTCTGCTTGCCTGATTGCCATGATACTAAAGCATAGCTGCAATACCCTTGTGGCGCAGCGAAGGCCAAGGATTAACCATGAGCTCAATGTGCATGGTTCAATTTTCACTGAGGCATCAAACCATTTAGCTAATAGAGGACAAGTGGGAGGTTAACATATACCAATGGAGGGTCACAGAAAGGGTTAAAAATGGTGAAAAAGACACAGATTCGATACAAAGCACTAAAAATGTCTGCTATAACCCCATGAATCTTTCCATTAAAGCGAGCTAAATTTGACGAAAACAGGAAAGAGAAATTTTTTAGATGGGACAAGTATGACTAGATATAATGTCTGGAGATTGAAAGATGCATGTCTGATTTATTCATTTATTTATTTATTTTTTTTTTTAGTATTTGTCAATATATTTTCGTGTACAATATCCTTACCTAGATAAAAAAAATCTCCTTTTCACTCACGACACCTCAGCTTGGCGAAATTTTGGCGTTGATGTATGCTGTCACTCACCTTTATTGTGGCGCCTCAAAAAGTGACTGTCTCTCCCTGACATAAACTACCAATTAAGAAATTAAAAGCATGACATTGCTCAACCACTCCCTCTTTATTCTCTCGCTCTTTCTCTTACATCACGTATTCATCGTATGCATAATTATATAAATAAGTATGCATATAATATATTCAGGCCCTGTATGTGTATAATGTGTATAAAATGTACCATGGTACGAAATTGCCGTTGTTGACCGACTCTTTGATCATATTAAAAAACTAAATGATTATATATTGATGATAATAATAATAATAATAACTCTAGATAATGATAACATTCTTTTGTAAAAGAATTCGTTTTCGTTTTAGCAAAAAGCAAACAAAAAACAAACAAAACAAAATGGCAATTCCAGCCCTATATTCGTACTTATGTATGAAACAATGGGACCGTAACTTTTTTTTTTGATATCTCTTTTTTTTTTTTTTTGGTCGTCTCTGGCGTATTGTGTTCAAAATATTTTATGGCGTCTGTATTGAGCGAAAGAGTGCCCAAGACCCTTACGTCACCACACGCCGGCACTCTTTAGGAGGCTAATAACGTGAATAATGTCCTGACTAGACGATGTGCTTCTCCGTTGAAGGACTCACATGGCGACTTATCAGAGACAATTGGATAGAAGAAAATAAAGATAATTACATACATACATAGACATACAAACATACCTCAACGCTCGGCATGAGTGGGGTCCCGGGCCACGGAAATGTTGTATCGGGCCACCAATGTCAAAGACGTTATCTCTTGGTAGCCCGATAGGGCAACTAAGATTCAAAATGGACTATTATGTTTCCTCTTCTACAGGGCCTATACATATCCACTTCCGGCCACCAACATTTTAGATTTAAGTTTTGATAGCCCGAACGGGCCACTAGATAAAGTGTTATAGTGTTGGGCCCTGCATATACATAGGCACATGCATAAAATGAAGCAAAAGTGATTCTCAAGGACAAAACAGAAAATGATACGTCTAACAAAAAAAGAAAAGAAAAAAAAGAATTATTTATTTATTCATTTATTTATTTATTCATTTATTTATTCATTCATTCATTTACCATCTATTTATTTATTTATTTATTTATTCATTTATTTATTCATTCATTCATTTACCATCTATTTATTTATCTATCTTTTTTTACATACATGTATTAGAATTCGAGTACAGTGCCACCAATGTTTTCTTGTGAAATATTATTACCTGTGGTAACTCAGCGTTCTTTACCTTCTATCTTCTATTCAAGCAAACAGGAGAATTTTTATCATGGTCCAGAGATCCTTTCCAAACGACTCTGTCTCTCGATTCTGGTTCCACATTAGGTCAATGCTTTTTAAGTTCAAACCGTATAGATTAAAAAAAAAATTTAATCTACAATGTATACGGTTTAAACTTAAAAAGACATTCTGAATCAGAGCGTAGCATATAGTATTGACGTAGTATTTGCTACTACCACATTAACTGTATATACTTAATTCTTCTTGTGTTGAGAGTTGCACGTTTGGTTGTCAATCCATGGCGATGAGATCACTTCCGGTGTCATTCTACACTTGGGTCATTTTAAATACGAGTTTGAAAAGTGAGTATTAAAGAGTTTCTTCATAATATATTGATTTTATTATACATCTCCCAGGGAACGGTGTGAAATCCCTTAAAAGCTCACGTTTCGCGACAATGTACTGTCTTTCTAACGAGGTGGCCATAATGAGTTACGAGCGCGTGACTTGGAAATGTCAGTGTTTTCATGACACGTGTGGAAAGTTATTGTGTAAATTTCCTTTGATCCCTTCATGTTAGTGTGAGCATTAAAACCAACGACCCATCACCTCCGGGTAAAGGTAATTCGCACTAGCAAAAGTTGACCGCGCCGTGTCTTGTATACATGGGTCCTTTGAGCACACATCCCACTATACTTAAAGTGAAAACTAAACCCTGCGAACTAATTCTAATGCAATGGAATATACATGTATGCAAACATTAATTTGTACTTCAAACTTTTGTTGGAAGTGAAATGAAAATGATTGAAATGAAATGAAATTGTGTCAAATTTCACATGACACAAGACTGAAAGGAAATCATAGTACAATAAGAAAGCCTCGAGATGAGTAATAAACAAGGGAACAATGAATCCATTGACCATGCTGCTAAAACCCTGAACCTTTATGTCATGGAAAAGATACCGCATTGAAGCTTTAATGGTAAATAGAAGCTTTCATTGCGCATCGGTCTATGTAATTGGTTTCCCGGGTGTTGTTGTTTTTGTTGTTGTTTTTTGAGGTGAGAAGGTAAACAACGTTGGAGAACAATTGTTTCTAGAGAGGATTTTGGAACCATTATAATCTGTCCAATTTGACCGCGATTTCATCTTTCCTAATGAACGCATTTTCATCTTCGCACTGTCAGCCATATCTCACGTCATAAGACAACAGAAAAAATATAACACGTCAGCCTATTCCTGGAGTAGACCTACACAACATATCAAATCAGCGTTTAAGGTTTAATAGTGCTTCAAAATACACTATATTCATAATACCACAGCTTATACCAAAAAAAAAAAAAAAAAACACCGCGTATGTATGCGAATATCTTACCAAAAGTACGTCGGATCTGAAGCATACGCACCAAAAAAAAAAAAAAAAAAAAAAAAAATGTCCTATCTTATCCGTATTCTTCTGTAATGGAAAAGGTATTCGTACGGCTATAATCTCCGCATATGTTGTACGGTACTGAATTTCAATCTATTTTTCATATTTCTCGATGAAAAAATACATCAAATAAAACAAAATTAAATAATACATGATACCAAGCTAGGAGGCATAATATTACAAAATGAAATAATACATGATATCCAGCTAGGAGGCATTATAAAATATTGCAAACATAAAACATAGTGGTCGATCTATGAAAGTTGGAATCTGAAAATGAATCCTACAGAAATAATTATGATGGATACATGGAACCTACGTATAGACGCAAGCTTGTCACGCGTAAGTCCAAGGTAAAAATCGAGCGTAAAGATTGAGAATGATTAAGAAAGAGATAAGCAATTCAACATCGTCATACTAGTATAATTGTTTGAGAATAGCATGCGGCAATATAGCAATTTTGTAGAAGAAATAGGATAGTAATCTCACCACAGTAGAGGAACATTACGATTGCCTGTTTAGCAGACTGAAAATATTTGAAACCAATCAATTAAAAAATCATCCACAGATAGAATTCGTGTCGGTACGTACATGGTGCAGAGATAAAAGATAACGTGAACAAACATTAGAGGTGCTTATGCATTTAATTGTGTGTACACAGGTTGTCTGCTATGTCCGTTGATTCGGGATATCGCATTCTGAGAAGATAGCATAATTATCTACGTAGATAAAATAGTGGATCAATAATGAAGTGAGCCGGTGTAGATTATACACTTTGCCTTCGGTGTGCGTGGTTAGCTTTGTCTTAGAATGTCACCCTGTCGTACTCACGAGGTTTATTATAACAAATATGTGTTTGATTTGTGGTGCTTGGTATCTCTTGATAGAATCATATACAAACAACTTCATGTAAATGACTAGACTCAGATATTGTTTAAGATCTGTCACTTCGACGCACTGTTTATCAGCGTTTCCAGTTTAAGAATTCATGGTTCTAAATGCTACAGAGTATTCATGATGCAATGTATTTTGTAATGTGAGGCTATGAAAATAGAGGTGATGTTCGTTATTCGGAGGCCTCATTAACCCGAAGTTGAAGTAATTGAAACACATAAATTCCGCATGTTTGTGAATCCGAAAAGGAAACGAAAAGTGCGTTCTAACGTACCTTCGGAATTACAAGCATTGCTTCGTTTCGGATTAGCGAACTTTCGGCATAACGAGCCTTCTTGTATTCTCGGATTAACATACCTTCGGAATAACAAACAGTAACCGAAAATATTGGGGTTGAAAATAAAGTCTAAATGCTTTAAAAAGTGAACATGTGTAAGTGACATTTTTATTACAACTACTGTTGGACAATACCATTCAGTAAATGGTTAAATCAGTACTGGGATAACGGGATTGTTTATAGATCAACTGAAAATGACAGCATACTCCTGTAAACATTTCTATGGTGATTTTTTTTTTCCAGGCATTAAATGGACATAATCAGTCAGCAAATACAATACATCTAAAAAATTCTCCCTCACAATGGCAAACGCAGGTAAACAATCACTCATAGAGCATAATATTCATCATTGCCTGCAATCGCAATTATATCACGGCTCTTGTTCACAAATCCACAGATACCAAGAAGTGTTTTCCCCTTCCTTCTCAGACTCGCGGAAGTTTAGTGCATACGGGTAAATCGTTGGGCGGTGCCGGCAGCGGGCCGTCTACGTGTACCAGCAGTCCCATACCAAGCTGTAAAGACAATTAAAGCGACAATGGTCATGAAAGTAACTGTTATGATAATTATGCATTATTGGAAGAACTCCAAAAGCGGAAAATGAACAGTGGGTAAATGACAGTAACAATCGTTGAACTACTGTTAATGGGAACACCGATAGCATTGGTGCAGATGAAAATGACGATTTTTATTCAAAGATTGCCGTAGCACAAAGTTACAGCTACAAAGGGCCTGTCCGAGGCAGTCCTCGGGAATACCTCACATTCTGATACTTCCGCTGGTCACCAAGTGCATTTCGAATTTTTAGATTGTATACTCCTCATCTACTGTCTCTGGTGTATTCCTTGACATCTGTCATTGAGAACGGAGAGACTATCTCTTTCCTTGTCTTACGATTGGCAATGTCGATTAAGAGCATTATACAATCAAAGCAGTTGGCCGATTATACTGGGCGACATTTTTAGCGTAGTAGACATAACTTCGACGAATCATTGCACCGTTCTATGCCGTGTTGAAAAATATACGAAATTTGTGACGCATTGAGAAAGACTGGTTCAAACTTTGGTGCAATATTTGTGGATATATTGCAAAATGGAATAAATAGAAACACAAGGCAAGTGCCAAAATGTGTCTCGCACATTCACTAGAAGAAATAAAAGTTTTTCTAATTCTCGGAAGTTCATTGACCACGCCTATGACCTTTGAACTTGTGGTGACCTTCAACTCCCCAAGGTACATTTACCAGCCAAGTTTGGTCACAAACGGACATAATACTTATGGATCAAAAGTTATGAGCCATTATCAAAACGCGCCGTAAAAACTTAACATTGGGCCCTAAAAATTTGTCGACCCCTGTTTGTGACCTTTGACCTTGTGATGACCTTCATCCCCCCAAGGGACATCTACCATCCAAGTTTGGTCACAAACGGACCTAGGGATCAAAAGTTATGAGCCATAATCAAAACGGGCCGTAAAAACTTTGTGTTTTGGTTTCCTTTATAAACTCGACCTGAGAAATAAAATGTCACAGGCAAGGGTCAATGAACTTTAGGGCCCAATGTTAAGTTTCGATTATGGCTCATAACTTTTGATGTACATGAAAAACAGGCAAAGGGGCTGTATATACTAGTATGTGTTAATAACTTGCATCGATTGTCCAGTTTTCCTCAAATTTTCACTGATAGATGTGTTCTTTTAATGTTGCTGCTTGTGACCTTCAACTCCCCAAGGGACATCTACTATCCAAGTGTGACTGAAAATGTTTAGATAGATGACTTGAAAAACTCCAATAACATTTGGTTTTCACTTGTAAATGACGTAAAATTAGACGAAATTCTGTGGAATAAGTCAAGAAATTATCGCCGGGGGGGGGGGGGGGGGGCAATTATTGTCCACTCGTCTAACTTGTTCGACCATTTCCAGCCCATCCTGTGGGCATTTCATGGAGCGTTTTGTCAGATTTTTTTTTCTAACAAACTGTTATAAGCTACTGAAATCCTTGCATCTGATTGGCTGAGAGCAAATTTGTCCGTCAAGTTTGTCGGACAAAACGCTTCATGAAATGCCCCCCTGGAGCATCCCATTAAGCTATCCATATCAAATTAATTCAAGAAGACGGCTGCCTCAGCGTTTCATCTCAAATCACGGTGGTGACACCCCCTTCACGCTATCAGAAGGCCTTTTCTGTTGAAGTTGAATCCGCAAACTCCATAAAAGACGTTCAGTTTCATCTGGAGTGAAAAAAGGTCTACCCATGTACACTTCAAATTTTCAATACTATGAATTTTTTAAACTGGAATCGGGAGATACGTATTTGCCCGACTTTAATCATACCGTATCAATGAAATAAAAACTTGGAAACATCATAAAAAAGGAGATATTATACCTACAACTGTTTTCTCTATGACACTGGACGACCAAATCGAGTTTCATTGAAACTAGAAATTATGAACATTGTTGCAATGCTGAAAGAAATCATTACTCTCACCAATAAATGTGTGTCGAAGTGACAATGCATCAGCCACCATCCCGGATTACTGGTGCGAAACCTCACCACTACATAACCTCCAGGCGGTACCATCACGCTATCCTTCCGCGGGGGGTTGTTGAGATTGCGACTTACATTTCCTGCATAAATGAATCAGACGCGTTTGAAATAAACATCTACTAACTGTAAGCCGAAAAAAGTGAATTATTTACCCTATAAAACTCATGTAATATCAGGCACACTATACATATTCAATACAAAAATTTCTTGATGATGGAAAATCACATTAGTTACTAAAGCTTAACAAGAGTAATGTTAGAGCATTTTCAAAACCATGGCCATTTACAAAGTTTACCTGTTTTAATAAACTCCTCAAAATAAGTTCTGCAATTTAAGTTTGATATATAATATTTCTCTTATACCCGCATTATCTTCAATAAATAATTTTATGACATTATAAGAAAGTCTGATTAATCATCTTTAAAATGACACCTCACTTGCTATGATTGGGTGTTCTTGGAATGTGCAAAACAGCTGAGTATGGGGACAGATCAAAAGTGAAAAGTCGCAACAATTCTGTTATTGATAATGTACAGTTTTGATGACAAAGGGTCATTGGAATGAGCAATGCTGAATGACAGCATTTTCAAAAACTCCCATTTCCTAGACATTAGATGACTGTTTGGTCAACCTTTATGTTTAATTTTAATCTGCAGATACTACTGCAGTTTTTAATTCAGGATGAAGCCTGGAATCTAATGATAATCTCACAATGCATTCTTTTTAAGCACATTCCTTCCCTGAAACGACAAAGCAAATGGGAATCATACTGTTTGACAGAACATATTTGCTCTATTTTGCAGCATTTCACATTTGACCTTTCCTCATACTCAGTCATACTGTGTATTGAAGGAATACCGTCATATCAAGTGAGGTGTCATTTCAAAGATAATTAATCAGGCTTTCTTATGGTGTCATATTTAATGAAGATAATGCGGGTATAAGAGAAATATGATATGTCAAACTTTAATTGCAGAACTTATTTTGAGGAGTTTATTTGTTTACATTGTGAATTGGAGAACACGACACAAAAATTATCAGAAATCACATTTGCCCTGATTTTCATGTAAAGATGTGTTCAGGCGTTGTTTGTATTTCCATGAGTCACCCTATTTATTGTACATAACGACCAAAGTTTCCTTCGTCACTGTGTATCTGAACATTTTGTTATTACATGCTTAGTTTCCTCCCTTGGTTACATGAATCTCGCTTATACGAAAAAAAAAAAAACATTTGCAAAGACGGGGTTTTTATGACATCATTGATTCTCCAACTGCAAAGTTCCACATCGTGAACCCATAGGATATCAAGTGTTCGCAGCGTAATAGTTGTAAGCATCGTGGTAATAATGCTGAAGATTATAATTATTAAGAATGCTTTGTACGGAAGAAAATCACCAAATTACTTTAAAATATACCTAATACAATCACAAATACAAAATTAATCGATTTCAAACCAAACCAAAACAGCAAATGATGTATACAATCCAACCTTCTTCGTCAAGATTCTTAAAGTCTTCCGTCGAAAATGGTATCGAGAGTGACTGCATTCCTAGAACGGTGAAGTAATACCCATGGAGGTGCATAGGATGTGCGGCGATTACTCCCGTATTGATCATCACCAACTCAACGACCTTGATCAATAGCAAAGAAATCCAAGAAAGTGCGAAGCCGAGGATAATAAAGACCCAAAATACAAGAGACTTTCCGTTAAATCTGAAGAGCCAGGATGTACCGGTAAAGCCTGAGAGAAATCAAAGCTCACTCCTCCTGCTTTAAATTAAGGTACTGTTTACCATCATGGGAGCAGTGATCTAAAAAAAAAATAATGTTTCAGATATCACATTTGATGCATATGTGTAAGTCAGTTGCATCACAAAACATCCTACAATGTAGAAATTTCCCAATAAAGCCTAAATATAAGGAGATATCATTAATTTTCGAAATAAACCATAACTGTAGATGGTTTAGTCTAGAAACATTTTTGTTATGACTATTGTTCACATTTTTTTTTTAGATTTAACATTACTTAACATAAATTATACTGATTCGAATTTTTACATTGGTTGTTCCTATTCCTAACTCACATTTTAGAACTATTTCAAGGCACTAAAGCTGGGTTTTTGTTTCATCTGCAAATGGTAAATTATGCCTTTAATGTACACAGAGGTGAACGGTCCCTCACATGTACATTTCAAAACGTCAAACATCAGACTAACTTTGACTGCCATTCACATTTCCCAGGAGATATACTGCATATTGCATCTACTTTTAATACGACTATTAAAAAAAGAATATCCCACCTGATCTTGTTTAAAACTGAGTGTATGTATGCACGCGCAGCCTTCTGTGGAACAATCTACTCCATCCTTCAGAAGAGATTGCCGGTTGCAGAACATCGAGTTATCCAGTTCTTGTGCGTGCGTCAGAAGGGGAACGCCGGGCAAGGTCAGCGTGATGTTGTCCAGGACGGTTAGGAAGGTTGCTAGGTACGTGTCATTCCCGGCCTTCTCGACCGGGTAAAAGACGGGATCGTGAAGTCCTTTGATTCTGTTACGCCCTATAACATTGAGCTCTATGTAGCTGGTGACGTCAACTTGGCTTAGGTCATCCACTGTCTCCTCTAAGAACCAAAAACACACAAAACAAACAAACAAAAAATGCACAAACTTAGGAGGCTGTAAGGCGAATATTTACAAATAGACGAAGAACATCTATTTACACCCAGAAATAATTGATTCTGCAAATATTGCAGCTCATTTTACAGAAACATTGCGAGGACTGCTGTTTCAAATTTCCAGTCATCATCATCGTTTCACAAATTTTTGACATTAATGGAATGATTAATCATGGAAACAACACACCGTAAAATCGGATATACCAGCCAAAAGCCACTGGAATGTCGGCAATCTTATCGATTTCCGCGAAAACGCATGCGATTTAGGACAATTTAGTGTCATTCAAAAAAAAAAAAAAAAAAAACAGAACCGCTATTATGGGTAATTACAGAGAAAATTTGTAACCTAACAAATCATAAAGGACAGATGACTATCTAGTTGAATCTCTCAAGCGACATAATTATGTTATGACGACGTTCTATTTCATAATAAGTGAAAAACCTTGAGTACAAAAAATTGAGTGCAAATATTTGATGTCTTATTATTCCCAAGTTTTGTAACGGAGCCAAGCTCCGTAACCATTATGGTAGACTTTTCTAACGACGTAAAATGTCAACCTGTAAATTCATGTACATAAATTTCTTTCCAGTAGACTCTGAGTTGATAACCAATCGTTATTATACTACCTGCATCCCGCAAGTCAGAAGTAAGTATGCCGTCAGTTCCTGCTAGTGGGTTTA
Organism: Diadema setosum; assembly: GCA_033980235.1. NCBI lineage: Eukaryota > Metazoa > Echinodermata > Echinoidea > Diadematoida > Diadematidae > Diadema > Diadema setosum. Next base: position 10,646,185 of record CM067079.1, read on the forward strand.
ACGTCACGCCCTTACGTCTTATGGATTTGTCCTCGTCAGGTTCAATACCACGCGGAGTCATGTCATATCTGAGGATCGCTAACTCCTTCAAGAATATACAATAATAAAAGAATATATATAAAACTCATTTAAAACCATTTCATCACATACAATACCGATATCATGGTCTAGTATCATGGATACTACTCCTATAACATATCATTATATACATCTTGTCGAATCACAAAGAATAAGATACTGGACTGAAGAAAAACGGAAGATCAGGGAAGGGTATACTAAGTCTACCAACCTTTACTGACTGGTGAGACAAGTTCCATTTTTTTTTAAAGGAAAGCGATACATTTAACCACGGAAAATAATAATGGTGAAAACACTGTGGACTGGTCCTTTCCAATAATCGAATAGCCGGAATTTCACTTGGATTCAGTTGTTGTTTTATTTAAAAATGCGCATTTGTATCTTTATCTTCAAAGTAAATTGATGAAAGGAAAACTCAGAGTTTGAGAAACACTACCAAGGATGGGCATGTGCCTAACAGCGCTCCCTCATTTTTTTTTTTTTTTTAAATATTAGAAACACAACTGCTATCCGACACTACAAAGTCTTGTATCTAAGTCTGGAATGATTAGTTAGATAACATATTTCTATGCCTTACATAAGGATATTATCATTCTTATTATGCATGATGAGAATACGAAACCTTTGAAGTAGAGTATGCATACTTGACTGAAATGCTAATCGAACCTGGAATGAAGCGCACGCGAAATCACCCGCCACGCGAATCCAATAACTGTCCTTCTCCTGGTTTGCGTCGAGTACAAAGTCGTAACGCTCTCCGGAGAAGATGGTGATACGGTCAACGACTACGGGGTCGATCGGTGCACCATCAGTGGCGATGACGGTGAGTTCGTGGTGGTCCACCGAGACTGTCACGGGGCAGACGTCACCCATCGCACCGATGACCCGGAAGCGATATCTCAAACCGGATTTGACGTACACTACATGATGATCTACCGTGACGTTCGCCTTGTCTTCGCTGCCAAATACCAGGTTGGTCCCTGCACAGAATGATCTCATATGACGTGATCTCTCCCTCTATTGACATACATGTATATCACAATATCCGAGTATTTATTCCGACAATATTTGATAATATGTCGTTGTTGAAGACTTCGCTTCTTTTCGCATCAGTCAAATATGAACAAAAAAACCACAATCTAATTTTGATATTTGGATATTTTGACCAACTAGACCAACTCAAAAGATCAAAATTAAGTATAAAAAGTGTGGTGTGAAAAAGTGAAAAAAAGTTTTCATTTCAATACAAAAAAACCCAATACATATAGATCGTACAACTAGAGATGTCACTATGGCGACTGGTATGCCTCCACTATAACACATGGTTCTTAAGTTCTACAGTACGTCTTGATAATGTATCACTACAAATTCACATAATATATACTTGGCAAAAATTGAAATGACATGTTTGTCACAAATGTGTTGATTGTTCACTTTCCTTGAACTAGATTTGATTGGATGAATGGTTAATAATATTTGGGGGATTTCAGGATTTGTACTTGACCCTTGACATTTTCATAGGTTTATACATTTAGTAATCTCCAATGTTTGAAAAAAAAGGTGTAATTTTAGCCGGAGGCATAAAAACACAAAAACGCGAAACCCCTCATCTCTCAGTCCTGATGACTGAAGAGGGCAGAGTCCCCAAGTCCTACTTCAAAATCGAAAACAATCGATGGATGACGTCTATAGATGAAAAATATAAAGTATAATGTACAAATGTATAATGTATTACGTACGATGTGTAATGTACAGTACATAATGTATAAATGTACAGTGTATAAAAGTATGATATATATCACTGTGAAAATACATACTCTCGTAATGGTTAAATGTACTGTGTATAATGTATAATATAAAAAGTGTAAACGTATAATTCATAATGTATTAACAGTGATACTATGATGCATAACGTATAATGTATAAATGTGTAATTATAACAACCTTGAAACCTCCCGATCTTAACTAAAAAGCTAGCTGTCCACCTGTTAAAACTAAAGTCCTATATCTTTGCAGATATATTAACAGCGCTATAAATGCTGTTCCTCATCATCATCACCATCATCATCACCATGCAATTTTTGAAGATCAACTCACCGCGGCCGTTGATGAGAATACCATCGACTTCGATCACTCCCGCGCCATGGAAGAGTCCCGCGGCAGTCGTTGTTGCTGGCTGCCTTGACCACTCAATGATCACGAGGATGTGGCGAGGATCATCGACGTCGTAAAGATGTCGATGGGGATCGGAGGACGAAGTCTGTCGAACAATGAGGGAGCCGTATATACCATCGGCGCGTTGAATACCGCTGTGCGAGTGCCACCAGTGCGTACCTACATACATAAAAATACATTAAAGGGACTATGCAAGGCAATAAGGCAAATGCTTCTTGACTTGATTGATTCATTATACATTGATCATTACTTATGTGGTTAAAAGAACGTTTAAGGCCTGTGCTTTTTGTTTTGTTGTGTTTTCGGGGCAATGATCGTATTTTTATAATAATACGTTCAACCATTTCTCTGTTCACGAAAATGTCTCAAATCCATTTTACAAATCGCGATGACTATTTTAGCGCATGCATACAGGCTCTATACTTAGTTAAAACTGTGAAGAAAGTTACCGGTGAACTGAAACAAATTATTATGTTCATTCGTGAATGATTTTCTGTTTTATTTGACTTCGAAACGCGTCTCAATAGTCTTGATATCGAAGGATGAATGGTAGTGATTATTATGTCTCACTGTGATTGTAGCGTGAAGAGTGGAATTAATAATAATTTTATCTGCATCTTTAAATATAGTTGTCCATGATATGAGACAGTAACTCCTGTTTATTTCTTTTTTTCAATCTTGTGAAGTGACTTGAATAAGTCTTAAACACTTTGCGTGTTTTGAGTACCAAAGTTCCTGGTACAGAAAGGGTTTAAAGTCTTCGAGCAGGTGTATACTCCGCATGCAACTCGAATTGACAAGATTATAAACATGTGTCACTACCATGAATACAACAAAAAACAAGAATACCAAAGTGGCATACAATAAGGGTTATCTCAGTCATTTAATATGAGCGACTATAAAATAAAGCTGAAAAGAGAAGTTGATGTCATCAAAAGTGATATTATTTTCTTTTTTTCATTTAATCATGTTTATTTCCTGAAAAGTATAACAGGTCCGTTACTACGTAGGTACCTATATTGTGTCGAGTTTTAGGGTAAAGAAAAAAAAAATGAAAACGTCAAGGCTGAACCATGATTCAATTAATGATGCATAGTTGCAACAACGTAGCGGTGTTTATTCTGTCATGTAATTCAAGGAATATTGATATTAACTGTTCGGTTCTGCAGGTCATAATATTTACAAACCGTCACGCGAGTTGCATTTGCTCTGTGAGTAACGTTACAACAATGCATCAAATTAAACAGCATCCATAGCATATAATACCGCGTCACTAAGCAAATACTTGTTTTTTTCTTCAAATGTTTGGGGCTGTATTCGGGGTATAATTGGATGGAATGAGAACATTATTCTTAGAAGAAGACACACGTTGATATGCAGTGTTACTTTGTACATGGTCACGGATTGAACAGATGCACACTGAGCAGTGATGAGAAATTGAAAGCTGTCATTCTGTGCCAAACAGGCAAAGTAAAGAATGCAAAAATAAAAGAGTCACTGTTTTAAAATTGGAAAAAAAAAAAACAACAACAACCCACAATCAATATTGAAACTTGTGACTCCACATAGAAAATTTAAAAGGTTCTGTAATAAACATGAACTACAGGCTGAAAAAAGGAACAACAACAGCAACAACGAAAACAAAAAAGGAATACCTATTATATTCCATTGGTGCACTGGTTCAAAGTAACATAAAGGGGAACGTTTAATGGGGTATTTATCAAGCACCAAATGCTGGTACTATTATAATGCTGGTATTCAATAGGTATGTGGTAGGTATCAATGTATTGATGCGCACCGGAAACGGACTTGTTGCATTTTTTTTTTTTTTTATCTCATCAAACCCAAGTCTTGTAAAGAGCGGAGGCGCGTAGGCCAGCTCCGGTTTACTATAAGGAGACCTCCGGATGATTTTCAAAGTTTCACATTTGAACAGCTATAAATTAGTTATACTGAGTACAGAGTTTCAGAATTTATAGTGACTGGGATGAAGAATAAGATTGTTTTCAAAATTTAGAACAAATTGCAATGGACAAGGATGATGACATGGCAGCCTCACCATAAGAATGCATAGGTTAGGCCTCAAGGACAGCACAATAAAAGAAGATGGCATGCATAAATTCTACACAGGTGAACTTGTTAAGCAAGTGTTATTGTAAGGGAATTTACACTGCTACATTTCTAAATTATGTGAAGCTCCTATGTCATCAGCACTGTCAAGTGTGATTTGTTCAAGATTTTTCAGTGTATTGTGTGTTTTTTTTTTTTTGGTCAAGGATCATAATAAATTCCACAAACCTGTACATGGAGCTGTCGATTTATGTACGACATGATGTGAACTTATGAAAATCGTCTGGAATGCTCCTCTAAGCATACAATGAAATAAAGACACTTGAGAAGGAGGGGATATCAGCTGTTTCCACACAATTTAATTCCGAATCTTTCATGATTTTCTCCTTGTGACATTACTAAAATGCTGGATATTCATGCAATTTTGCCACCCTCCCCTCCCCCCCCCCCCCCCCCATTGTAAAAACTGGGTTTAAAGAACTACCATAAGGACTTGGGGTACTATTTTATCCACTCCTGTTTATTAAAGTACTGGATTCAAATAATGTGTTACCCCTGGCATCTTAACGCGTGTCATGAATAGCAGTGACGGCGTATAGCGAGGGGAGATCGAGGGGGGGGGGGGGGGAACTGAAACACCTTGCGGGAGTGGGTGGGAGAGGGGTTATCCTCTTCCCACTCTAGAGATCCTTTGCATCTTTACAAGTGAAATTCAACGAGCTATACAACGACAGTAAGAACTTGCTTCTTGGATCTTTAACGGGGCTCTTTGATGGATAGCAGAAAATAAACAAAATTTGTCACTTGTATTAAAATCTGACTTATCATTTCATATCTTGATGGTGATTGGGTAAAATTATCTTCATAAACCTTTTGCAGGCAAATGTGTGCACAAATACAAAATTTATGAAATTAAAAATGTTGATCATGAATTAAGATAAAATAAGGGTGCCTATGTTATAATAAGATTTAATCTCCAGGAAAATTAATGGGGATACACCCCCCCCCCCCTTTTGCCGCCTATGATGATTAGATATAGGTCCTATACGTGGTAATCTGTCAGTAGGGTCAGAGTTTGTTAGGATCATCACAAAAGATTGAAGCTTATAATGCCAGATACAGTGCACTCGCGTCAGAACGAACACGGCCATAACGAACTTCCGGTTACAATGAAGTAAAATTCAGGCCGCTACATTATCTGCTCTTTGTCTTTTCGAAAGAAAACTGCAGCGTTGTAACGAGAGTTCACTGTAATGATTATGTAAGAGTGCATTGCTAACCTGCGTTGACGGCGGGAACGCGATAGGTGAACTCTTGTCCTGCTTCGATTGAACACTGGGTGACCTTTGACACGCCATCCATGTGAGGCGTATCACGTTGATGAAATCCGTGCCAGTGTATAGACGTCCCTTCATCGTTCATCATGATGTTACGAACGCGCACTTCGATGACGTCATTTTCGCAGACCTTGAAGCATAATTATGACGTAGTCGGAAAAAGAACAATTGAAATTCAATGTTGGGTGTTTTACCTGTGTACTCGTTCAGTTCTCTTACACTGCATTTCAAACAGATTAGTATCTAGTTAAAGCATTAATAACAAAAGTTTAGACATATATCCACGTTACGTCACTTGTGTACATACCCGAACACGCCCTAACACACAGGAAAGATTATTTCCACTGATGTCAAAATTAAAGGCATTATTATTTTGAAAAAAACATGATTTAGGACCTAGTTATTTTTGTCTTTTGGTCATAATTTGTTGCGTCTCTTCTATTTGCGATGTTGTAAAAGTATTCTTATATGTATTTCATATCGAGGCCATTTCTCTTGACTTCTTGACTTCAAGTCTCATTGAGCAGATCATAATGACGGATGTAGGCCTATACGTTTGTTTCCACAAAGGATGTGACTTCTAATTCTTAAAAGCATAATTTACCATTTGCAGATGAAACAAAAACCCAGCATTAGTGCTTTAAAGTAGTTATAGAATGTGAGTTAGGGATAGAAACAACCACTGTAAAAATTTGAATTTGTATAATCAATGTTAAGTATTGTTAAATACACAAAATGTGAACAATCGTTATAATAAAAATGTTGCCAGACTAAACCGTCTTACAGTTATGGTTTAATGAGAAAAATACTAATATCTCCTTATATTTTAGGCTTTATTACAAAAATTCTGTATGGGAGGATGTTTTGTGATACAACAAACCTACACATATGCATCGAATGTGATATCTTGAACATTTTTTAAATCATTGTTCCCAAAAGTAAACAGGACCTTTAACGCCTGCGTCCACTAATCGATTACATTCGTCACTTCTAATGTACTTTTAATATATCGACCTAATACAGCAGTGATGACAGCAATGATTACGTAGTCAGTTCTCATAAATCAATACAGTTTTAAAGAGAGCAAAATGGGGGGTTGTCATATTCAGAGTCAAGGGATCTCATGCTTTTCAATGTATAGTGTTATATCTCAAAATTATTATTTCAAGGTTTAAATAAATTGACAAAGTATTTATTACATTAATGATGAAAAATGGGTTTTACTTGCCCGAAAAGAAAGTCCAAAATAATAAGGAAATGATATAGAAAATCACTTGTAAGTAAAGGACTTGATAAAACATTGACTAACACAGCACAAATTGGAGTAACGAACTTGGGTTTGATTGAGTGTTGGTGTTGCATGATTACATTTGGGCTTCACCACTAAAGTATTAGTGTTGGAAAACTGCTAATATTAAATTTAAGTGCATTGCATCACTGAACAGTCAATACCTTTGCGCTTCTGTACGGATGACTTTGTTGGTTTGCTGAGGAAGGAGGGAGGGAGAGTGAAAAAAGAAGGCTTCAAAGCTTTTTGCTTGCCAAATTTGGGCAAGAATTTTTTCTCAGTGTTCCAAAACCCTTGCCAAACTCTGCTGCTTTTTACTCTAACAGGAGCAATCTGGCAAGTGCTTTATATAGAACCTCGTAACCTCATACTTCCCAGCAAGTACTATGTACAAAAATCATGTATTAATAGTACCTGCATTTTATATATATATATATATATATATATATATATATATATATATATATATCAGTTAATGCTCTTACTGCAAATAATTCTCATTCAATACAGTATACTGCCATATTGTTTAACGAGTGATCCATGTTTTACAATCTCCGCTTTTCAGTAGATCAGTCTTTCCATCACAACATCTTGTGCCCATTGCTTAGTATGCGTTATTTCGATCAATTCATTGCTTTTTACATTTTGTTTCAAACTTTATGAGTTCAATTTCTTCCCCAAAAAATTAACAATATGATTTATCTAATGGAAACTTTGTATTTGTATCACATTTTGCTGGATGGAAGTAAAACACAGTTGAACTGAGTTGAATTGAATTGAATCGAATTGAATTGAATTGAATTGAATTGAATTAAATTGAACAGAATTGAACCTCGTTCTCTAAATCTCTGTATGAAATCGTAGTAATGTTATATTTCGCATGTTCCAATCTTACTTTGATAGTCACTGATTTTTTTAGATATTTTGCTCGTATGCAGTATGGTTTAACATAAACCGTAAACACTGCGGTGACGTAATCTAAATGCGTCCTTACGTAAATGTTTTAAGTCTTTTAAGTGTATATATATATATATATATATATATATATATATTTTATATAAAAGGTGTTCTTGTAAATTGTCTTACGCCATGATAAGGAGGAGGGAACTATGATTTAAAAAGTGTTTCTTTTTTCGACAGGCAAAAACATCCTAGCGGGGGCTTGGGGGGGGGCTCTGTCAAAGACCCTCTCGCCATAGCGCGATATCTTCTTCCTTGTTGGCGTTACATATTTTGATATTTCATATTAATGTCCAGTTCCATTTTACCCCCATCCCCCCCCCAAAAAAAAAAAAAATCACAAATAATTGCAATTCATTTAAACAATTGACGGATATGGGGGAAGATCTTGAATATTCAAAATGAATATCTTGCAAAACTTATAAAACGTATATAGGGAAGCAAGAGTAACAAAATAAACACACAAAGTTTGAATGCTAATTGACAAGATTTGAATTATCATATTATTCAAGAGCAAAGATGAGAAAAATTGATAAAGGAGACATTAAGTAAATGAGAAACAGAACGTCAGTGTCTGGGACAGTTCTTTTTTGGGGTCAAATATGTCATCATATTTTTGTTTTAATTTAAATGGATATGAATGAAAATGAATAGAAGACAGAAATATGACTTTAAGGGTGAAATATAAAATGTTATACACATTTTTTAAAACTTGTAATTTTAATGGTTGAGGTATATAAATTAAAACAAATTACAAATGAGTGCTAGAGCGTTAGCTGTCAGAGAAAAGATATATAAAGGCAATATGTAAAAACAAATGAAAGCTTGTACTTGTAACTCGAAAAAGGGGGACATTTAGGCTTTCTTTTCATCATTTTTCTAGAAAGAATATTAAGCGCCAGACAGTTTCCACAAAAAAGGCGATCTTCTTCTTTAGAGAAACACTTGCATTTGTGTTTTAGGGGAATAAAGAAAAAAAAATGAACTGAATAAAGATGAATAAATAAGAGAATGTCTAAGTAAGGGAAATATGCAAAATGTAATTTAAAAAAATACATTAATGGAATTTTTTTTAAATGAAAATGAATTATAAATGAGTATGAGAATTAGCTTTGAGGGAAGAATGCATAAAGAGAATACTCAATGTAAAAAAAACATAAAGCTATAACACAAACTCAAAAGGTGGCATCTTCGAGCAATGATTCCACCCTTCCTTCCACCTCCACTTCGACCCACCTGCACCCCCTCCCCCTCCCCCGCAGCCCCAACCTGATTCCACCTCTTTTCTATATAAACACGAGGCTCATCAATATCAATATCTACTTTAAATCTTTTCGCTCTGTTTTCACCGTGTTGTCATGGTATAGGCAAAGTTGGTGTTCCCCATCACCAATACCTGAATTGACGGTCCGGGCACTTTCCGATTGACAGAGTATACTGGTCGAGCGTAACCCGCCATCGGCACGCAGTCTGTTCGGGAGCAGTCATAGGAACTAAACGGGCACTTGTAGCACGCTCGAGACACGGAGAAGTAACTCTCGATGGTCCAGTTGTACCGGCAGGTCCTTGGTTCAGGGTTGGCATCGCAGTCCCGAACGCAAGGGTGGTCTAGGTCATTTATAAGCCAGTGGCCTACAAATAGACACGTTTACAAGTTTGAATTTCCGACTTGACAGAATGCATAGTTTGGGAGACAGATTTGGTGAAACAACAATGCAAGAGAGTGCTGTAAATGTAGTTTTCAAGCTCGGACAAATTAACGTTCACACTTAACAGATTAATACGGAGTTGACTGTGGTCACCTGACGTTGATGATGCTCTATGATATTACAGCCAACTGGAGGTAGCGGTACGGAGTGCCAACCTGCTTGTAGATGTTAAACAAAACTTGAAACTAAAAGGCAAAGGTCTTCTTTTCTCTTCAATATCTAATGATAACAATCAACTATTTGATAGATACTTGACCAATCATTCCTCTTGTGAGCATCAAAGTAAAAGTTAAAAGTGACGTGTGAAGTTGTGAACTAATCACTAGACTATGTAAGGTTATGTAAGTCTGGTATTCTATTGGCTAATGGGTTTCGACAAGTGGCAACTACTACCTGCAGACTGTGTATATTAATACAACCTCGTATATCAAGACTTTGTCTAACTATAGTTTCATTTTATATTTAGCATTTCATTTGCGATAAATTAATACATGATAAGGGGCCTACAACATTACGTTTACATGCATGCGTGATATCCTATAACAAAGTTCATGCTGTATTCACCAACGGTTTATTTCTGCACAAAAATTTTGGAGCGACTTGCTCGAAATAAACCGTTGGTGAATACAGCATGAACTTTGTTACAGTTTTGTTATATATATATATATATATATAAATATATGAATATAAATATTATTTATGAAATAATTTCGCCTCAGGAGCACTTTCGGTGACTGAAAGGAAGTGTATAGGCCTATAATTTAGTGGAAACATGTGGTGTTGTGATATTATTTCTAAACCAGCAAGCACTGCGACATGAACCTCGTCGAAATGCAGGAATGGTGGCATTTGCAAGCTGGTTACTAAGATTAAGCGTATACATATATATATATATATATATATATATATATATATATATATATATGGGATGTAATGTTAAACGGAAATTAGGCCTCCATCTATCGTCAGTAAAATGATTTCAAACGGTTTCGTCTGGTATCTAAACGGAATATTCGTTTTACATCACGATGTTCACTATGGCTACTGAAATCAATGCTAATCGCTTTTTACCTCGAGTTTATCATTTGCGGTATGACATGACGACCTGTAATGGGTCCAACGTATGCTTGTTTGTTGTCGGGTGTTTTTTTTTTTTTTTTTAATAACCATCAGTTGAATTAATCATCCAATACTTTGTTCAATAATGATATAGTAATCAAAGAGATCGTCACCTCTGTGAGTGGTTGATAAAGACTGGTTGAATGATATAACATTGATAATTATGCAGCAATAATAGTTTTTAGATTGCACCAGATGATAGGGTGCTATTGACAAGGCACTCAATCTCCGACAACCTGATGCAAATAAGCGTTATGTATTTTTATAATTGTTTGATACAGGGGAACGAACCACTGCTCCACTTGGGGCATGACTGCCCTGATTATTCTGGTGTGATAATATCGCCAGCGCTATGGGGTTGACTGACTGACTGGGTGAAACATTTTTTTTTTTTTTTTGTGCACTCCGTCATCATGAAAAGAAAATCAAAGACCTCATCAGCGTATACTTACCCTCTGTTAAGTCCATGTAAACCTGCAGCGTAACACAGATTATCACAAATCCACGAATATTCATGTGATTCATCGTGAAAGTTGCGGATGACGACCTTGTAAAAACGCACTTTGCTATTAGACGGCCCCCTTCGCAGGTCTTGGACTGCCTTCACACCTGGGGCATCTATTTTGTTTTAAAGGAAAATTATAGGCATTCACAGAGCTTGGCACCGTAGACGGAGAAACATTTCTATTTCTGTTCGCGTCAATAACCACGCAGATGAAACACACAATTCTGACTTTGATTCTTCAAGCAGCAATCGACGCTGTTCTGACTGCAGAAGACTAGTGACAGTCTCAATCTCGTCAATGAGATACATCGACCGTCTAACCTATACCCGCATCAAAAAAAAAAAAGTTTACCGTTAAAAATTTGATTGGTTTTCCGCATCAAAGAAGAACTCATAAAAGGCAAACGATTAAACTTGATGTATTCTCATTTCACGTCATGAGGACGTGCATTTGTGTGTGTGTGTGTGTGTTCGTAATCTATTATCTGTGTTCGCGTAACGCAAGTTAGCGTATGAACCACGTTACCAGTTTGTCATGTTTCTTAGCTTAATGATGTAATTGACATGCGATAATGTTCTAAAACAGGTATTGGTTAGGGCCTCAGCCTTGAACGATCCTACAGACTACGAACAATATATGTAATGGCATAATTTTGATTGCGTACAACGACTTACCACTTAGGGGATAGGGATCTGATACCCCAAAACAGTGTCGAATTTTCATTTTTCCTCCTAATTTGATAACATTGTGTGAAATGTCGAAACCTAACAGGCTGAGAAAAGAAATAATGAAAAGTCGGAGGTGCTGAGAAAAAAAAGATTAATGTGAAAAGCTGTTGGATAAGGGAGAGTTGGGAATAATATTCTATGTTTTGATTGTGTATGGTTTCGGTATAAAAAGGGACAATGTTCTTTTCAATATGCGTCATTATCACTTATCACTTCAATTTAGAATTCAACCGTTAGTAATTACTTTTTTTCATACACAACCTTCCAAGTTTTTAAAATCTCACAAATGCTTGCTGGGATAAGCTAATGATTGCTCAAGTTATTGTGGCTAATAGCTAAGAAAATCGAAGCACATGCTGGCAGTTACAAAGCACATACTGGTAGTTACATATAGCTAGTATAATGATACCGTTAATACTGATACCTAAATAATCGTTGCCTAATATCAGAAATAAATGATTAATAAATCATTAATGATAAAAAAAGGAACAATCGTTTGAGTACAATCAATGAAAGAAGTTTCTCACATTGAAACAACGAATGAATGAATTTGCTACTATTCACATTGGACTGAAATGTCCCCCCCCCCCATGATTGTGCTATGACGATACCTTCAGATTATTTGAACTACAACAATTCACACACACACACACACACACACACACACATACAAAGAAACAAATTTCACTTGTTCACCATGCTCTCCCGAACATTGTTTCATGTAAGCACTATTTTTATTCCATTGAAGATTGGGAACATAAAATCAGCATAGAAAGAGACAATGAAAAGACAGAGAGAGAGAGAGAGTGTGTGTGTGTGTGTGTGTGTGTGTGTGTGTGTGTGTGTGTGAGAGTGAGATGCAGAACTGTATGTTGTTGCAACTCTCTGCAAAATACATTTGTGATGCCCTCATATTTCAATATGCGTCTAAGCATGCTTTTATAGCAACATAACTATTGGCAGTAGCAAAAGTAACGATGGTACTCATAAACGTTTTTATTATAGCAGTAAAACATAATGATTTTCTGTTGGAAAGTTGCTTGTAGACCCAGGTGAACTTCAGAATACTCACTTCCTTTCTTTCATTTTTTTTATGTCTATTTCTCTTGAAGCTTGTTGAATCATGCAGTGAATGGTTATTCGTCAAAGTCAAAGTCACGAGATTTCTAATCATGCGGGCCCTTTTGATCGCTTTGAATCAAAATTGAACTTATGATCCACACTTTCCAATGCACCATCACATGAATGAAGGCGACTTTCTCGACTTGCTTGTGCTAAAAAAAAAAAAATAAATAAAAAAAATGTTTCTTGGAAATGAATAATTTTCTTATTAGGTTGGTGGAAGATTGATTCCATGAATAACAGAGGAATCGACATTAATATCAAAAGTTAATCGTCTCAGTTTCTTCATGAATTGTTTTCTTCGAAATCAAGTTCATTCGATTGTTCTCGTTCATACATAACATTTTGTAAGTTGTGTTTCATTCATTCAGGAGAAGAGTATAAGAGAATACAATTATGTTTGAAATCAGTTTGAGTTTGCTATCAACTGAGAACAGAAAATGATATGTCGAATAAGTATGTTTTTGCATGACATGCTTTGCACACTCATATTATTTGTTGAAAACGAAACTAAATCAATACATAAAAGATAGACGAATAAATGAGATAAATAGATAGATGAATAAATAAGTAAATAAATATATATATATATATATATATATATATATATATATATATATATATATGTATATATATATGATATAGATGAATAAATACTAGTAGTGTATCACGGCCGTCTAAAGGGCTCTGCACGCGACCGTACCATATACCACTATCAGCATAACGGGGTCCCGTCAATGTCACCGTTATACATCCGTCATATACATTTATCAAGCAATTCGCTCGCCACGTCACGAGGTGAACGCATTCCAGTCGTTTAAGTTCAAGCCTTGACAAGAGTTCCATAAGCCCATGAACCCCCCTCCCCCCCCCCCCCCGCTAAAATGGAAAAAAAGTGATAATTATGTAGTATAATAGATCCCTAGTGATACGATCTAATATAGGTGGCTTTAGTAAGTGTTAGAGTTTAGGGTTGGGGTAAGGGTAACGCAGACCCCAGCGTCCACCCCACATTTGAAATTGGCGGGGAACATTAATTTTGGAACTCTTTCTAAGACCTCGTTTTAAGAGCCACAAAGCCACTGAGCCAATGATAACTTTTATTCATTTTTTTAATTTGCTGTCAGAACAAAAGGAATTGAGATCGGTGCATGATAGCATTTCCGATTTTGCAAGTCACCAATCCGTCACGCACGAGTCATACAGTCTACGAGTAAAACAATCCACGAGTTGACTCCAGGCAAATAAGGCCCATGAGTCCGACACAAGGCAAAAAAAAAAGCCCCTGAGTCTGACATCAGGTAAACAAGGCCCACGTCGAGTGCGACAGTCATCGGCCTTATTTGCTATATAGAATCTAGCTGGTGGGCCTTTTTTGCGTAGTGTCGAGCTCATGGGCTGTGTGACTCGGGGGCTCTATGACGCATGGACCTTCTTTTTTTTTTCTTTTTTTTTTAAGCTCGTGTACAAGTCATGGGTGTCGGGCTCGCGGGGTGAGCCTAAAAGGGTACAATGTATCCATTGACTGTCGTTGCTAAAACCCTGAACATACATCTTTACGTTTTGGAAAAATGCCGCTTCGGAACTTTAATGGAACTTAAATCTCGCACTGTCAGCCATGCAATGTATCTCATCAGACAATAGAAGCACAAACAAAACAAAGCAAATAACACGTCAGCATAATTCCTACAGTATACAACATATCACGAGTGAATTTAAGTTTTATTAATGCTTCAAGAGAATTAATAATGTCACACCTTTCCAAAATAAACAAAACACATGATGTGAATTTCTTACAAGAAGTACATCAGATCTGAAGCATAAACGCACTAACGTCTTGTTTTATCCACACTCTTTTCCAATCAAAAAGGTATTCGTCTGGCTAATCCCCACGCATTATGTTACATAGTACTCAATGGGATTAGCAATTTAACACCGTCATGTATACCTGTACCTGCTTAAAATACAACATCCGGCAATACCTCTCAATTTTGTTGAAGAAGAAGGATAATCTACCACACTTACGATTGCCTGTTCGGCGGACTGAAAATATTTGAAACCAATCAATTCATATATATCGTCGACAGACGGAATTCATGTAGATAGATACATGGTGCAGAGATGAAAGATAACGCGAACAAACATGAGAGGTGCCTATGTATTGTGTGTACATTATGTTGTCTGCTCTTCCCGTTGATTTGGGATATCGTATTCTGAAAAGATTGCATATCTGTGCGTAGATAAAAATAATATGTTAATAATGAAGTGAGCCGGAGTAGATTATAAACATTGCCTTGGTTACCTTTATCTAAGAATGTCACCTTGTCGTACTTACGAGCTTATCACAAACATGACAAATATGTGTTTGATTTGAGGTCCTACCTAGATATCTCATGAAAAGATCATTTACAAACAACTTCATGTGAATGACTCTACTCAGAAATTAAGGCCTGTCACTCCAAGACACTGTTTGAGATAACAACGTTTCCAGTTATGGATTCGAGTTAATTGATATATGCTACAAAGTATTTGATATAATGTATACTTACTGAGTAATATGAGGTAAATGGTTTATCAGTATTATTGTGACAATATTGTTCATAGAAGCCATGACGATGACAGCATACTTCTCTTAACATTTCCATGGTGATTTTTCTTTGGGGGGGGGGGGGGGGGGTGGCACATCAACATAATCAGTAAGCAAAATCTAAAAATATATCCGACAAAAATGTGCCACCGCAATTGCAAATGGCAAACAATCCCTCTAAAAACATGTATAGATTTATCATTGCCTGCACTCGCAAATATGTCACGGCTCTTGTCCACAAATTCACAGATACCAAGAAGTGCTTTTCCCCTTCCTTCTCAGACCCGCGGCAGTTTAGTGCATACGGGTAAATCGTTGGGCGGTGCCGACAGCGGGCCGTCTACGTGTACCAGCAGTCCCATTCCAAGCTGTGAACAAAATAAAAATGACAATGGAAACAATAATTGTGATGGTAAGTATTACAGGACAACAAAAATGGAGGAAACAGTGGTAAAATTACATTAAATGGGAAGTCAAGACGATGTTCGTAATTTCACATCATGTATAGTACATAAATCGCCAGCTCTATGTATAGATATACGGATTTTTTTGTGGTCCGTGACCAGAGAAACCAATACTCTGGAAAAAAAAGACCCGAAATAAATTACTCGAACAAGAATGATGACAAAGGACCGAATGCTCACATATTCCAGAAATGAAGCAAGCTAATGTAAAGCTTTGGTGCAGTATTTATGGATATATTGCAAAACGGAATACATGAAGCAAAACGAAGTAATGAAATAAAATAATGTCTTCGCAAAATCTGTACTTGAGAATCAGCAGATTGATCAGGTCACATTAAAGGCGTGTGTTCCCAAAGAAGATTAATCAAACCGTAACATATGAGATGTAACCTTTTTGTAATAGATGACTTGGAGGGGGGGGGGGGGCAAGAATTGTCTTCTCGTGTTTATGGTCCAACCTCTTTAAACACATCCTAGTGTCTCCCATTAAGTTAGCCATTTCAAATTAACATAAAAAGACGGTTTCGCTTCAATGTTCAATCTCAAATCAAAGTAGTGGGTGATCCTCTTCACATTATCAAGGTCTGTTCTGTTGAAGTTGAATGCGCAAACTCCATGAAATACATTCAGTTTGATCAAGAGAGAAATAAGGTCTGCCCGTGTGTACTTCAAACTTTCGATTCTTTAAACCGGAATTGGGAGATATATATATTAACCCGACTTTGATCATATTGTATCAATGAAATCAAAACTTGAAGACATTAAAAACTAGGGAAGATGCCGAAGACTTATTTTCACTATGACACTGGTCCAGCAAATCGAGTTTCATTGAAACCAGACATTATACGAATACTGATGTTCTTTACCGCATTCTACAAGCTTTGTCTTTAAGAGTGGGTCCCTCCATTTATCGCACTTTGCGTATTGTGTATTTCATTTCCATCACTTGACAATGTATTATCACCATAAGGTTCCATAATTATTTTATACTCTTTTCAGCTCGCGTTGTTTTTCCTTATGAAACCTTATCTCCGGTATCAAAGAAAGTAAAATATATGTTCTTGTAGCAAAACGAAACAAGAATTTAATTTAATCTAATTTAATTGAATTACATTGAATTGAATTGAATTGAATTGAATTGAACTGAATTGAATTGAACTGAACTGAATTGAATTGAATTGAATTGAATTGAACTGAATTGTGAAAGTTACAATGCTGAAGGAAATCATTACTCTCACCAATAAATGTGTGTCGAAGTGACAATGCATCAGCCACCATCCCGGATTACTGGTGCGAAACCTCACCACTACATAGCCTCCAGGAGGTACCATCAGGGTGTCCTTCCGCGGGGGGTTGTTGAGATTGCGACTTATATTTCCTGCATTGAATTTTCGACCAATTGAATCAGACGCGTTTGAAATGAACATCATATAACTGTCAGCCGACAAAGTGAATTAAATTTAGCCCAATTAAACTCATATGATATTACTAGATAACCCATATACGTAATCGATTATAATGCAAAAATGTGTTGATGATGGAAAATAACATTGGCAACCCAAATATTTAACATGAATATTCAATGATTTAGCATTTGTATTGCCGAATTATCATGGCCGTTACAAAGTTTACCGGCTGTGAGAATTTTGTTTATATCGTGAATCAGGGAACACAACATGAAATAAACAGAAATCACATTTGCCCTCATTTTCATATGAAGATGAAGGCGGTGTGTGTATTCCGATGAGTGCCCTTTTTCTATAGTTGCACCTAATAGATAACCAAACGAAATATTCCTTCATTCGTGTGCATCTGAGCACTTCCTTATAACTTATGCTCAATCTCCTCCCCTGGTTGACCGAAAGATTAAAAACCGAAAGTAAAAAAAAAAAAAAAAAAAAAAAAAAGTTTTGAAACTCTTCCGGACTGAAAATTTTTTCTGTCTACTCCCTTGGTAGCTTGTATCCTGCTTACGCAAACTACATTTGCAAAGACGATTGCTGTATATACATCATTGCTTCTCCAACTGCAACTGCAAATCGCGTACCCAACAAATTTTATCTAGTGTTGCCATAGTGGTGGTTGTAAAAATCGTTGTTAATAATGACTGAAAATTATGTTTGGAATGCTTGGTATGGATTAAAATCACCAATAACAAGAAATCCCTTATATACATATATATATATATAAATATATATATATATATATAGTACATAGTCACTCATATAGAATTAATTGATTTCAAACGAGTAGTTTAGTAGTGTATTATATAATCCAACCTTCTTCGTCAAGAGTCTTGAACTCTTCCGCCGTTATTGGAACCGAGAATGACTGCATTCCTAGAACGGTGAAGTAATACCCATGGAGGTGCATAGGATGTGCCGCGAACGTTCCCGTATTGATCAGCACCAACTCAACAACCTTGATCAATAACAAGGAAATCCAAGATAATGGGGAGCCGTGAATTAAGACCCCAAATACAGTCCGACCTCTGCTATCCGGACATGTCGGGACCGGCGCTTATCCGGATAAGGGATTTGGCCGGATATGGGAGACTCGCGATTGCCTACCCAATGGTAGATATACACTGCACATAGTGCACTGCACATGTACATGTAACTTATTGTAGGTAGCGAACACTGAAATTCTTTCTTTGCTCTCAGCCTAAAATTTGGGGTAGTGAATGTCTGAATACATTTTATTTGAATTAAAATTTGATGTGAATGTATAATGTTAACTATGATGGGAATGATCTGTTATTCATGTGAGTTTGTGTAGGAAATTTGTTGAGTTTGAAATCCCCCTTTCCTGGCAATTATTAGACTGGAAAAAAAAATACGCCGAGATCGCATTCAGATAATATAGAGATATCCGGAAAAGGAGGGCCGGATAGGAGAGGTCGGACTAACCTAGAGACTTTCCGTTTATTATCTGAAGAGTGAAGATATCAGAAGAAGATCTTAAGACAAGAGCAAAGCTCACACTACAGACTGCTCTGCTTTAACATGCCCATAAGTGAACGGTCCCTCGCATTGCATTTCAAAGTCAAAGTGTGTTATAACATTCTTTCAATCAAACATCAAATTCTTATACATTATCATTCATATTTCGCAAGCAATATACAGTATATTGCGTCTACCTTTGAAAAATATCCCACCTGATCTTGTTTAAAGCTGAGGGTATGTATGCACTCGCAGCCTACTGTGGAGCAATCTACTCCATCCGCCAGAAGAGATTCAGGACTACAGAACATCGAGTTATCAACCTCTTCTGCGTGTGTCAGGAGGGGGATGCCGGGCAGGGTCAGCGCGATGTTGTTTAGGACGAATAGACGGCTTGCTTCGTAAGTGTCCTCTCCTGCGTTCTCGAACGGATAAAAGAGATGGTCGTGGAGCCCCTTGGCATCGTTGCGCCCTATAGCACCGATTTCTATGTATTCAGTGACGTCAACTTGGCTTAGGTCATCCAGTGTCTCTTCTGAGAGCCAAACACACACACACAAATAAACAAACAAACACACACACACACACAATAAAAACAAGAGGATGCAAAGCGAACATTATACAAAATTAAAAAAAATGCAGAACATCTGTTCATACCTAGAAAATGATCTGAATTTACAGAAACATTGCTGTCCCCAAGTCCCCATCATCATATTCATAAAAATGATTGATTATGGAAATGGAGCATTATAAAATCGGATATGATATAGCCAAAAACCACTGGAATGGCGGGAATTATTTTGATTTAAAAAAAAAAAAAAACACCCGCATGTGATCCGAGACAATTTACCGTCATTTAAGAAATCGAACCGTTTTTTGAGGTAATAACAAAAATTTGTCCCTCAACATATCATAAAAGGACAGACGACTATCATCGCATCCAAGCTGAATTTTACCAGCAAATCGATATTAACGGTTTGAAAAGATTTTTTTCAAAATCTGTGAAAAACCTTAGTAAAAGAATACAATCATTTAATGTCTTTCCAGGTTATGTAAGCATAGAAGTCATTATACTAGACTATGCTAACGTCGTAAAATTTCAACACGTAGATTCATGTTGGTCCAGTAGACGCTGAGTTGACGGCCATTTTTTAGTTGATGATTATTCTAATACCTGCATCCCCCAAGTCGGAGATAAGGATGCCGTCAGTGCCATCCATGGGGTTTAACGTCACACCCTCACTCCTTATCGATTTGTCCTCGTCAGGTTCAACTCCAAGCGGTGTCATGTCATATCGGAGGATCGCAAACTCCTTCAGGAATATACAATAATCAAGTAGAACTCATTTCAAACAATTTCATCACATAATACCACATTAATATTACTACTAACACATACATATCTTATCGAATCAGAAGTAATCAGGTGCTGGACTCAAGACAAGAGAAAATTGGGGAAGGGTAGGCCTACCAACTTTTATTAACTGGTGAGACAAGTTCCAATTTTTCAAGGAAAGCGATACACTTTGACCACAGAACACAGAAATGATAGTCCTTTCCCACAATCAAATAGAAGGAATTTCATTTGGATTCAGTTCTTTTTAAGTTCAAAATGCGTATTTGCATATTTATCTTCAAAGTAAAGGAGGGAAAGGGAAAACTCAGAAATTGAGGGAAATTACCAAGGATGTTCACACAATGATTCTTGATAGGCTTCCTTCACCCTCCAGTATCAAAGTTTTCTTTAAAAAGAAAGAAAGAAACATCAGTTTACGTCGGATGTGCCTCCTTAACACTCCCCCTTTTTTCAAAATTAGAAAAACAACTGCTATCCGTCACTTATACAAAGCAGTGGTGGATCTAAGGAGGGCACCAGGCGTGCCCTCCCCTTTATTTTTTTTTCTGTTAAAACAAAAGAAATAAAAAAATGGGAGGGATGCGTGCCCCCCCCCCTTTAGTTTTGTAAAGGCGCCCCTTCTTTACGGAATTCCTGGATCAGCCCCTGTATGAAGCCTTGTATTTAATTCTGGAATGATTAGTTGAATATCATAGATTATGATCATGCCTTACACATAATGATATATGATTCTTATCATGTACGATGAGAATCCTGAACCTTTGAAGTATAGAGTTCTTGTCTGAAATGCTAATCGAACCTGAAATGAGGCGCACGCCAATCCACCCTCCACACGAATCCAATAACTGTCCTTCTCCTGGTTTGCGTCGAGAACAAAGTCGTAACGCTCTCCGGAGTAGATGGTGATGCGTTCAACGACTACGGGGTGGATCGGTGCACCATCAGCGGCGATGACGATGAGTTCGTGGTAGTCCACCGAGACCGTCAAGACGCAGGTGTCACTCATCGCCCCGATGACCCGGAAGCGATATTTCAAACCGGAATTGACGTACACTACGTGATGTTCTACCGTGACGTTGGCCTTGTCTTCACTGTCAAACACCTGGTTCGTCCCTGCACAAAATGATCTTGTGGGTGATTTTTCTCTATAGACATAATTATCATAATATTCGAGTATTTTTTCCAACACCATATTCAATAACATGTCGCTTTTAATGAAAACTGCTCTACTTTTCCTATCAGTCAGATAATAGAAGAAACAACTATATGGACATTTTGATAAACCCGTAAGATCAAATTTAGGTTTAAAAAAAAAGTGATTGCAGTTTAACACGCGCGCTGTCGTCTAAGTTTTTGTTTTATTAAAGAAAAAAATAGAACATAATGAATAGAAAAACAAAAACTCCAAAAAAAAAAAATCTCTTAGCCCTGATGGCTGAAGAGGGTAGAGTCCAAAAGTCAAACTTTAAAAGTCGAAAATATTGGATGCATGACGTATAATGTACTGTGCGTGTTACAAAAACATTTCCAATCTTTTTATCCTAAATGGTCATCCTAAAAGGTAAAAAAAAAAAATTCTGAAATGTAGTCTATGCCAGCACACGGAAATATAATACTTACTTTTTTTCATGTGCATGCATTTCACTCTGTACCGCCATAAATTCAGACTAGCATTGTCCATTTAGGGCAATCCATCATGAATTAGTACGGTACTGATAAAACATCCATGTGCCTTGGAGCAAGAGACCAGAATCCTAGTCAACAGAGCTCTGAACAGGTGGTATTCATGTCCACTATTCAGGGTCACTGTAAGCACACTTACATACACATCATTGGTTCCTCTGTAAAGTTCAAGTTTTGTACAGAGGGTTTGAATTTGACCAAAATCTGGAACCTAACTTTAAGATTGATTGTGGATTATGCTTTCACATAAAAAAAAAAAAAATCACCTTAAACTAAATTGTACACTATTCAGCTATTACTCACTACAATTAAAGTGTTTTCTGATATAGATATCGAACTATACGCGGATCAAAAGTGGCAACGTGTGTGTAGCACCTATACTATAATGATGTATAATGTATAATGTAGACCTGTTTTATGTAGGTGTAGAATGTACAATGTCTAATGTGATGAATGTAGGCCTATAATGTATGAATGAATAAACCTATAAATGTGTATTTGTGACAGCCATGACACCTTCAAATCTGAACTAAAGATCTATCTTTCCAAAATAAACCCCAAAAAAAGGAAATAAAAATAAAACCTATCTTTCCAGATAATGGCGCTATATAAATGCCGTTCTCCATCATCACCATCATGCAGAATTTGGAGATCAACTCACCGCGGCCGTTGACGAGAATGCCATCGACGTCCGTTACCTCCACTCCATGGAAGAGTCCTGCGGCGATCGTTGTTGCTGGTTCCTTCGACCAGTCAGCGATTACGAGGACGTGGTCAGGATCATCGACGTCGTAAAGATGTCGGTGAGGATCGGAGGACGAAGTCTGTCGAACGATGAGGGAGCCGTATATACCATCGGCCCGTTGAACGCCGCTGTGCGAGTGCCACCAGTGAGTACCTACATACATAAATATATATGAAAGGGACTATGCAATGCATGTTAATAATTGCTGACCTCAATTGATTAATAACGCCTTGATCATCGCTTCTGTGGCCAGAAGAATATCTAAATATGTGGCAATTTAAGATTTTGCTTTTGGAATCCTCAATTTTACAATTAGATGAATAGCAGAAAACTATACAAAATTTTTCACTTGGATTGAAATCTGGCTCATCATTTAATATCTTGAAGGTGATTGGGTAAATTTATCTGATACCTTTTGTCAGCAAATGTGTTCAGATATCCAAATTTATTAAGAATGCTAATTATATATTAAATAATAATCAAGCTTTAAAATCAGGGAAGAAAAATCAGTCAAAGTTTGTTTGGATCATCGCTCAAAAGATGAAAGCTTATAATACCATGCAGATAATGATTATGTAATACACCTATTCCAAAGAGATTTTTCCTCATCGGTCACTCTTTGGAAGCAAAGATAATAATAATGATAATAGCTGGGGGTTTTTTTTATATAGCGCATTTCCCACTTGTTAAGTATCTCAATGCGCTTTACAGACTATTATTACCCCGGTCACTAGTGTGGATACATTATTTCCAACCAGCACTGACAGTGCTCATTCGCCACTCCCTGGGGAGCATTCCAGCCAGTCGCAGCCATTTTACAGGCGCGCACATTATAATATACTGATCAACCAACATCAACTTTCTCATCCTACCGGGTACCCATTTATACTCCTGGGTGGAGAGCAGCAATGTGGACAAAGTACCTTGCTGAAGGGCAAACGTGTCGGGCTTGGCATAGGCTCGAAACCTCGAACCACACCACGCTCATGTCGTTCACAGACGACCGCTCTGATCCATTCAGCCATGACACCTCCACAAGATTGTTGCTTCCAGCCACCAACGGAAGTGTATCGGGTCGCACTCTGATTAAGCCGACTTGGTTGGTCGAGTATCAGATGAGTATCAGACATGTCGCACGCAATTCTCATGAGACGATCTTGCCTCATCGGACCACCGCCAGACATGACTGACACTGACCTGATTGTCGACCAACACAAGATTATAGTCATATCCATCGGACGGCCGGCGATTCGATACTCTTCGGTTGGTGGCCGGAAGCGATAAACTTTAGCTTCCGATGAGTGACCGATAAGAGAAAATCTCTGTGGAGCAAGGGTATAATATCGAGTGCATCGCTAACCTGCCTCGGTGGCGTGAAAGCGATAGGTGAATTCCTGACCAGAGGGGATTGAACACTGGGTGACCTTTGACACGCCATCCATGTATGGCGTCTCACGTTGATGAAATCCGTGCCAGTGTATAGACGTTCCCTCCTCGTTCTGCATGCCATTATGCACGCGCACCTCGATGACGTCATTTTCGCAGACCTTGAAGTATTACGTAATCGGAAAAGAAACAATTAAAACTCAATGTTGCAATGTACGCATTCAGTTCTCAAAACTGAATTTCAAAGAGACATGATAAATAAGATTATCGGATTGAAAATGCACATACACTGTATCGATATTTAATCGATACATTGATAACTAACTTTTCACTGACTTTAGAACTGACGTAACGTAATGTTTTTATACATCATATGAAATATTACATTACGTCAGTTCTACACCCCTAACTATTCCTAACACCCACGAAAGATTCTTTATATCTTACCGATTATTGTATTTGAATAAATATGAATAAAAAGGAATGAATAACAATGTTACATTAAGGAACTATGTAAATGTAATAAGAAAATTACAAATGCATGCTTGGAATAAATGAAAATGAATTATAGATGAATAGCAAAAAAAAAAAAAAAGCTAGCTTGCGGGGAAAATACCTATAAACAACATAAACAACAATAAAAAACAAAAGCGAATCATTAACTCGGAAAAAGAACATTAAATACCGCATATTCAAAATTTTGGAGCAATTCCATCCTCCCTTTTCCACGCCCCGCCCCACCCCCACCCCCGACCCCCAATCTGATTCCACCTCTTTTCCATATAGACACGAGGGTCATTGAGTCAGTCAACATCTACGGTAGATCTTTTTCCGTCTGTGTTCATCGTGTTGTCGTATACAATCAAAGTTGGTGTAAAGTGACGGATCAAGGGGATGGGAGTTAGGTGGTGTAGGGAACTTAAGTTTTAGCCCCCCCCCCCCCCCCCCCTCGCTCGGGATGCCTTTTTTATTCTGTGCTTGTTTGTGTTCCTTTTTTGCTTTGTTTTGTTTTGTTTTGTTTTGTCTTGCTTGTCATTACCCATCGTCAGTGAGTTCCCACCACCCCCCCCCCCCCCCCATGGAAAAGCTTCCACCCCAGTACCTGAATTGACGGTCCGGGTACTTTCCGATTGACAGAGTTCACTGGTCGAGCGTAACCCGCCATCGGCACGCAGTCTGTACGGGAGCAGTCATAGGAATCAAACGGGCATTGGTAGCATGCTCGAGACACGGAGAAGTAACTCTCGATGGTCCAGCTGTACCGGCAGGTCATTGGTGCTGGGTTGGCATCGCAGTCCCGAACACAAGGGTGGTTCAGATCATTTATAAGCCAGTGGCCTACAAATAGACACGTTTACAAGTTTGAATTTTGGACATTATCACATGAACAGTTCAGGGGAAGATTTGGGTGTAACAAAATTTGGGGGTACGAAAGTGTGCTGCTTGGGCAGCTTTCAACCAGCTTTGGCAGAGTCACTTTCACATTGTGCAAATTATTGTAGGGTTAAAGCCCACGTGATTCTCACCTGACGTTGATACTGTTCTGTAATATTAGCAGCGTACTGGTGGTAGTGGTAAAAAAAGTGGCACAAAATAAGGGGATGAAGACAAAGGTATTTTTTTTTATATCTAAAGATAAAAATCAAACATTTGATACCTAGGCTACTGATAATGATTATTCGCCATGTGAGCATCGCAGCTAAAGTCCCGAAGAAGTGACCCGTGGACTAAACTATGCAAGCTTAAGCCTGCATGGTATTGAATTGAGTAACGGGTTTCGCAACAAGTGACTCTATTACGGCCTAAGCCTACACGGTACCTGCAAACTATGAATAGTAGTACAACCACGTATGACTTTTGTCTCACTTTAGTTTTATTTATACATGACGTATCTACTCGGTAGCATCTTATTTGATTTATCTGATTATTCATCTTGATTTGATATGATTGGTTTCAGTAATAACGTTAAGCCGCTCTGCTGATTCTGGAGTGCCATACTTTTCAAGCATTGTAAGACTATATTATCATACTATATACATGAGATATGACGAAAGCGATAATGGTGCCTATAGTTTGGAATTATTATTCCTCTTATGCTATTCCTCCATTTCGGTAACAGAGCACGAGTTGAAAAATTGGTCCCCACCGGGAATTGAACCCGGGTCTTTGGCATATAACGCCAGCACTTTATACCTCATGCACCCGCACCCTCCCTCCCCCCCCCCCCCCAAAAAAAAAAAAAAAAAAAATAGCGCAACCAGGCCGGGCTTTTATCGTTGTTCTGTAGTCTGGGGAGGGTTGAATCAATCCCTACCCTCACCCCCCCCCCCTTCCCGGTCTCATAGTTATACCCAGCGGACTGAAATTCTTCAACCCTTTATACGTACATAATTTGATTTGATTTGATTTGATTTATTGATTCCTGTGTTATTATTGTACATGAATATACATGTACCGTATGTCCCCCCCCCCAAAAAAAAAAAAAAAAAAAAATACAACGGGACGCTCCGCAATGTTATCTTTAAAAATAGTGAATCAATCTAAATGCAAATTCAGGGTATGAAACTATAACTCATTGCCCACATCTTACAGAAAACTCCTTTCTATTTGCTTCAGTGGTCAAAGAGAAATGAGGAATATTGTAGAGGATGTCAGGAATCTTTTCCTTCCAAGTTCTGTTCACACACAAGAGCATCGAAGTGATAAAATTGGAAGAATCAGACTCATGACAGGCTTTACAACAATCTACTTTCTCTGTGACCGCTCAACCAAATTGAACGGGGTTTTCTGCAAAATAGAGCTAAGATGTTATATTTTAAGACCATGAAATAGCATTTAGACAGGTCAATCATATTGGGTGTTATCAATTCGAAAATCTGATTGTAATTTTTTGGGGGGACATACTGTACATGTATATATAACATACATCGTTGGAGCCATACATATACATAAACATCAGTTGTTAACAAGATATTTTTTTCTTCATTGCCATTACACAATGTACAGCAGAAACGTATCATAATAATGTATGTATTATAATAATTTTACACACGCACTCACACACACCTGGGATGTACACACACGCACAAACACATATTTGTTATGTTTGTATATCAATGCAAATGACTTTACATTACATGGCTTATCCATTATCTACATGATAAAATATCATTGTAAGCGTCTTTGATGTCGGTGCCTGGCAGTACCATGGTAAGATGTGCTTAATCTCCACATATCTACGCGCAAAGTACAGGCAAACACTAAGATGCAGTGCTTATTTGTCCATGTTCTTCTCGTATCTTTCATATCTATCTTTAAAAACCTTGACTCTATACCGTCATAGATACCAATGACACCTCTATAAGGCCTCTGTTCTTGCACCTGCTTATAGACCAATTAGTTGATTGATCGCTGTTTCAATATTGTATATGATACATTTATATAGAAGGTTGACTGATACCTGAACAAATGCCAACATAAACATACACACGCACATACACACACGCTCACAAACAAAAAATACACTGGAGTGACATGTGAATCATCCTTACTTATGTCCTTAAATGTGGTACATAAATCGACAGTTCCATGCATAGATTTCTGGAATATATTTTGGTCCTTGAACAAAGCAACAATACTTTGAAAAACCGTAAACAAATTACACTGAACAATGATGATGACATAGGAGACTCACAGATTTCAGAAATGTAGGGTAATTCCATTACAATACCGCTTGCTTGCAAGTTCACCTGTGTATAATCTACGCATGCTTTTGTTGTTGTTGTTGTTCTGATTCCTTGAGCCCCAACTCATACATTCTTATGGTGAGGCTGCCATGTCATCATCCTCGTTCATTGCAATTTGTTCTAAATTTCGAAAACATTCTTATTCTTCATCCCAGTCACTATGAATTCTGAAACTCTGTACTAAGTATAACTAATTTATAGTTGTTAAAATGTAAAAGTCTGAAAATCATCCGGAAGTCTCCTTTAAGTATTTCCATTTGGCTCCGTGTAGTGTCTCCAAGAGACAATTTATTCTGTTTCCTTAAACACACACACACACACACACACACACACACACACACACACAGCTATTGCTTTAGTGGAATTATATATGTGCAGCTCTCGAAATGATTTTCTGAATGTCCGTCCGGGGCTTGAATTATCTTCAGCGAAAACCGGTGAGGCCCGTTCTACATTACGTCAATCGCAGTTGAAAAGAATCATTAGGATTATCGAATGTTCACATGACTTGTTAGAGCTATTTGATGATGATTCATTGTCAGACATTTTGTACGAGAAAATATTGTCAGATCAAACGGGAAGCTGACTTGGCCTGTCGTGATCAAAAAAATATATACTCACACACACACACACACACACACACACACACACACACACACATATATATATATGTATATATATATATATATATATATATATATATATATATATATATGCCTGTTAAAGATAGGGGATTAAATCTCACACTAAGCGGTGCTATGTGTACAGGTTTTCAATTCAAAGCTTTTAGCTATATGATGAGCTAGGTAGTATATAAGCAAATCCCTTGAGAATCTACACTGCAAAAAGTTCTGTGTTAGATATGAAATACCGAGCTGCTGGTGTTAAATTTCCGAAACTCATTACTGTGGTGTAAGTTTAATACCTCCGGATGTCACTTCAAAATATATATATTTTTTTTGGAATAGTCACTTATTAGTTATTGTTATTCTTGTTGATTTTGAACTGCAACATGACGTGAGTTTACTTCTTTACAAACTTGAAACACTGGTTTAATTATCTCTGTCTTGTTTCTGTGACGGGGCCTCGCTTTGATTAATGGTCATGCTATGAGTAGATAACGAAACAATTGCAACCGAAATCTTACAAGTCCCCACATTTACATTAATCGTTAGAATTACAAAAAGTGGAGAATCATAGGGGAGAGTGGGGTGAACTGGGACGCGGGAGAAGTGGGACACCTCTAATTTCTCATTTTTTTTTAAAGGTCCAGTTTACCTTTGGGAGCAGTGATTTCAACAATGTTCAAGATATCACATTTGATGCATATGTGTAGGTCTGTTGTATCACAAAACATCCTACCATATACAATTTTTGCAATAAAGCCTAAAATATGACGAGATATCAGCATTTTTCTCAATAAACCATAACTGTATACGGTTTAGTCTGGAAGCATTCTTATTATAACTATTGTTCACATTTTGTGTATTTAACAATACTAAACATCGATTATACGGATTCAAATTTTTACAGTGGTTGTTTCTAACCCTAACTCACATTTTAGAACTGTTTTAAAGCACAAATGTTGGGTTTTTGTTTATTCTGCAAATGGTAAATTATGCCTTTAACTAATCAGATTTCGAGACTTACCGCCTTTTAGGCATTTGGTATCAGAGTAGAAGCATGGTAACTGCTCTCCAACAACTCTAATGATTTTTTTTTTTCCTGATACTTTTTTTTTGTAGGTTTTTTTTTTTTTGGCATTCAGTGTGAAGTCCTTTCTGAAAACATCGTAAAGCTATAGCAGGTACTTAGCACGCTATAAGTTGGAACTTGTAAGTTCCAATTATTTGCACTGAATTGCAAGGAAATTCATCATATCACAAAACATTTTTAATTTTAGGGGTGATGGGGTAAACTGGGACATCATCACTGTCCCACTTCTCCCTTCATTCAACGTTATGATTTAAAAAAAAATCAAAGATTTTCGTTGAATTTCAGATGCTTTAAATGGAACTTTCTCTGACGGACCATAATGGATATACCACGTTTTGTGATGAAACTCTTCATATGTAAATATTCACGCACTCACACACATAGGGTCTATGCACACACGCACATAAGCACACACATTGTTATATGATATGCTTGTAATACTGTTTAGCCTATAGTTTCTGTTTGTCGCACTATACCCCAACCAATGTCCCACTTCTCCCAGGGGGAGAAGCTTTTGTAAATCAATAATAACACACATATGACACGTTTAGGAATATGAAGTAACAACCCATCATGTTGCCTGGCATCAATAGTTTCTGAGTCCGAGACAAGTCATGAGTGGCTCATTCTAAATAGCAGAAAAGTTATACGAGGAAATTCATCATATCACAATTTTTGTCCCAATTCTCCCCACTCTCCCCGATGCGTGATACGTATAATGTAACGGTCTTCCATTCATTAGTTTTTGTCGCTTCAAGTAAGAAATAACTTTACATCCATAATGATAATTGTGATTGAAAATTTTAATTGAATGCTATCGTAGCAGGATAATGTCTATTGTCTGCCGAAAAGCGTCATTTCGAACTCTATATAACTGAATTTACAGGGATAAACGAACCACCATGTTATAGGGCCTACATTCCCCTTTCGACTAACAATAAACCTGCCGGTGAGTGAAAGGAAGCGTATATTAGGACCTACCTGAAAACATTTTTTTTTTTAAATCTCATTTCTAAACCACATTATTAAAACAGAGCATTACCTGC
>CM067079.1:10681948-11035112 GCA_033980235.1 Diadema setosum
ATATGGTATATAATAAATTAACATTTAGCCAAAAATTCTATGAGAAATATAAACTTAGAAAAAGTGTTTACTTTCTTTTCTTTTTGTTGCTGAGTATATATATATATATATATATATATATATACATATTATTTATAATTGCAATTTAAGATATGTGTATTACTACACTGTAGTTTCATACAGACTTTATTTCAAGTGAAATGAAATATTATACTACTGTACATCCAAAAAATAAATAATCAAACGCATTCGTTCGATTCAAAAGGTGCCCTTTTATTTTGCACTGAACAGCAAATTGCATTTACTCTATACAGTCCTCATACTACATGAACAATAAGCATGAAGAAATTGAGCATTTATACTATATTTTGCATAAACGATAATAATTTACAAGTTTGGCAACACAACTATATTTGTACTGTACAATTAATGCAACTTGGGTGACGCATGAAACATATTCCGGAACAATTAAATCTTGGTGTTTTCTGTATAGAATGGACGGCAGCACAGAATATTGGAATGTTTGTTATTTGTCGTTCAATCACAGTATTATATACATACATGTATATATATATATATATATATATATACATATGTATGTACATATATATATATATATATATATATATATGCAGAGGGAGACAAATTGAAGATAATTCACACCTCAGCCTTCACCCCTCTGATAAATATTCTCCTGTATATACAAATACGTACATCTATATCACAGAAAGTTCCGATATCTACTCAGCAGCCATGCATTTTGTGATGTTCCAGAAAGATAGATTGCTGCTCGCACTTAACATTCACAATCATTTTGGTATACTCAAAGAAACAACAACAACAACAACAACAACAAAACACTCATTCTATTTTATATAACACTGTTTAAGGCTATGTTTGACGTTGGAACACTATAGAGGTGTGAAAGCAGTACAAATGTTAGCAAATTTTCTTTTCTAAAACAGTGTGGACTGTTCAGATTTGGTTACAATTTGTTATTCCAAAGATTCATTATTTAGAAAACAAAATAAGGTTTGTAATTCCAATGGACCATTAGTATGTACATGTATTGTCTTTACATTTTCTGATTAATGCATCCTATAACAAACCTTTTTAATGATAAATATTATTTCATTTTCAGATTAACAAATCTTCAGAATAATGAACATTTCCCAAAGTTTTTTTGAGTGCCTTACATCCATTTGGACGTCAATAATTTGCCCGCCCTGCGCATTGTTGCTGAAAATGATGGCAACTACAGAAAACACATGTGAAAATTTTACATGGAATCTAATAGCTAAACACCATGTGGATTCATATCTACACGTTGAACAGTGAACAGACAGCTATCGATGAAAAACAAATATAATTGAGCCAACACGTTACGATTCTTTCAAACAAAAGGTGATGGACTAGTGCCCGGAGCATTTCATTTTAATAGAATCTTACAGTCTACTCGACAAAGACCATTAGGGTCTTTTCCTTTTTCTCCTTCTCTAGACAAGCCAACAATTTTAGAGTGAAGCTGGGTTTCCAAATATACTCATTTACATCAAGTTGCCTGGCATTGCAGTAAATAGGAAATGTTTTGGTGGGACTGGTTCCCTGAAAAGAGAATAGAATAAAAAACAGAATCCACAGAAAACTTTCAGTGAATATGATGCATATTACATGAAAAAGTTTCCCTCTGCAAGACCTTCATACGATATAATTTGTAGGATTTTCAGCATTCAAGGAGAACTTTCTTTCACTATGGATTGTTGTCGCTTTTGTTTTTGTTCTTTTGTTAATATTTAGAATCATGCTATCTTCTCTCATCCGTCAAAACTGTAAAAACAAGAAGAACAACCTAAACATTTCTTTCTCTTTCACCCGCCAAACAAATTATCAAAAGCTGAATTAAAACACACCTTTTTTCAATAGCTGAAAGCAAATAAGGGAAAAATCTCAAGGTGTACAACTTGGAAGTAATCACAATGACTGGTGTCTTCACAGAATACTGAGCTGCATAGATCAATGCATACATAATAAATATGAGTTAAAATTGTGACAGTTCTGTACTGTCACTTGTTGAATTTTGTGCAAGCACAACAATCACATGAAGGACACTTCAAACACATCAGAAAACTATATGAATAGCATGTATATAAGACAATAAACATGATTCAATGAAAGACAGATGAAAATTTTGCATTAATCATAACTGGTGGACTATTATATGATGGCTTCAAAAACATGCTGGACGGTTTAACAAGCATTCACACAAGAAGTCTGTGCATTAATTTTGTGCAGTCGGCACTCGGGAGCCACACAGCACACTTGTGACGGCAAGGCATGTTTGTATCACAGCATTTGATAATGTACAGTATGTACATGTTACAGTGCCATGTTCTACTGTCTGACTGGCGGCCACTTGCATTGCATATTACTCTCTGTTCAATCAAAGACAGTTACACACAGCCCTCAAATATGCATTACGTGGAGCTCAAGTAATATGGCGTAAGTCACCGGAAAAACCAATTGCTTGAGTTTACAGGTGTGAAAAATATCAGTACTGTAGACCCTTCTTGTAAGAGAAATTTGTTGCTTGCCTAGCAGAAGGGCTCTAGCACGTTTACATCGTGCAAGCCTTAGGGCCCTTCTGTCAGGTAGGCAAGAATTATGCAAGGTATATATTGAAAACCCAAAAGAATGGAGTCTTTCACTCTGATCCAGCTCCTAATGGTACAGGTGAAATTGCAATTGTCTCACACAAATGAAAATACCCTCACACATGTGCTGCATCTCATAGTTAAACTCATTAGCGAGTCTCGTTTGTATACAGTGCAATCCTCTTATATCAAACTCCTTGGAACTTGTGGTTTTCTTTCATTATTACGAAATTTTCTTACAGCCAAACAGAAAAGTACAGAAAATATAGATAATTTTTGGACCTGCACTTTTACTTCATTGTGACGAGATTTTGGTGATAACCATGTTCGTTATAATGGGAGTGCACTGTAGTACAGCTGAACCAGGGCGGTGGAAGAGAATTCTTTGGTAGAACCTTACTATAATGAGGTTGGATACATAGTGACATAACTGATAAAACGAGGTTATTCTGCAGGTCCCATTCTTTTTGTAGTCTTTTGCTTTCATCCCTGCTGTAACAAGATGCCGATATAAAGAGGAAATTTAAGTGGGCCCGTGCTGCTCATTATAACAAGGTTCCCCTCTACTTGGAATAGCTGACAACAGTGATGAGAAGCGACTGAAGTACTCGTGTGATAGTCATGCCTCACAAACTCCAATCCCTGATCAAAATATTTCCTTATGTATCATTGTTTCACAGAAGTTTTGCCATGCCAAATGCAGGTGTAATGTACAAGCAAAAGTCATAAATCCTAAATGTGGCAGATAAAGATGAGATGTGCGTCGTTCACCCTTGCACTTGAAGTAAAAAGAAGGCTTTCAAATCGAAGGCACTGAAAATGAATGCCAGCAGCTTTCTCGTTTCAGAGTGATGTAGTAAGGCTTTTGCAAAGTGAGTTTCCCATGTACGAACACCTGATGCGTTATCTAAGGTAGATTGTATAAACATATTGCCATTGATATACCTTTATCTGTAGAACTGTGACAAGCTCTGAACACAGAGGTCTACGAATATTCATCACACTGGTACATACGGCACAGATTCTTCATACCACTTTCGGATATTGAAAGGATGATAATCCAAATTAAACACAGTGTTGAAGCCCTTGGGAGCCATGTTCCAGTCCGAAAGCACCCGAATGATGAAACAGACACCTAGCATTCCATTCTGCATAAATTCTCTATTCCCTCCTGTTAATGGTTACGATCAGGTCATGCACTTCAAGATAATGATGAATAGCTGATTTCTCCTACGGTTACCACAAAGGGATCCTGTGTGAAAATCTCTGAAGTTACTATGAACAGCCACATCATCTTTCCACCTCCAATGGTATCTACACATAAAAACATCTAGGATGCACTACATCCTGATCTACAGATCACATTTTACTACTTCTTGGGCCACTTCTGATCCACTTTCTTTGATCCCATAAAGGACACATGTAGAACAATTCCAATCATTTGGTATCTCCATTCCTGAGAATCGGTCCTGCACAGTACTATCAGACTTCATCATCTAAAGCATCATTTTTAAAGCATGATACCAGTTTTAGAAGACCGATGGAAATAATAAGTTTGTACACTTAAATCATCCAGAACACATTTCGCCCTCAAGAATCTTGTGGGACGACTATTCAGTCAGTCGTAATAACACCTTGATCCCCCCGCAAAAAAAAAGGGGGGAGGGCAGAATCATTTTCTTGCATATTCAGCTGTGTCATAGGACAAGTTTATGGAAAGTTGTCCTTCAGGCTAAACCAATCGAGAAACTACATAAATTGAGCCCTAAGCTGTCTGATGAGCTCAGGAGTAGAGGCACACTCAATCGTAACATCAGCAAACATTTCTACAGGTTGTGACGATGCCGACGAGGCTCACACAAAGCTATAATTCTCCGTACAGTCTGCTTTGACCCCAGTCAGCGCGTCCCTTCCTCCGGAATTCACATGACTGTTCAAGAGTCCAGTTACTGTTCTCCCATCACCACCGCCGCCTCCTTGCTGACCTTGACCTTTGGCCTTTGACCCCTTATCACCAGGACTCTGTCCACTTTTTCCAGCAGCGCCAGATTTCCCAATGCCTGGACCTCCTTTGGAGTTTCCGAAGCCGGCTCCCTGCTGACCTCTTGCTCCCGTTTGACCTCTGACACTTGACCCAGCCACAGTCTTCATCTTTGATGTGCTCTCTTCACCTTTGACCTTGCCATGAGTCCCCTGACCTTTACCCCCAGTGTTGCTCTGAAGAGAATAGGCGGCATTGTAGCCTCCTCCAGCGGCGGGATTTGTTGGACTCGGACTTCGGCTGCGTCCTGCGAGGAACAGATGAACATGACATCATTCATTACGACTTCAGTAAAACTACTGTAAAACAAAAAACATTTGCAGCATGAAATCTTTGAGAACTGGACCCAACAGCCCTTTTTGTGGCAGGAAACTTTTGCGAATCACCACTGGCATTCAATGCATTGGCAATGGGTAACAAACACTTTTGTGTTTTGGCTCCTCTTGAAATTCATGAAAGTTTCATGCACAATTTTTTTTTTTGTCTTATGGTATTCTAAAGCAAGTGCTGGTCAAATCCAAATCATTTGATTGACTGTATGCAAATGAACAATTGTATGTAAAGGATATATTTGCATTCTTCTCAACTTCATTCAAAAGAGGAAATTAGGTAAAAATCTGTGTGTGATTGAAAGGGAATCCTGTAAAACGAAAACATTGTTATCATGGATGAATTACACACGAGACCATGACTGATCTCAAATACTCTCTTGCAACACACACAAAAAATAATAATAAATGCATAGAGACTGGACAACTTTCCTATCTTTTAGTCTACCTTTGGTTACCCTTGCATTGTCATGTTTATATAAACATTCTACTTGAATGTGAACTTTGAGTAAACACTCACTTCAAAGCACCACAAAGAAAAATTCAGAGCTCTGTGACATCTGTAGATCCAGAGAGCTTTTGTATGTGTTGAAAAAAAAAAGAAAATAAAGGAATGCAACTACTATATATTGGGATAAAGGAGGATTTTTTTTTGACAAAAAATAGCAAACAAGACATTACCACCAAGTCGTAGACACTCCTCCTTGTGCCTTGCATTCCAGGCTTTGATTTTACAGGCTTTGCTGCAGTAGTAGACTTCTTTGCATCGTGTGCAGGCCGAGAGACGTACTCCGATGGAGCGGCCGCACTCGTAGCAGTACCGAAACAGGGGTTTTCTGAGTACGAAATATGACACGCATTACAAATTATGACTGACAATTCCAAGAGCAAACTGTGAGGTAACTCTCTTAGATCAATTTCCACATTTCTGGTCCCCGATGATATGCTAGTTAAAAGTTACATATTACATCTTCTTCTACCCCCCCCCCCCCAAAAAAAAAATTGTTTGTAATAAGCACCATTGCTTTAAAAGAACATGTCGTTCCATTGCCAAATAATGTATTTGCTATGCTAGAACAGTTTACAGATGTATTGTCTGTGATGTAGACAAATAATCTGATCAAAGAAGATAATTAGGGCCACCATGAACAAAGAGTTTGTTTGTTGGTTGGTTGGTTAAAAAAGATTTAAACCCAATCAAATTATGAAAGAATATCTCCGCCTTTTAATTTGTGCTTTTAGAAAATATATCTCTATCTATATTACTCCTTCATATTACAATACATGAGCTTGTATAATAGGGCATTAAAAATTGTTAAAATTGATAAGGCTCAAATATATTGTAGTTTCCTTGTTGCATATGGCTGTAGGGTGTCATACGAATTACATTTAAATGTTAGTTTTATCCTTTTTACTACCAGTAGCTAAATTACAAAGCATTTATACACACTTTCCATAAAAATTTTAAGGACAACAATTACACTGTTCTGTCAGCACAACAAATGATGGTCACATATATTGACTGTGGTCTGCAAAACATAATTTTATAAGCTAATAACAACAAAATATCAATTATGATTCCAACTTAACTTAAATACATGTAAACTCAAACAATAAACATACTGTCATACACAGGGAAAAAAATAACAATCTTGCTCACAATAAGCCAAGTACGGTGTACAAATAAAATATTTATGTAAAAAAAATGCAAAAGCCAACTGATACAAAGTTTTCTTCATCTATGAAAACTGTCCATAGTCACAATATAATGAGATATTAGCTTGTTGAGAATTATAATCAGCTCTCACACACTCACAGTGAACTCTTACGGCAAAGGAAGGGGTTAATACTTGTTATATGTTATGGTGATAAAACTTAGAGAAGCGAGAAGTTAGTATGGCCTGTTTTGTAATGAATAACAAAGTGACAATCTGCCACTTGACAAAACCTAACAAAACAGGCTTTTGCCGAGTATTCAGCATTTTAATTACTAATGTACAATTTGATTTCATTCTGCTTGAACAAGATGGGTTAAAATGGGGAAACAGTCTCCAAAATTCTAGGGAATGCTGCTGTAAGTTAGGAAAGATCTATATTAGTGCATTCAAAATATGGATATGTTAACTTTGTAAAACACATGTTAGAAAATTGCGACTAGTACATGTATCAAGATTCTACAGTAGATTAGATAAGATACTTGTGTTATTTCTCAACCTAAAGGTGTTATGTTAATGTAA
This sequence comes from Diadema setosum, assembly GCA_033980235.1. NCBI lineage: Eukaryota > Metazoa > Echinodermata > Echinoidea > Diadematoida > Diadematidae > Diadema > Diadema setosum. The sequence continues at coordinate 10,689,207 of CM067079.1, forward strand.
TGTAAGAGTTGCGAGAACAACGAGTATTGATCAGCAATCAATGTATGGGACTACACTCCAGTCCCTACACAGGCAACACTAGGTTCAAATGCAGAGTTAAGTAGAAGGAAACAGAAAAAAAGTGTGATATTGCAGGTCTCAGCACTAACTTTTTTCTCTAGAGGCCACTGATATCTTTAAACATCAAATTTCTGTTGCCTGAAAACAAATATATCAGTCCATAATAAAAGAAAACATAACATAATCCATTCTGAATCTTAGTAGCCCCATCGGGCCACCCCCAAAAGATAACCTTTCTGGAAATTGGTGGTCCAACATCAGTTTTCAGTGGCCCCGGGCCTCTGAGCCATTGCTAATGCTGAGCCCTGCATATTGTAAGGTGCATGTGAGGCAATATTTTTATCAGTACATAGAAAAGTGAATTACGAGCTGTCAAAGAAGCATGCCATTTTCTCAATTGCTTCACTTTATAAAGTACACACTGATGTTAGACCTTAATGCTTCTTCCTTTGGTAGCGTGATTTCACCAGCAAGATTCATCAAGAGAAATTGACTACCCTAATTTTGCCCAAAATAAATTGTGGAAACCAACTGTGTTTGACCCTTATTGCACTTAGTTCACCAATTGACACAGTTCAGACAAAATTATTTAGTCCAAAATTACTTGTGGAAAGTAAACCATGCTCGTCCATTACTGTACTTTCTGTTCACCAATTGGCACCCATCCAGCTGGGGGGTGTTTCATAAAGCTGTTCGTAAAGTTATGAACGACTTACGAGCGACTGGTGATCAGTTCTTATGCTGAATTATGGAAATTCTGATAAGTACAGCACATCAGAACTGATCACCAGTCGCTCGTAAGTCGTTCGTAACTTTACGAACAGCTTTATGAAACAGGGCCCAGTGTTTTCTTTGCTGATTGTCACAGATGTATAAAAGGAAGCTGATTGTCAATTGAGAGAGATTATCTAATCCCCTTAATCCCAACTGTGTTAGCATAGCCTTCCCATTGGACTGAGGCACATTGCTACACCTGAGTGGGCTTGCTAACTTTACAATGAGATCAAGTTTCCATGGATGACTGAATGCTGATGAAAAATTATGGCTATCATAAATGCTATTTAGGGCCACGGCAGGTAAAGGGCTAAGAATCACTGGAGAGAATGTATGATGCACATTTCTATGTGACTATGGCGCTAACAATACCAGCACGGAGGGAGCTCCCTTTTCAAGAAACTTTCACTTATATGACACTGATACACATCTACAATGTGTATCTAGTCCCAGCAACCATTATTTCTGTAGTTTTCAGTGCTGTACTTTGCTTTCGATTCATTTTTCTTATGCCTTTTGATTCAAAAGGTCAAAAAAGAAAATCTCTCACTACAAGCCTCTTACTAAATCTATAACTGATTCTTCAATGAGCAAACTCAGTGGTATTTCAGTAATTTTGTGCACATATAATGAATTCAATTAGTTTCATCTACCAGTAATATGAAATTTGCAATGAAATTCAGAAGTGTAAAGTTAATGACAAAATGCAACTCAATTTGACTAGGACTTGGTGGGTTATCACAAATAATATTCCACATAAATTTCATTCCGTTTCTTTTTTCCCCCTTCAACTGGAGCTTGTGGACATAAGCATATAACAGTCCTGCTTGTATACATGTATTTTTCAGTGGTGTTGAAGCGTTGGTATGGTGCATAAGGTGGCAAAAACCAAGGTAATAGAAAATGAATGGGAAAGGGTTTTGACATGCATGTGACACCTAAATGAGTTGAATGGAAACACAGTGCACACAGAGGTGTAACTAAAGCAAGGTGCATTGAAGAAATATGACTCTGTCTATTCCCAACTACAAGAATATATTGGTCATGGGTGCTGTACTATTTGTGTGTCTGTGTTGGGGAAGGGGGGGGGGGGGTTAACTGGCAAACACAACGTAATCTACTTAAATATCTGCAATATTGCAAGGTTGATAATGTAACATAGATTATATCACATCAAGTTCATGTCTTTTCATGATTCTCCTTCGAGTGAGGTAAAATTACAATGCAATAATATCTGCACACACACACTATTTTCCATTTATGACCAAGAACTACCGTAAATTTGAAAGCAGGTACCAGCAATATCCTGTGCGTACCACACGCTTTGCCGATCCAAATTGGTTATAGTTTGCAATGAATGGTACAAACAGATGTATGCTGTACAGACGGTTATTTTGCATATTACCACTCACTATGATTATCTTCCTATACAACTGTGATTCCCAGAGTATTGCACCACACTTATAGCTATGCTATTTTGATCAGAAAATTGATGCAAAGTGTGTTGTAACACCAAATTGTCTTGAACAGATAAAAATGTTTCAGATCTCACTGCTACAATGTGCATGTGTCTACAAGTGTATCTAGAAAACTGACCCCAGGAACTCACTGAAAACAAATGCTGTACTGCCATTATTATTTCCGAGTTGAAATATACAAAGCCACTATAAATGTTCAAATTGACTTACATAACTAAAAAAAAAATAATAAAATAAAGAAAATGTGCAGATGTTATGATAAAAGATATGATAAAAAATAAAAAAGATTGTAACATTGTGATACTTCACATGTGTGACCATGCATCATCACAAAACTAACAAAAAGTCATCAGACACAGATTTTTAATCAAGGGGGGATTATGAAACAGCAGACTCTAAGCTTTAAAATGATGTATAACTCAACAGAACAGGACTTTCCAAACCTATCAAGATAATGGAAAGGAAGTACACACTGGAAAAGTTTTTACTGAGAAAAGAGCTTTTGAAGTCTGAGGTCTATTTAAGTGCTTAATCTAACCAAACTGTGCGCTGTAAAAGGATAGGGATAAAAACAGAATGTAAAACTATATATCAACCACAATGAAGGGATTATCAGATTAAGTTGAAATTTTGCAAACCCCATTAGCACATTCTTTTCACGACTAATGCTAACATTCAAAGCAGTAGCAGCATCCTTTCAATAGTTATCAGAGTTGAAAGTGAAGAGCGTGTAGAGTGTTTTTCAGAAATGAAAAGGGGTCTCTAAACCATGCCAAATCATACTATTCTACACAAAAAAAAGCCATCAAAAAAGAATGCAAAATATCAATTTATCAAGCATTAACATATTTTTGTAACATCCTTCTGCATAAACCAGTGGGAGAGTTGTGAGGTGCCGACATCATTGTCTTATGTAATTTGCATATTATTGAATGATAATATCAATTGCTTGTGAAAAGTGTGAAACTTTATAATTCTATGTTTTTTAGTGTTTAAATGTCTGAATGAAACTTCAACTGCTCTGTTTTGTAAGATTTAACTCTTTTTACTAAACAACTGCAAAACGGAAATGGCACTGTATTATCAGTGACGATGGATAAAAAAAAAGATGTGACGATTTCATTGAAAGGAAAAGAGGTGCAATCTAATGACATTATAATATAATCACACATTACTAGAAATATAAGATAAGCTTTAAAAATTTGGTGTTAGTGTCTAGATACACTCTGTGGAACTGAAGGCAAGTGATAAGTGACGAAATTCATGAAATGTGGAGCACACAAGCATTATTAAAACCAATAGATTTTATGTCTTTATTTTTTGGTGATATCATAAATGCACCCGGTGCTTCTCAGTGGCCAAAGTGGCCATACACACTGGTCTCCAACCTGATATGCGATCTGCTTGCATGCTTGATCAGCCGCTGAGAATGTGAGGCATCCATACTACCTTCTGCCATATCCACCACCATTAAGACTGCCCCTTCACCACTAGACAGACGGACAGACAGATGGACAGCAATTTCGAAAACCATCCCACCACAACGAGTAATGAGGAACATGAATGTAACACGAAAAGGGGGGATTAAAGTTGGGCAGAGAGAGGTGAAAGAGAAAAGATGAATGGTTAACAAATTCATGTCAAATGTTTTTTGTTTACATCAGGCTTCGAATAGAGACAAAATAACAGTCGCTGTTATTGTAGGATTAAAGATTATGTTTGATCATTAGGCAGACCGAACACACACATATGTATTAACATTATCTGATATTTGGTAAGTCCAATGAAACAAGAAACCCATCTCGGTTAAAAAAATACCTTGTTTTCAAAGAGCATCATCCACATTAGTACATAATTATATATTGTTAATTTAACTTTGCTCAAAATGTTTATGGCACAAACAATCACCAAGATTAAATCAGATTTGTTGTAAACATGCACATGGAGAGTTTTAGAAAACATGACAACTTCTGTCTGCAAGACATGTGTGTTGGAGATTTCTTTGAAAGATTTTCATTTTGCTATTTTAGATGTACTTGAATTTCATTTTTCTGTGAGATATTCTTCAGTGTATTCTCGATTGCTTTGAAATGCAAGTGCTGAATAAAGATGGACGAAACACACCCCATGTCACAATTTGATCACTTCTAATTCTCTTATGGCAGACATCAAAAAGAGTCCATGGTCGAACGACCACAGCTACACATGTATCTGAGACTAGTTTAGTGCTAAATGTCCACAATACACAGCTTTAGGATGACAGGATTCAAAGCTGATTTTATCACCTAACAAGTATAAATAGCAGATTGAAATCAGGGGATGGTTCTGACTTTTACTCTGTTTTGCAGCGCTGTAAAGGAAACACTTTAACGGACAGCTTTCATACACACAGTCACTCTTGCTCCGTAACTATGCTATCACACTAATTGAAAATTAAGCTTTAAGTCCAGTAGACTGACAAACATTTTTGATCAGCTACAGACTTGCAAACAGAATGTAATGTGCTACCCATATTTGCAGCTATGGGTGCAAGTATGACCAACTGTTCATTGAGTTCACCACTGTTTTTTTTTTTTTTTTAATAATCATTACTCACATAGCAAGGTTCCGCTATCCTCAAATAGTGCAAAGCCATGTAAATCACATTTGTTCACTGATAACTAGCTATGGATATCATGAACTTGAACCCCCTCCTTACATTTATTGTTCTCTTGCTATCAAATGCAAAATGGAAGAGCAACCAATGTTACTGTTTGAGGTATAAAGTCTTTAAACACACACACAAACATACATGCATGGAGATATTAATGTATCAACTTTTGTGAGTACCACAGAAGTTTGTCAACCACAATCACAGCCAGATATCAACCTGATCCCCAGTTACAAAAACAATTCGATAACATAAACCCACATAAACCCACACCATTTTCAGTGCAGCCTCTACATGGCTTCATCATATTTACCTGGACCTATATGGCAATGGAAGTCTTTGATTTGCGGAAATGCATGCAAAAAATTATATACAGAAAAGTATATTCAATATTACATGTGCTAGCCTTTTAATGGATTCAGTAACCTCAGGTGGATTTTCTTTCTTTCCTTCTTTCTTTTCATACTAGCAGGATACTTACTTCTTTTAAGTATACAAAATAACACAAAACTCAATAAAACATTCTATAAATATCATTTGTTGACCAAAAAAAAAAAAAAAAATCTACGTAGCATGAAGGGCCAGATTTACACATGCACATTTTTAATTGAATTTATAGACACAGATACAGCCCGAAAATAAAGCCTGCAACAATTTCCAACGACCTATGAGACGTGTAGCATTAATATTTGTCCTACTTCACCTCTTGACGATGAAACTGAAGAGTACCCAATTTCCATATGTAACATTATTTATCTATTCATTCCTTATCTGATCTGAAATATCAATATCTGTCCCTTTTTGCATGTTGCTTTCACCTGTTACAGCTAACAGACTGCTACATTACTGCAGATTCAAACTTGGCTTTCTTCATGCAAGTCAATACTACTCATTGCTGTGAAACATTATTACATTTCCCTGTATGTATTGGTTGTCAAAACATGTCTGAAGCGTAAGATCTCAACTTGCCCTGGAACATATTGTTGCTATTTAAGTGAGAAGCTTGCATAGCAAACACAAAGAAAATGATTTTATTTTTCCATTGCTGAAAGGTAACAGTGGCACAATCTTGTAGACTGGTACATATCACAATTTTTTGGTAGCAGCAAAGCATCACTTTGGAGTAATATGGTGTGAGATATTAAGACAGAGGTCTAAACTTTAATATAAAGCTGCTGATTCTAACACAAATTGCAGACTGACGGACCACAATCACATCAGAGATTACCAAGCAACAGGCATGATGAATAGCAAGCAGTGACAGAAGTTGTGTCTGGGTGTTTGAATGCATGCATGGAAGCCATGATTATATTTGCAGGCACTTTGGGTAAATGGTAGCCAAGAAGCAAAGCGTGATTAATATTGACTCAAGTGTTGCCTATACGATGAAAAAATAGCAGAATTTGATGCTAGTAATCAAACATAATGATGCACCTGTCCAGGTTAGCAAAATTTACACCAACATGGGATTATAGTGTAAGGGTTGTTTCACATACATCCACTTGTGAGCTTTAGAGTTAGGTCTACCCAGAGCTGCCTTGGTAACAGGTACAGTTTGCAATGCAGGCATTTGGGGAGGAATGAACTGGGTTTCTTATTTTCTGAAACTTTACAATTATAGAAACATGTCCTACTAAGCCATTAAAGATGTTTTGGAGCATGCCTTTACCATTACTGCAAACTACAAGCATCGTTACGTGGCAGAAATATCCCTTGGATCTTGAGATCTTTCTGAACATGTTATCTCTCATTTTATGACACCTGTTACCCTTGCACTTAACTGCCCCGCCCTTCATGATGGTTTCCCATGGTGAAAAAAAGAGGGGTGTGGTTAATACATCACAAAACACTGAATTTTCCCCCTGCTCTCCTCTTCCCCCCCCCCCCCCCCCCCCACTTTCCCTTTTACCATCCATTCCCCCTACCTCCCCCTCTCCCTCCTCCCCATCCCCCACCCCACCCTCTCCTTCAACTCACCTCACTGCCATTTCTTCATCCCGGTCAACCAGGGGCTGTACTGCCCCCGTGCTGTCCTTGATGGTGGTGTGAAAGGCCACCTGTTTAGAGCCCTCCACTGCTCCACCCGACAACGAGACCTTGGATGAATTCTTGGCATTTGCCATGCTGGTGTCTGAGGGGTTGGCTCCGGCCCCTGTGTAGAGAAACCCTTGACTGGGGCTTAAACCTTGAGGAGGAGGAAAGAAAAGGACAGAGAGGTGAATGCAAAAATAAGAGATTTATGAGAAAGGGAAAATATGAAAATAACCAATGATTGAATTACTCTGGGTTTCTCACCATGAAAAGATGTACACATTTCACAATATTTGCCACTGGAGAACATTAATGACTGGTAACATACTGCAATATGCTAAATGCTACTGGCCACTACTTCTGTGGGATGAAACAATACATGAGCTTCGTCCATGCCAAGAATACGCTCAGATTACTGAATGTCATTAAAAGATTAGTATAATCAGGAATTCAGTCCGTCTAAGACAAACCCAAGTAAAACACTGCTTTTAATACTAGGGTCTATGTCACCGCTTTGTCTTACCAGTAAATCTGCTTATCTGCACAGTTCACCCCTTTTATAAATATTCTGAGCAACCATTGTCTGGTAGCATAGTTGTATTCAAAGCCTTCAGATGTGTTCCTCATTATAACTGATGAAGGGTATCATTCTGCTGTTACGCATAAACATTCTTAATGATAAGTTCAGGTTTAGACGAGGTATAATTCTCATCATGTGGTAAATCTTAAGTAGGAAATTCAATGAAAAGATAAATATGTACGAACATGAATCTATCAAAAAAAATATAACAAGACTACAGTGTCTTTCATACATTCTGTAAATTAGGCCTCTACATCATTATATGTTTTTCCTTTAATTTTTCTGTAATAGGACATGCTACGAGATGAATCTCAACAGTTGTTACATTGACAACTTTGAATGTGCAGTATTTGTTGACCATTTCTGGGCAAAAAAAGGAGAGAAATATTGATTTATTTTGAAGCTGAGTCGTAGATATGCAACAAATAGATTTCAGTCCACAGTGTCATGACAAAAAAAAAGGGGACATGAGAAACTAGAGCACTTTGACAACTGCATGGCACTTAGCTGTCAGTGTTCAGTTAAATCCTCCAAACTTGATCAAAGTTTAATAGCAAGCCATCTATAGGGGTAACAGTGCACCTCCGTCCAACAGACCATGGAGACAAAATAGGGTTTATTCAAGGGGATTAGCAATTTCTCTTCATTGGCAGTCAGTTTATAGACATTTGAGCCAGTTGGTAAAGAAATCACTCTTGTGGATGTGGACATGTCAATTAAAGTACAGTAAGGATTACTATAAATGTCAATATTTTTGTGTAATTATCATCTAATTTTTTGGGGGTGAGCAGCTCAAAAACATATTTGCAGGTTCTTGAATTTATGCTGCACAATTGCTTTATACTTGTGTGTTTTCGTCCAATTCACAAAAGAGAGACAATCTGATTTAGAATTTCTTTGCTTGCAAATTGATGTGCTGCCCTATCCATTATAATGCACAGCCTGCTCAGAAACTACTGCATACACAGATGTACTCGGATAAATACTATTAGGGCACATGCACATACACACACACTCGAACAAAGAAGGCATTGCTGACGAAGCCCATGATTCAACCTGTCCATAATGTGCCGAGAAAATTGTGATGGTATTTTCGCAGGTCATAGAATTTGCATCAGCCAAAAGTTGCACAAAATACACTTTTGCACAAATTTATGTACCACAAAAATTTGCACATATACAGTAAAAGTGGATATTTTCGTGCGAGTAATTTTTCACGCTTGGCGGGATGAGATGTGCATGTTTTTCATTCCGCAGAATCAGACGAAAGAGCTTAACTATTGGAACATACAGCCAGCAAATATATTTGCATGCCTTTATTTTCACGCTAGTTCCTGGTTGCGCGAATTGTGCGAAAATTTCAACACTGCAAGAATATCCACGTATACAGTAACTGAATATACGCAGAAAGAGAAGAGCAACGTGCTTACTTCGTATGCCTTCCCTGTCTTCCTTATCCAGTCTCTCCCTCTCTCGTCTGACAGCTGCCTCACGGAGAATCTCTCCCAGGTGACTTAGCAGCTTCCGACGTGCATTGTATGTGTCACGCTCCGCATGAGTCAGGGCATGGTAAGGCATGTGCGCTATGCGTCGATCCTGATAAAACAGAGATACAAGTTGTACTTCAATAGCTTTGTATCTTCATTTTGTTTATTGTAACTAGAGTGTTAACAGACCAACACTTTAACAATCATATAGAATTTAGCAGACACTTTATGTGGTTTGCATTTGTTGCGACCAACAAAAAGAATTGTCAAAGAAGTCTAGCACTATTACAATACCATAGTGATCAATACCCCTCTGATATTCTATGAGAACACACATGAGGCATTAAACAAAGGCAGACATTCCAACTGTAATAGTTCACTCCACAAAGAGTTTGTTTTCACAAATTTTGCAGTCGCCATGGCAATAGCTCATTGGGTACTAAAAAACAAACTGTGCAAATAGCCATTAGAGATACAATATTTGCTAAGTCCAAGGAAACTGCTCAAACTTTGTGGCAATACTTAAAATTTAATATTGCAATCAAACAAACAAAAAATAAAGTAAAAAAATCTACATATGTTGAGATGGCAGTGTCAATTTGCTTCCTAGACCACTTAAAAATAAAAACCCAACATTTTGCAAAGGAAACATCCAAAGGTCATGACATGAGTATAGTTCAATGACAACCACTTTTTACTAAGAAGAGTGATTTGTTGTACAAGATATTTGTTTTCAACAGTTACCATGGCAAAGCCCAGCAGTCTGGTGTAGCAAACAAAAAATGCCTCGCTTATCTTTGCCTACATACAAAATGGTAGGTATTTTATACAAAAATAATGCTGAACATGACAGGTTACAGTGACCTTTGAAATACACACAGAAATTTGACATGGGGAACCATCTCTGAAACATACATGAGAAAGGCAAATAACAGTAAATTGTTGAGGTTTCCATGTCTATCATACCTGTGAAAAAAAGCGAGATAGAAATGAATATTCATGACTGCCAAGTGATGCGTGAATGGAGCATCACTCACCTGATCAAATATATAGAAAGAAAAATGGCAGTTTTTATGTTTTCTATTTCTATTAAACCTGTAAAACAAGCGAGATAGAAATGAATATTCATAACTGCCTCACCTGATTAAACATCCAGTAGGCGTAGTCCACCGCTGTACCCATTTGTCTTTTTGTCCCTACAGCTATGGGAGCAAGGATGTTGGCTCCTGCTTCCACTAGCTTGTCAATCTATGGAGAAGAAAATATAAGATAAAGTACTTATCTATATTCATGAAATTCTTTGGTCAAGTTGTTTTTATTGCAACTGATTAACTGATTGTTAATCAGTTAAAAATAAAGATAACGTACATCTGTAAAACCAGAAATATTTGTAGCATGAAATTTTCATGAATTGGAGCAGTAGACTGCCTTTATTGTGGCATGAAATTTTTGAGAATCGCCACTGGCATTTAATTCACTGTGTATGGACAAACTCTTTCGTGTGAATTTTACTTTCGCGAATCTTGGCTCCTCGCAAAATTCCCGAAAGTTTTATGCATGCAAAAAATTTCTGGTTTTACAGTAAAGCAAACAATATCATACTGTGTACTTTAAAGGCAGTATAATTCCCTTCAATTTTGATTTTCCAAAATTCTGTTAGTCAACAGATTTTTCAAAATCAACAAGTCCCACATACCCATTCCCTCCTATAACACAAATGCAATGTTTATAGTCTCCAAAGCCATACATTTGGTTTTTGGTCACAATTTCAACTGCTCACAAATCTGTCTTACAAGTTCAAAATTTAAAAGTATTATACTTGCAAAATATACGGCATAAATACACCTGTAGTACTCAAAATGGCAATCTGGGAATGTAGAATTATTTGAGATATCTGAACATTGAACTCATGGAAGTCTAAATTCTTCAAGGTTCATCTTATTACCAGCATGATATGGCCTAAAACTTGTGCAGCTTCAAGTCTCAAATCCTCAAAGATAAATCACAGATGTGACTAAGATTCCCATACGAAGTCAATTCCTCACACTATTGTGTCAATTGCTGTTTTTTTTTTCCTCTTTTTTTTTTTTTTTTTAATAGTTATCAACATCTTTGTGATGTAATACAACTTCTGGATGCTTTGACTGAAAAAAAAGACTATTTTACAATAGAAACACCATCATTCCAAACATATTCATCAGCATCTCTTGCACCAAAACACATGAAAATTAGCCAGCATTTGTAATTTTCTGATACATATTCTAGTTGAGCATAGCCTTTAGACCCAAATCCCCTTCACACTGAAAATAATAAACAATGCTGAGTTTTTTTTTTTGAGGATGTCAGGATACTCACAAGGGCTATCCTTTGGAGAGGCGTACGTCTGAACTCAAACTGGGTGTTGGCAGTCACGCACAAGGCACTCCCGATAGCCTGCCCCAGGGGAAGACTTGGGTTGGCATTGAAGCTGAGAAGCTCGTCAATCGCCTGGAGTTGATTCAAAATATACCAGTAGAAATGTTATGTCCCAAGATTGGTAATCAGGTAAGTGCTAATTTCTTATGTATTTGCTATATACAATCCTTCCTATATATACAACAATCAAAGAAAAAGGAACACTAAGCTGTCACAGCACAAATCCTCTTTGATGGTGATACTGATGATTCACACACCAGCCAATTCTCGGTATCGCCAATACCTAGGTGCCACGCACAGAGCAGTGGTTCAGATGCATTACAGGATAGCTCATGGAACAAACTGCCCCGGTTTTGGCTGCATATGCACTCGTTCAGGTTACGTTCTGTCTTTATCCAGGGTTATTTTTTGTTGAAGATTTCTTCGCTTTCTATCATGTGACCGGTACATTGAAGCCTTGCAGTAGTGAACCATGACTCTAGTGACTCAAATCAATTCAATCAATTCAATTCAATCTTTACTTCCAATTCAATATGTAGATATAAAATACATGTAAATATGAGCACATTGAACAAAAGTGTAAAGATAAAACAATTAAAACATTGACAAAACAAGGAAAGATTATGAAAAAGAAAAAAAAAAAACAGGGAAAACAGATAGCATAGGTACATAAAGAACACAAGCTCATTAACATTGTGTGTGTTAATGGAAGAGAACTGAATAATACACTGCGCAACTACTGTATCAATAGCACCCTCTACTGAGCAATACTTGCATAATTATAACACTCGGGCAATGATGAATAGAATAATTTGTCAATGTCCCTCTTTAGCTCTCACAATTGTGTGTCATTCAAAGTACGCACAACATGTTTAATGATGAGTGTGTATACTCACAAGGTCATTGCCACTTGCTATTGCCAATGACAGGGGTGACTGCCCTTTGCACAGGACATTGGGATTGGCTCCATGCTCCAGGAGAAGGTGAACGACCTGACGGGCAAGCTGTGCATTTGATCATACAAAGAATGGAAAAAGATGTTGGTTTACAAATGTTTAAGACTTGTATAAGTTCAGGGCATAACATTTGCTAAATATAAAAAAACAAACAAACACATAAACAGCTACGATACCTGCAAACTTTATTCTATTTTAAATAGTCTCCTCTAGTATCTAATGTCTGGCAAAGGCTTGTTTTAGACACAGTTCAGGAATGGGTCATACCACCAAGCACAGAGTAAGTGCCATGACATTCAGATGAAGTCTTACTCCATATATGGATGTACAAAGCACCTTTTTTTTTTGTGTGTGTGTGCAAATATATAACATTACCTCATAGTCATCATCCCTGTCACAAGCAATGTGCAGAGGGGTGCGACCACCGCTGTGATCACCCTTCGCCTCCAACTCCTGAAGGTAATGGAAGACGGTGCCGTCGAGTCCTGGTTTTAGTTTGATGGAAGGATCAAGCGGGGTTAAATCCTCCTGTACGAGAACAGTGCAAAGGATGAAGAAGTGTGTTGTAAGTCTATAAGGAGTCATATCACAGAACTTAACTGATCCAAAATGGTAAAACCTATGATGGTACTTTGAAGGGTAAGATGTCTGTTGCACGTTTCAATGATTCTGATCACTGGTAAATTGCCAGATCAAGAACAGATGCAATTACCAGTCTGAATGAAATGTAGTCAGGTTGATGAGTTTACTATTTTGGATCTGGAGAAGACGTTAACACAGTTTTGGTCCAAGGGGATGGAGACCCTATGTTTCCATCTACACTGTCTGAATAGATTTACATCCCCTTCCCCTCCCCACCCCCCCCCCCCCAAAAAAAATAAATAAATAAATAAAAAACAAGACTTCTGCTAACTTTGGTTACAATGTCAGGCATAATATAATAATATATAATATAAATATGATGAAAGTTTGTGGATGATTCATGACACTACAGTGGATAACATACAATGGATGACTGATGATGGACGAAAATTGGTAGCTCACTAGCGCACTTGGCTGTTGCGAGATGAAAATGCAACAAAAGAGACAACAAATGCAAAGAGACTGTAAAGTGGAAAAGTGGGATATGATAAATTTCCATCACAAGTCTGTGCATAGATTGACCGACTCACAAGGTGCTCATGTAGATCCTTGTCCAGGGCTCTGGAGTTTGGGTGGGCACCAGCATTCAACAGGAGCTTCGTGATCTCTACCCCCTCTGGTCCTCTGATGGCACAGGAAATATGAAGTGGATTCAGCCCTTCCTTCTGTAAATGGGATACACATCACAAAAATTCCATAGATGCAGTGAGGAAATGAAAATCTTGCAGGGTAGTGCAACTGCAGTATAGGGTAGTTTAAGTAGTGTGGGACTGGCTATGCTGATCAGCCATGAGCATTTGTGACCTGTCTCTCTGACAACCCGATGAGGTCATTAGACATTAGTGTTCAGATTTCTTTGTAATTATTTGCTCATAACTCCAGCCTTTACACTGATATGCAATTTTTCCATCCTGATTACTCTGAATTTCACATCAACGGCAAGAATGCTGCTTGTAAGAAAATGCAATATTTATGACATTTAGATTTGAAATCCTAATTGCAGTCAAGAATCCTACAGATTATGAGTCTAACACAAGGGGGACTACACAATGCCAAAGTAATATGCCACAAAGAAACCCACACATGTATAATTTCAATACATTCTTTGACACTACTCCGACAAGATACATGTAACTACTGTGTAATCTCACAATTAAAATGCATTAGAGCTGGAGCTCATTTAGTTGATATCAAAATTTAAGATCGACTTAAATTCTTTGTGAAATCAAAAAAAAAAATTGTCCCCCGTTCTGTAAAATAGATGATGCACATAGAGTGTGTGTATGCAGTAACTATGGAATGTTTGACCAACTTGTCTAGAGACAGCTCAGCCCTGTGGGTTCGCCTCATGGGTTTAAACATTGCATAGTTACCTTATGCATACAATACTTACTGACACACTCAGGCCCTTGCATCATTTGTAGATATTTTTGTATCAAATATCTCATACTTACATTAGGTGACAGCCTCGCTTCGGTGGCCGCCCCTTTCTCCAGAAGAATGGAGACAGCCGCAACATCTGCAGCCTTTATAGCGAAGAAAAGAACCGGCATGGGCACGCTGGAGGCATTCGGATCAGCACCTCGGCGCAGCAAGAGTCGTATGGTAGCCTCCATGTTTGCATGTCTGGTATTGAGAAATTGAGGTCACAATCATAGTAAGAAGAGAAAAAACAATAAAAAAGAAAAAATACAGAAAACAAACGCTTTGCCATCATCATCATCGGCGCAGCAAGAGTCGTATGGTAGCCTCCATGTTTGCATGTCTGGTATTGAGAAATTGAGGTCACAATCATAGTAAGAAGAGAAAAAACAATAAAAAAGAAAAAATACAAAAAACAAACGCTTTGCCATCATAGTGAGAAAAAAAAAACCCACACTAAATAGTTAGGAATATTCTCAATGGCACTCCTTACAAGTCATGGCTAAATCACTACCAGGTAGATAATGATGCAAGCATTTTGCGGAAAGGGATGACTCTACAACAGTTCAGGCACATTGTAGCATGACATTCTGCCTCATACTACAAATGAAACTCAAAATTCTCTTCATATTACATAACTAACATATACCTCATGTAACGATAACAATGCCATTACCCCTTTCTTAGCTCTTTTTTATTTTTTCATTTCTCATTGCTTAGTATGACCACACATTCACACATCACACATACACTGTACACTCAGAGGCTCTATACCAATCGAGTGACTACATGTATTCTAACACAGCATACTGTGATAAAAACCCACATTCCTACAATCCACAGTGTGCAAAAAGCAACAAATGTCAGATAAAAGGTTAAATTGTATGGCTGCATGGAATGCCATTATTCCTATTTCTGTTAGATCGTAAACAAGAGCACTTACTCTGCTTTTGCCAGAGCTCGACGCCTGGCTTCATCCAGATTATCTTCCTGCTGTGAGATACCCCTGCTGACGATCCTCGGATTGTTGCTCATCACCGTGGCACATCTCTCGATCATGTCCTCCGTAACTTTCACGCCTACTCCGACGAGGCTGTCATTCGTCTCAAAATCGTGGGTGTCCGCGACCTCGGACGACACGCCGTATAGTTTCGATGACAGCTGCACAGATTAAGAGCATAGGGGAATATTACGGTCTGAACATTCTTGAAATCTGAATTTTTTTTTTTTTCTTTAAATGAGGCACAGATTAATTTTTTGAGTACAAGTGTTACGGAGTAGTCGTACCTGTCAAATTTAAAAGATTGAAATTAAATCTAAACTGCCAAACATTTGACTGGGATGTCTCATTTTCCCATGCAATCTCTACTAAGCCATTATCACATGGTCCTATACATTTACCTTATCTTTTCATGAGTAGCATTGAGCTTGACTTTTGGCCTTGAAAACACACGTTAACCATCTCTGCACAAAGAAATATTCCCAAATTACTTTTCTATCTCTTAGAATTTAAAAAAAAACTAGATATATCGCTACGGCGACTGATATGCCTCCGCCATAATGCATGGTTCTCCTAATATAGTATAGTACAATGTCTTGACAATGTCTTGACAATGTGCGATGACAGTTTCACACAATTGGCAAAATATTGAAATGACAGGTTTGACACAAATGTGCTGAATGTTCACTTTCCTAGAACTAGGTTCAATTGGATGAATGATTAAAATGTCAGAGAGCAGGTATTTGGGGAACTGATGATTTTTACTTGACTTTTGACCCTTTTATAAGTTTATGTATTGAGTAATTTTCAAGGTATTGAGAAAAAGTATAATTTCAGTATCAAATGGGAAAATAGCATTATCTAAACCTTTCATTTGACCTTTGACCTCACAGTTCCACAGAGAATCACTGTAAGGTAGAACATGCATAAATATGTAAGTTTCATGATGATACCTTGAGTTACTTTCGAGATATGGAGGAAAACGTGCAATTTAGCACTTTCACTTGACCTTTTACCTTTTGACCTTTGACCTTTTGGCAATTCCCCAAAAATATATATTGGGTAATACATGCCATACATCAAGTTAAAAAAAAAACAACCCTTCAGGCATATTACATTTTAAAGAAAGTAGTGCTATTTTGAGGAGTTGACCTTGACCTTTGACCCCCTTGACCTTTGACCCATGACCCCCAACTTCCCTAGATAATCACTGCCCGTCGGTACAAGCATATATACTAAGTTCCATGAAGATACCTTGAACCATTTGCGAGATATGGAGAAAAACATGAAATTTCAATGTTTTTTTCCACAAAATAACCTGTGACCTTTGACCTTTGACCCTGTGACCCTAAAATCCACACAAAGTATTATCCCCCAAGGATATACCCTCATACCAAGTTTGATGTAAAACCACCACACGGTTCTTGAGATATCGACAAAAACAAAACGGGACGGACGGACGGATGGACGTACGGACGGACGGACGGACGGACGGACGACCCGAAAACATAATGCCTCCGGCCACTTCGTTGCGGAGGCATAAAAATTGCTACTGGTTATGACTCTTTGATCTGTAAATGTACATGTACGCCACGAATGTAATTTGTGGAAAACTTATCCCGTTCCTAGCACAATTCTACGAGAGCCTTCAATACCCCCCAAACAAGATTCTTTTTGCTGGTCGTCAGAGAATGGACAGGTTGGTACTCCATCTGTGAGAAAGCAGTCAAGCATATGCGTATCTACAAACTAGACATGACACACACCCTTCTGTGGCCGAGGCTCCCCTGTTTCTTAACGCTGACTCTTTCCTCGACTGATTCGTTGTCTGGGTCCCACTCGGGAATAGTGCCGTCCAACGTCCCCACATCCTGATTCTCCTCCCTGTGACTGTTGACATCGACATCGTAGAAATCGCCGTCGTCGCTGATGACCGACCGTGCCCTCTCGCTGCCGTCGGCACGAGAGCTCCGCTCCGAGCCGTCGTTGGGGTGTTTAGCGGGGGATGTGCCATCGGGGCAGCCTTCTTCACTGGCATCATCCGGAGAGCCCTCCGTGGGAAGTTGGAGTTCGATCCGCTCCTCTCCCCGCGGCACAGGAAGGTAGCGCTCGGCGATGTTGAACTGGAAGGAGGCGATGGGGTAGAAGAGCACATGACAAGCAGCCAGCGCCGAGAGACCTTCGTCATTGAGCTTGTTGACGTCAGCTCCGTTGTCCAGGAGACAGTTGATGATGTCGCGGTGCATGTTTACCTGAAATCAAGTAGGGGCAATCTACAATTGAATTCTAGGGAACCTCTTTGCTGACCAGTCATTCTCATTTTTGAGCACACAAACCACACATTTTACCTCCATATAAAAATCATGTGTTTTGTTTTCCTGTCCTCTGCTGGATGTTCTTTCTTATTGATTAGAGTAAGAAAAACAAAATAGGTGAGAGATATCCTTTAAGTCTAAATTTCTCCAAAATTTGAAAAATGGGTGAAAAAGATTGAATCGTCAGCTGAGAACTAGAAGGGCTCTGATATTGCATTCTAAGATTTGAGCATAAATGAAAATGAAACAATCTGTTTTCATGAAATAAAAGGTTTACTTCATCAAAAATGGGTACATACTGTACATAAGCATTGTTCCAACGACTGGATAAAATAGTGCCTTTGTGGTTTAATTTTCAACATTTCACTGAAAATGAAAATAATTTAGAATTCACACAATAATGTAAAGGAGATCAAGCGCTGCAATGTGATACCAATAACTCAGTACCAAAAAAAAATTGCAATAACGCCCTTCACAGCCCTGTTTCATATAGCTGTTGGTAAAGTTACGCACCATTTTACAAACGACTTATATATGGCAAGCCAAGTGGGTTTCCTTATCATTGTTAATTTCAAAAGCTAGAATTGAAATTTGCAGATGATAACGATCATTCTTACATTTTAACAAATGTTTTGGGTTGAAAGTGTATTTTTGCCCCAATTTAGATGAAATATTGACATACAGTCATACTTTGTTAACCTGTTGGGGATGGGCTGATTTTGCTACATGTACAACATGCATTTCTCATGGACACTTGCCCATGAGTATACTCAGGACTCGTCCTCAACAGGTTAAAATACAAGGCCAAAAAAAACTGGCCACACATATTGGCACTTCATATTCCAGTTGTTTGTTAAGTCATGCGTTCACTTTATGGACAGCTTTATGAAACAGGACCGTGGTTCTCAGCCTAACAAAACAAGAAGTCATGGGACTTACAGCAGCTCCGATGAGAGATATGTGGCCATTCTCGTCTCCGACGTTGACATTGACAGCCCCCTGAGACAGCAGGCAGTGGACGGTGGTGTAATCACCAGCTGCAGAGGCCTTGATCAGCTCTTCGGACATGACCTCAATGGGACCCTTCTCTAGGAACGCACCCCTGTCACCTGGTGGAACGGGAGCAAGCATGAAGCGATTAAAAGGGATGATACAGTTTCGGTTGAGATGGGGTTTAGGTTTCCAATGTTTTTTTGACGATGAATTTTTGAGATGATGAGAAGCCTCTTATGAAATATGAAAGAGCATTTAATACTAACAGGAATTCGATGTTTATTCGATGAAAATTGGTTTTAAATGACTGAGATGTCCAAAACAAAGCGATCCTAATAAAAGGTGGACCCACCTTTCATTAAGATTATGGTACTTTTATTTTATTTTTGGATATCTCAGCAATTTCAAAACCAATTTTCATCAGATAAATTTTGAATTCCTCTTGAAATTGTATCCTTTTTACAGTTCATAAAGTGGTTTCTAAGTTTCTCGCTAAAAGTTCAAAGCTGAATCCTCACCTCAACCTATACTATATCATCCCTTTAAAGTTCCCTTCCATACAAATGTATGTTGACCTCTCTCGATGCCCTTTGGTCGGTACATAACAGAATCACTGTAATATTTGATGAAAATATACATCATATTATATCTTTAAACATTTCTTTTAAACATTTTTGTTTGTACCCTATAAGCCCCATCTCTACAAAAATCTTTCAGATCATCAGATCAACTCTATTCATATTCCAGCTGTGACATCATTGTCCTGTAACACTTGAGCTGAGCAATCAAAACAATTATGTACCTTACCATTCACTGCTTGGTTAAAAATTTGTCACAAACATTTGCATGAAAAAGAACAAGTGATGCGGTTGTGAGCAGCTGCCAATAGTAACAGGAATGTACATTTTTCATGAATTATTTTGTGATATGGTTATAAACAGACCAAAAGGTACAATTGTATCAATACAGTTCATAATATGTTTGAATTGCACAGACCCCATAAGACTGTGCAGTGAGAAGGCTTTTTAGCCTCCCCACTGGGCCACTACAATTGCCTGCATTGTTGCTCACTTATGGCTCTTAGCTGCAAAAGTTTGACTGTACAAAATTTCTTACACGGTTCTGAACTTCTGGTCCATGTCTAGTTTTCATTCAGATTCATCGCATCTAATTAGCAGGGTCAACTCTGCAGTGAAAACGTTTCACCGCCATAATAGTAGATCATAAAGTGCTGTGGCTATGCAGTGCATATTGAGCAATATACTTCTTTGTACCATACCTTTCATGAGGTTATCCACAGAAAACTCCATTGTGTTCTCCGTGTTTTTGTGTATCATGACATTGAGCTGCATTTCTATGAGAGAAGGCGTGTTGTTCAGCGCCACGAGAGTTTGCTGCGAATTCTGACTGTCGCCCTCGCCCTCGACTGCCTCGCCAAAGAATGCGCGGTCGTATTCCTCCTTGTCGTAAGTGAGCGTATTCATGTCCACGCTGTCTGGCGTGCTCGACTGGAAGACATCAAAAGTCGTCTTAAAGTTTATCTGCGCCAGCCGCTCCATGGCGTTCCGGAGAGAGCTGTCTGCGTCGCTCTGCCCCTCGCTGCGTGACATTTTTAACATCTGGGACAAGTTTGCGTATCGCGGATCCACCATGGGTAGCGAAAGGACGTGCTCTGTGGGGTTGTAGTCAAAGTCCTTGTGGGAAGCCATGGTGAAGGCTCCATCAATGCAACTGCAAAGTTTGACGAGGCGCTCCTTTCGCCACAGCCCCACGTCGTGTGTTCCATCCTGATAGGACAAAATGCCTGGCCCTTCTCTCTCATCGTTTATGTACAAACCCTGCAAGTTAACATAAAGACAGTTCATGTGAAATTCGCTTTGGTACCTCAAGTCATTTACAAGTGTCTTTCCTCATTGAGTATTGCTGATTAGAATTCTAATAAGAACACTGGCAACCAAATCTAAAAACATGGACATTGAAAACTATAGTCAAGTACACTGATACTTAATGACTATGATTTATTGCATTGATAGGTATGCTCAGTGTTGAACATTCTATCTACGAGCTACCTTTACTTACTTCTGCATTTACAGTGTAACATTAGTTAATAATTCTACAGAGATTGCAAGATAATATTCATCTTGTTGATAATTTCATGTCATGTTTTTATTTCATCAATATATATATTTTTTTTTTGGTCAATTCCCCAGAAGTGGAATGAGCAGGATGCTGGGAGAGCCTTTAAACATCTAAACAATCTTCTTGACATGTACACACTTTGTGACAGGAAACACTAAAAGAATGCATGTAAGCATCATCATGCTACACACCTGAAACTTATTGCCGTTGCTGAACTCAAAGACTCCATAGCCTTCTTTTCTGTTCTTGTAAAAGGTACCCACAAATTTTGACTTATTTGGCCATGTGTAGGTTCCCTTGCCATGCCGATGGTCCTTGAAATAGGATCCCTTGAAAGTCTGTTGGGAAAAAACATAATCCCACAAAGGAAATCAGAGGACGAAGATTATAACTATATTCACCACACAATATACCTGTATGCTAACAAACACATGACAGTTTGAGAAGAGCTGGGATCATTTCTCCAAAATGGCAAAAATTTGAGATCTTCATCATCCAGAGGATGCTATTATCAGCTCAAGGCCGCATCACTGGAAACTTGACAGGTGAATAAAAGCAACTGGAGTTGATATTGCCTTGTAAAAGGACACTTGTGTTATCTTATAACTATCTTATAACTGCAATTTCTGTTTGATCATATGCTCAATATATCTACATTGTGGATGCATATATGTATGTATGCACAATATGCTTGTTTTAATGTATATGTATGTCTGTATGTATGTATGCACATACAGCACGATGCATATATAGGCCTGTATATGTGTGTAGGCATGTATGTATGTGTGTAATATATGTATACATGTATGTATGTATATATTAATTCATTTTCATATCAGATTCTACTTCCAATATAACATAGATTTTATTTCAAATATTGCATCATATTCAAATAACTACAAGAAATCCATGTAATACAAAATATATAAATGTTCATAAGAAAGTGGAAAAGAAAAAATAAGCAAGTGCACAATCTTCATTACACTGAAAAAAAAAAATTGTTGCTGGTAAAGAGGGGACCACGTAAATAGACAAGCATGTAGAGATGTGGGCCACTTGATTCATTGGAAGTACACTAGTATACACACTGTATATCAGCTTACCTCACCATTGCTCCAAATATGCTCCCCATTCCCATGTCTGGTGTCCCGGACAAAGTCACCCGTAAACCTGGAACCATCTGACCACAGTTGCTCCCCCTTGCCAAACCTGTCGTTGTTCACATATTCGCCGGTGTATCTGTCGCCGCTGGGCCACACGAAGACGCCATGCCCCTCTCGCTTCCGACCATCGAGTTGGCCCGAGAAGGTGGCGCCACTTTTGTAGTCCATGTGGTTGCTGTCCTGCTCCTTCCTGGCCGACTTAAGCCTCGGGAAGGTGAAGAATTCCATGTTTGAAGGCATGGCGGCATGTGCATCTATCTGTTGACCCACACAGATATCTCTAAACAAAATGAGAGTCACAGGTAGGTCATTATGAATGAGAAGTTGTTCAGATGTTAATAATCTGTAAATTGGTCAAAAGAGATAGAATAGTAGAGAAATTGTAGTGCAGGTTTGGTCATTTGAATGTGGGACACAATCCATCATGGCATGGCAATTATCTAGATCTGCCATTATCAGTCATGATGCTGATTTAATATGGATGATAATGGGTGCTCCATTGTACAGTTTGGGCTGGTCACTGTTACATTTACAGTAACTGTGTACAATGGAGTGCTTGGAACAACGTACTGATATTGTGTAATTTACATTCATTGATTCAGATCTGGGGAGACTTCTCGTTTGTACCCACATTTTGCCCTTCTCGTGTTCTGTTTTACGTAAATACATTGCAGCCTGTAGAGTTCTAAGTTCTATATGATAATGTATTTCATCATCAACTGTAATTACCGCATCCTTGAATAACATTTTAGCCTTGAACCCAAGTGAGAAGACTTGCGTTTAGAATCTAGTTTGACTAGTTCTAGGGTCTACAGGAACACATCCCTAGAGCACCGAACGAAAGCCGCTGCACTGCCACTGGCAAGGCACTCGCATCGCATCGCGGGCCAGGTGGCGCAGGCGGAGAGCGTGCTGATCCCACGCCACGGTATGCCTGCTCTGCGACATAAACTCTGGTCACAGACACAGTAAATTAGTGGTAGAATTAATGTTTTGGCCGATGTTTACTACACATTGAGGTTTGTCACCTACATATAGTAGATCTAATTGTCCAGCAAGAACGGATCACTTTCAAGCATCATCATACTTACGTGAAGAAGTCGAGTCGGCTCGTATTGTTTACGGTAGTTCAAGCTAATTTATTCTCCCCCTGTGTGTCGCCATGTTAGCATATCAACATATTTGGACACGTCTATTATAACAATATACAGGAATACGGGTGGACTTAATATGACTCGAAACATCAAAATGTGGCTTATTAAAGGTAAATGCACCAATACAAATTCTATGATGTAAAACTAATAAGGTTTTTAAGTAGTACTTTCTTGATATTCAAACACAAGACTGGTATTGAACGCACATCATATTGAAATGTCTATGACCCCTCACGCTATAGTCGTCGAATCCATCACCGACGTGTAATGGACGAACGGTTCTTCGGATGAAATCGACTTGCAGTGCTCAGCTAAGAGGTTCGCGGAGGAGAGGGAGTGGCTTGATATGACGCGGATCATCATCTTCATTACCCTGCGCTCGTACATCATTAGCTCGCATCTCCGCCGTTTTGTGCACAAACGTCGCCAATGTTTTATCGTACGTGATTTACAAATTCTTCCACATGCATAATAAATTTGAGCCTGCAGAAGACGAGCATTATAGGACCAAATTCACGTTTCCTGCAAACGTTTGATAATACGCAATTATAGGTGCAGAAGCTGGTTATTACTGAAACCCTAAACACAGCATCATTATCGTCTGTAGATATCGACACATCCTTGAAGAGACCCTGGATGGAGACGTCCGTGAAACCATCTCTCATGAGTACTCAAGTTGCACCAGAGAACGACGCAGATATCAGACTGATGGCTGATTCCAGGCAAAAGAAACAATTCCCCAGCACTGACAACGCCAACAACGACATCGGAAATCAAGATATCATCATAGGCGCGGGTGAGCCGGAAGGAGGACTTGGTTGCTGTGGATTAATCCTCACTTGCATTTCCATCCTCCTGGTCATCTGTACGTTGCCATTTTCCCTCTTCGTTTG
This sequence comes from Diadema setosum, assembly GCA_033980235.1. Taxonomy (NCBI): domain Eukaryota; kingdom Metazoa; phylum Echinodermata; class Echinoidea; order Diadematoida; family Diadematidae; genus Diadema; species Diadema setosum. The sequence continues at coordinate 10,713,359 of CM067079.1, forward strand.
TTTGAAAGTGGTGCAGGAATACGAAAGGGCTGTCATCTTTCGTCTCGGGCGTTTAATATCTGGTGGAGCAAGGGGGCCTGGCATCTTCTTTGTTTTGCCTTGCATTGAAGACTATACGAAGGTAGATCTTCGCACCATTTCCTTCGACGTTCCCCCTCAGGAGATTCTCACCCGTGATAGCTTGACCGTCTCGGTAGATGCAGTCGTATTTTTCCGCGTGAATAATGCGACTATCAGCATCGCTAACGTGGAGAATGCCAACATGTCGACGCGCTTTCTCGCTCAGACGACACTGAGAAATGTGCTAGGGACAAAGAACCTCTCCGAGATTCTCTCCGATCGTGAGGGAATCAGCCACTTCATGCAGTCCAGTCTCGATGAAGCCACCGATCCCTGGGGTATCAAGGTCGAGCGTGTTGAGATTAAAGATGTCCGCCTCCCAGTGCAACTGCAAAGGGCCATGGCTGCCGAAGCTGAGGCTACAAGGGATGCCAGGGCTAAGATCATCGCGGCGGAAGGAGAGCAAAATGCCTCGCGTGCTCTGAGAGAGGCTGCTGAAACGATCTCCGACTCCCCAACCGCTCTTCAACTGCGCTATCTCCAGACCCTGAATTCCATCGCCGCAGAAAAGAACTCTACCATTATCTTTCCCCTGCCCATTGATCTGTTGCAAAGCGCAAATAAGAGCAAAACTCTGTAAGTTAAATTCCAAATGCCGTAACCCTGTTTTGCATGCCGTCCCATTTTCAATATTTTTTAAACTAACGGCAAAAGTGAAAAGTTAAACTGTATAAAGATACTCACAAAATCGATGATTAGTAAAGTCCTGCATGTTCTTGCGGCAAAGGGAAACTGATCTAAAAAGTTACACAATATGCCACTAATTACCTCCTTATCTTCTGATGTGTACGCGCTTTTGCACATTCCAGATACTGTATCGGCGTATACAGTACCTCGACAGAATGAATTGCGATAGAGCTCCATGTCCAGGTTGATTGTGATGGGGAAAAAAAAGTTCTTAAGTTTCCCTTTAAAATCAGGCATAATTATTGTCATAAGAAAGAATATACCATCTCTTTATCTCACCATGTTTTCACGGTATTGATATTGTTTGCAAGCACATGTCATGATAAATTATGCAAATTAGGGTAATGAGTTACGTCATCATCTCACAACACAAACCATAAAATAATAGTGTAAATTTGTAAACTTTACCATGTAAATCTTGTTTTTAGTGGACGATCTATTAACTATAATCAAACATGACCCCTGAAAAGTCATTTTACTTCGCTATATTATATATGACTGGATATGAATGGTATGGTGTACAGGATATTCTCATGTATGGATGGCATTACAGCGTATGAAAATGAATGAGGAAATTTGGTGGAGATACCTGCAGGTCAATGGGGGGGGGGGTAGCACCATCACCATGTCCGATGTGCACAATAAAGATATTGTGTGGTTGCGAGCAGCTAACAGTATCTGTAATATGAAAACATATTGAAAAAGTATTTTCAAAAATGTTCTTGTCTTCACTGAATTGACATCGATTTTTTAAATCTAAAATGGGTGCGTTTGTATATCGTGTTTGCGTGATTTTACACTTTTGCGCATGCAAAATGATGCCAAGCTAGCCTTCTTTTCTTTAATCTTTTACTTTCAATTGGGTATTTATAATATACTTTTTATAACGTTTCTCAGTTAAAGTAACGAAACACAGTGATGATTTGATATCATATCAGTTTTATAGACGCAGAACACGAATAGGGTACACTTGTACATGTTGATTGTGACAATGTCCCCAGATAAGTGTCTTGTATATTCCCAATCTGTCTAGCATTGTCTTATAGGGTCTTCAAGTTATGATGTGATGTGCTGTTTGCTTCGTATAATTAGACTTATAGATGAAGGCCTCAGTATATACAACTGGAGGTGACTAAAATCACCTATATGTACCGGAATGTTCGCACTCTATATATACATGTACTGACAAAAGTATATTTGTATTTACAATTGTATATTCTATAGATTAGTTACATGCATTGCATGGTTTGTGTGCACTATTTACTGTAATTTACAATATATTTCTTTTCGCGTAAGTAAGTGTTGCGGTCCAGATTGTTCAAATACTGGTCAGAGAAATAAACAGGAAAGAAGAAGCAGTCAGCATGACATGAAACAAGTGATCCGATTCCAAGTAGTCTTGATTATTTCTGCTCAGCCCGTATTTCTTGATCATTTCTGCTCAGTCCCGATGCAGAGATGGGCTTAGAAATTCAATTCAATTCAATTCATTCAATTCAGTTCAGTTATTTTCATTCTTCTTTTTCCAACAAAACATAACACAGAATTTAACTGCGTCAGTGCATGTATTACCCGATACCCAATAATTATGATTAATTCTTTTTACAAGCTTCTTTAAACATGACCACTGTGTGATTAATGACCCAGCCATTCCTTTTGTGAAAATGTGTATGGGTTTGTATATTATGGGCATTTGAAGTGATACAGTACGAATAGTTATGAAGTTTCAAAGTCGTAATTGTATATATAAAATATTTGCATATCTACATAGTCATGTCACGCATATTATCATGCAATGTAAGGTTTATACATTTGCACTTTATTCTAAATGTATAAGAGTTCTTCTTGTATAAAGAAGATTCATATCTTAGACTGCATGATTTCTTCATTAATTTTTTTAATTTCATCACATGACATGAACAAAGCAAAACTGATAGAAAATCAAATCAAAACTAATTTGTCAACTTAATTATGCCACCACCCATGGTGAGCTAACAATATTATGATCATGTTGTCGGGTTGTCTGTCCGTTCGTCGACACAAACTGTTATATACGCCCAAGATCTATACAATAACGCGCGAGTGTGCTTTTACATCATTAGAAAGTTAATGTGCGCCGAATTCTAATACCAGCGCACGAGACCTTTGCTCCTCATGCATTTGTTTTTATGCACAATCTATGTTCTAGAATATTATTCACCTCTTCAAGAAAGGTACATAGCAGGCGCTTATAGCCAATTGACCCCGTTTTTACATCATTTTTATGGGTATGTTAGAAAATAAAAATGTGATGGCATCACTGTAAATTCTAATTTCGACATCGATTAATTTTGACACCTGTTGCGCTTTTTTGTCGCTCGCATTTGACTTTCAATCAATCAGATTACAGCTCTGTCCCACCTATTATTTTGTGACTATAATTCATGTTATTTCCTTCATAGGAAGGATAGATATACAGTGTATAACGAATAGATAAAAGTAAAATGTCACTGGAATTTGGTTAAATGTCTAGCTGTATAAATCTAAAGAAGGACATGTTTAATTTGGATTGTCATCTGCTCAGAAGGGTATTTCATAAGTCAGAATTATATTCCCTTGTTTCAAAGGGGCTTAAGGGTTTATATACCCTCAAGATTTCATTTCAAAAGTTTTGAAAGATCCCTGCATGCGCCCGCAGGGATTATTAGAGTGATTACGTGAGAAGGCGGAGGCATTCCAGTCGTAAGCGCATTACAGGAGAATTTCTCTTGTTTTGAAACAAAACCTATGTCACTATAATGATTACCTTAAGAGTACCAAAGTGGGATTTCAACAATCTATTCATTGCCATGGAAACTGGTTATGAAAAAAAAAAAAAAAAAACACCTGCTCATGGGGCGCTGTGGCATACTGTAGTGGATAAGACTCCCGAATCCTGATCGGAGGACCGGGGTTCGAATCCCGCCCAGTGCTTACGTCTTTGGACAAGATATTTTTACCCACTATATGTCCCTCTCGACCCAGGTGTTTAAATGGGTATACCTGGCAACGCTAGGGTAATAATAATAGCAGGGCCCTCAGGTAGAGCAGTGCATGGCAACACTGAAGAGACTACCCTGGCTAAATAAGACTTACACTAATGTATTATTATTATTATTATTATTATTATTATTATTATTATTATTATTATTATTATTATTTATTATTATTATTATTATTATTATTATTATTATTATTATTATTATTATTATTATTATTATTATTATTATTATTTATAATTATTATTATTATTATTATTATTATTATTATTATTATTATTATTATTATTATTATTATTATCATCATCATCATCATTGTGATTGTTATTACTATTATTCTGTGAAGTTGCTCACCATGCTCACTCCTGGTGCTAATCCAAGCATACTGAGACTCTGACATCACCACTTTGGTTTATTTTACACATAACGTTTTACCATCTGATGTGTTTTAAAGTATTGTCACTGTCTTATAAAAGCATGCGTAAACGATTCTACTTCTATTTAATGTGCAATTCCTTTCTTGAATTCTTCAACGATGTACTGGTCGTCATTGTACAGCTTCCGCACTGTTTGTACGATTGAATGAGATGATGTAATAAAGTAGTAGAACTTTCCTTTATACACTGAATCCAAGTTTGAGTCTTCTTATTGTGTATGTGAGCGGCGTACTTAGGTTGCTTTGCTTTGAATGAGAAATTAATGTAGCAGTGATAATCTTGAGGTTAAAATAGTTTTTGGTAAAGTAGAATGAACAAAGGATTGTGACAAATAAATCTATATCAAATAATGTGGCACAGATATTTTGTCCGTATTATATCTGAGTGGCATGTGGGTCATAACACTTCGCTTTGAATGAGAAGTTGACGTCGCGGGAAGAATCTTGAGATTACACCGTTTTGATAAAGGAGAAATTATGAACTATATGATCATCAAAGCGATCAACGAATCTGAGAAAACATTTGAATAAAATATTTGTATCTTCGTGTATTGAATGGCATTTATAGACACTTACTATGAATGGGAATTTAGATATCGCGGGGAAAATTTTGAGGTTAATAATAATTATGTTTTTATTAAAAGAGAAATTATGAAGAAGGATAATAAAGCAATTTCATATCATGAATTTGAGATCATACCTACAAATTTAACTCTAGAATAATCATTGTCAGTATATCTGGGGTGACACGACTGTAATATAATAGACTCCATTTTTCTGAATATTTTGACTGAGGGAAGCGACACGTCGCTCTTCTTCCATCAGCCTCCTGTATACCTGTCCAGTCTTTGGTCCGAAAGAGCAGGAAAAAAAATATAGCACAGGAAAAATATGTCAGTATCTTCTGTCACTAATTGTAAAATAGACAAATGCTGAAAACGACAGTGATATCACCGATGTCATTATAATAGTGAGATAAGTCAGGACTGGTGAAATGAAACACGTTGAGCACTATACAGTAATGATATACGTTAATTTTATGCGTAAATGTTTAGACCGCATTGAATTTGGTTTTGCAGTAACCAAGTTAACAGAAAAGACTGAATGTTTTAATATCTTCGGTGAAGTTGGCTTTTCAATCGAATATAATTGCGGTTATTATATAGGGCCTATATAACTATTGGTACACACTGAAAAGGATGTTTGGAGGGTAACAGTGTATGATAGTGATTTCAAGTTTGTGTGGTTGGAGAATAAGCCAGTTCGTATACATGTATTAACTCAATTGAACACATCATGCTACATTTATGACCTTTTTTTTTTTTTTTTCGTCTCAGTTGGTTAGGCGCTTCACTTAATGCGTAATGCGTAAGCTTGTCCGACGTAATAATGATATGGAATTAAATGAAAACGAATATTTTTTGTACTCTTTGTTTTGTATTTTACCTGTTTCTCATTGGAAAACAACAACAACAACAGGTGTGAGACATGGCCGACCAGGCGCTATTAACAAGAGTAAGTATATAATATTATATCGAATACTCCATGTGACACTGAGTCAAACGAGAGTTCCGATTATAGGAACCTCATACGTTGTATCAAGCCGTGTGATAGCGCCATCTCTTAGATAACTGAGAAAATTTTATCGATCTTATCCTGCTTGATGGGGGCGGGGGGGGGGGGGGGGGGGGGGAGGGCAATGCAAAAACAACCCCAAATTTTTATTTATCTTTCCTCTTCTATAATATTCTCATCTTGAACAATAAGGGTACATATAGACCGTGTGTTAAACAAGACTGCGATGAAAATGGCGCCAGTTTGGCGCCAGTTTTCTGAATCAAACGGTCGTAAATCATGATATTACCTTGAAAAAAAAAACACATAAAAGATTTGGCTGCATGTACAAACTTAAAAGAATTTCTCTATAACCTATATGTTTTCTCAACCCGTTGTCAGTCAATCCGACTTGAAATATTGTGCGTATAGTACGTGTTTCACCCTGCATTGCTGATATTATGCTGACCTGCTTTCACTTATTCTATTTCTTCTCTCCCTCTCTCCCACTATATTATATTCGCTTCATTTCCCTCATTTCATGCGCTCTTTACTGTGTGCGTCCGTCGTGTTTCAAGTCTATGGCTATTGATAATGCGTATTTTTGCACATTCAAATTTGATTTATATGTTTACTACTTGAATACTTAGGCCCTACTTCGTAAGTTTTGTATAGAGACCGTAATATTGCATACTAGTTGAGGGGACTGCGTCATGATGTACAAGTTAATTTTTAACAACCTTTCCATTTTCACTTCTAGCCTTTTATGAAATACTGATATGTTCATTATGCCTGTTGTTATGTTACATGAAAAATCTATCGTTATTTCGTTGTTTGTGATAATCATAGATGACTTAAATCTACAGGCTGTTTGGATATCAAAAAATTATGTACATGAGGCCTAAAACACGTTAAGGCGTGTTCGTGAATTCAGTGTAAGATTAATAGGACCTACGTTAATTATTCCCATCAGATCTGTAAAGATACAGGAGGACATTTACAATATCATGATAGATTGTATAGGAGACGTGATACGCGGCTATGATCTGAGAGGGATAACATGTTCAGAGATTTTGCACTGTGCGGATTCACAAAACACATAACTTGTGTTATGATGTCCTGATATAGAAAATAACAATGTTCAAAAATTTAATACAAGAAAATAAAAAACTAAAGAAGGAAAGAATATTCCCACCTAGGATGCATGTCCACAAATTCCCAAGAAATGTTGTATTGTACATCATGTAGGTGCGTTCAGTAAGGGCAAGGGTTCCGATACATCTCACTCCCTCCCCCCCCCCCCCCCCCAAATACGGTGCTTTTGGCTGTTATTATGCAGAGGTTACACCCCCCCCCCCCCCATCAACAACAGGTAGTCAGTTTTTTTATCAGGCCAGTATTGTTATTTTTTTACATCACTGACTTTTTACCTTCAATTCATTATAGGGCCTATAGATACTAGTAGTCTGTTCTATTTATAGGTGTGAGGTCTTATGGAGCTTTTTTCACCTCCTATACCAATTATGCAACTACCTTACTCGGTGCCGTCAATTCTATTTTAATTGTGTTGGGGCGCCACAATAGCTCCGGAAACCATTGACGAGAGACGCGTTGTTTGTACAGGCTACTTTACTAGGGCTGCATTTGCATGCGTATTAAAAGCTAAGCATTGGTGCTGCCTGACACGTTTAGGTCGCATCCACTGCATGCGCTTCTGTACTCTTTGGTCGCATCATCGTCGGTTGACGTGACGTGGTAGCGTTTACACGTACCTACCTGCCTACCAGTGACAGGTTGCCGAGCAACAAACGGACGGAAGCGCCCGGCCGCCCACACCCATAGCATCGAATCCCGGCCGATGAACTAGATCGACGTCTACGGTGTTCTAAAACAACGGCTGTCCTGATTTGGAACATTAAGTACTAATTGTGAACTCCAACTATTATAGCTTTCAAACGCATAATTTCCAGAAGTCGTCACGGCACCATTCTTTTGAGGTTGACGTTATCTAGTTCAGCTGCCTGGACCCACATACTCTGCTGTACGCAGTCACCTCGCACACCTCGTCGAGCCGTGTGGCTTTTGATGGACCTACTGACTCCTGTAGGACCTACTGTACGGGGCAGCAACTGCGCCACTCTCTTTACAGGGTTGTCACTCCAGGACGATAGGACTTGTAAAGAAGCTGTCCTTCAGCTCTGAGCTGTAATTCGCATACAAGCAACAAGAACATTAACCTCTACATTTCTGTGTCGGCTGTTTACTGTTCACTCTTCTGTCTGACTGGTATCCATGCACATGAGCAATCGAGTTACACCCGACCAAGAGCAGCAAGGTCTCGTAGAAATGGCATCATATTCTGACAAGCAAGGCGGTGCAGGCCCATCGAGTCAACAGCAAAATGAACCCCAAATTATGACTGAGGATAACGGCAGTGGAATAACTTGCTGCTACATCATCTTGGCAATTTTTTCCATTCTTCTCGTCATCGCCACCCTGCCGTTTTCCCTCTTTGTCATCTTCAAAGTTGTGCAGCAATACGAAAGAGCGGTCATCTTTAGACTGGGGCGTCTAGTGTCTGGAGGTGCCAAAGGGCCTGGCATCTTCTGTGTGCTGCCTTGTGTTGAAGACTACCACAAGGTTGATATCCGCACAGTCTCCTACGATGTTCCCCCTCAAGAAATCCTCACCAGAGATAGCTTGACCATATCGGTTGACGCCGTTATGTTTTACCGTGTCAGCAATGCTTCCATCAGCATTGCTATGGTCGAGGATGCCAACAAATCCACACAATTCCTGGCTCAGACCACACTGCGAAATGTGCTCGGAATGAAGACGCTGGCTGAGATTCTCGCTGATCGGGAAGGAATCAGCCACTTCATGCAGACCACTCTTGATGAGGCCACCGACCCCTGGGGTGTTAAGGTCGAGCGTGTCGAGATTAAAGATGTCCGCCTCCCAGTGCAACTGCAGAGGGCCATGGCTGCAGAAGCTGAGGCAACAAGGGATGCCAGGGCTAAGATCATCGCAGCGGAAGGAGAGCAGAATGCCTCGCGCGCCCTAAAGGAGGCCGCTGACACCATCTCCGAGTCTCCCACCGCCCTTCAACTGCGCTATCTCCAGACCCTGAATTCCATCGCCGCAGAAAAGAACTCTACCATTATCTTTCCCCTTCCCGTGGATCTTCTCCAGGGTATGGCGAAAAAGTAGGCCCGCAGCAAATAATTGTAACAGCCCTTGTTCTGCTGCTGTGTTTGCATGTTCTTTGCAAGGCATAAAATGGGGGGGGGGGGGGGGTCTCCAGTCTGGGAGATAAACTGGCAGCCGTGCACCAGAAAAAAAAAAAAAGAAGAAAAATTAAAATGTATTCACATATTATTTGTGTGCTGCTTTTTCTGTCCCTCTAATGAAAGACAGAAGCCTTTTGCTTCAAAGTGAGAATGCTACACTGTACATTCATGTAGAATTCATAATGTTCACTTTGAGTCTGTCAAGAAACCGTCCACACTGAAATTTGACCAATATGTCACTCATTGTATACCAAGTTAAACTGCAGTGGGGAACCAGCATTAATTACTAAAATTGTGTCACATAGCTTGTGAATGGACTAAAAGTCATAGATAAGAAGTTTCTATGAATGTGCATAGCACTGGTATTAGTAATGAAAAGGAAACTTATGTACATAAGGTGTATTTTGTTTCTCATGTCCCATATTGGGCTAAATACAAATTGGTCCACCCAAGACTAATGGCTGAATGCTGAGCTATGTCTGTTACACATTCGTATACATTCAAGTTTAAACTTGCAGTATTTCAGTAGACAGAGATAAAAGCTGAAACCCAATTTACAATACGTTCTCTAAGGTAAAACACTGAAAATCGGATTGTGAAATTAATTGCTACAAAGTACAAGTTTAGTGTTGTACGTGTAGTCCACACCGGGAGAAAAACTGTCCTGGGTAAGGTCATTATTTGCATGTAACATTTTAATGCATTCTACAGAAAATTCTAAGCATTCTATGGTTAGACTTTTAGGTATGTTACCATTAGTATCTTCAAGAATATTGAGAACTTCTTGTTCAATGTTTGTATTTTCAAGTATCAAATAGCAATAGCTATGTACAAACAAACTTGTAAGTATCACAATGTGTAAATTAGTGTAAACCATAGTATTTTACTTGGTGGAATGTATATTACATGTATATTATGTATTGATTCCTAGTGAGAACTGATACAAACGAAAGTGATCCTAATGTGTTGACATGAAGTGCAAGGTTTTTGTGTTCTTTTTTGTACTTCTTGTACATTTGACAGATGTCATGGGACAATCAAGGTTCCTCACTGTCAAGTCTGATGGGGAAAAAAAAAATAATTTGCTTTTATTTGGAAGTCACATTCTGAATCAGTCTGTGTTGATCTTTTGAAAGTTGAACAAAATAAAGATGTTGATCAAAAGTATTAAAAAAAAAAAAGTCTCATGTACTGATGGGAGAGCACTGAACATTTAATCTGTGACTGAGTGTGGATCTTCAAATATTGGCAACTGATTGTAATCCAGTGATTGATTTATCTCTGTTTAACAACAATGCAATTATTCATAAGAATTAACAGGATTCAAAATTTTGTCTACAAGCCTCTTCAGAGGTTGGATTTGGAAGAGCAAGTGTATGAGGACCTACACACATGAAAGTGGTGTTTTAATCTTTCGGAAAAAAAAAAAAAGATGTACATTCGTTCTTTGTAAATACATGTACATTGTATGTCATTGCTCTGGTCAGTTATCACTTGGTTGCTGTTGTATTATGAACTGAGCTTAAACCATTACAGTAATGCAGTGCTTGTAGAGTACAGCATGAGAAGTGTAATCAGTTGAGATTTTAGGCGTTGTTCAAGCTGTGCACACAATATGGAATCAGGACCAACTTGTGATTGGATCTGTTAGTTCAGGGTATTGGATACATTGTTTTTGTGCATAATGTGTATCTGCAAAGCTGAATGCATCACATGCATTGAAGCAAGGCTTTTCCTTTCATCCAGCTTTTAAAGGAACTTCAAATAATGGTCAGATTGTTGGATACTTAAATTTGTTCTCGTCACCCTGCCATTTTTCAGTGCGCATCTGTTAATATGTTGAAAGCAAGGATATAAATATGTCTTTCTGCAATCAAGAAGACACATTTGGCATTGAACATTATAGCTAAAAATGCATTTTGTAAGAGGCAACATGTGTATGATATGGTATGGTATAGTACAGTACCATGTCCTGGCAAACTTAGGTAAATCATACTAAAACTTGAACAGCATAAAATTTTAAATACATATATGTGCAGTAATGTACAAATTGGAACCCAAGGTACACATACACCTGTAATTACATACCATGTGTTGTACCATTTACTTGGGTGAAATGAAAATGCTTTCCAGAAAGATTTTTGACATGTGTGTGAGGCTTTTTTGAAAAAAAAAAATAATAAAATAAAACTAAAGTAACATTTTGAAAAAAAAAGTGTTAAAAGCTTTTGGCTGTTATTTTGCTTACTCATGTTGCTTTATATCTTTTTAGTGAGACTTTCTGATACATAACAGTGACCTGGACTTGAAGTGTTTCAATATGATGTACATTGTAGTTACTTCATGTTCCAGGTTACATTGTATATTTCATTTTGATAGTATCAACTTTACCAAAGCTTATACTTTTCACAGACTACTATGCACTATCTCTCAAATTTCTTTCTCTGTATTGTCATTCCATTTTTGATATCATATATAATATGTATTCACTTTACCATCGAAAACCAGACCACCTGTCTTTCAAAGAATGGAATCTTTATGTTGATGTTAATACAGCTTCCATTGCTAAGTTCTATTTTTGTAATCTCAGACCCAAATACAGTATTCAAAGGGTCATTTGTATATCATGTTGTGGTGAGTGGTTGTACATGGACATACATTGGGCACAGTATATTTTCTTTTGGATAGACAACATATTATGAACTTTCTGACGTGTCCTGTACAATACATATGTCTTTGTGATTCATTGCAGATTATTATTGAGGTACAATAAGAAAAACATGTAGATGGATTATACACGACATGGTCTGTGGTACTTGTATTGTATAAGTGATATGCATACCATTCCAGTGACTAAAACACTGATTCTTTCATTACACCACATGAGATGCCTTCATGAACCTTTTAGCATACCAAACCTGTCTTATAATTAATACTATGCTGACTGAGTTTTCACCAAGGGAATCATTATCTTCTTAGGCTCCCTTGATTGTATCAGTCTATCAATGTTTGATAGGTAAACTCTTTCAGCAATCTTTATTTCATGGCATTAACTACAGATCTGTTGAAGCCACTGCCTGCTTGCATGCGGTGCAAGTATTGTTGTTTGTATCCATGTTAATACAGGCTTTGCTCCTCTAGGACTATTGGGCCTGCAATAAACTTCTGTTCTGGACATTACTTGCTCTGGTGTTACATGATGTAAAACTTTGCTGAATTCATTTGTGTTTGTGTATGTGTTTGTGTGTGCACGCGCGCGCACGTGTGTGTATGTTGTGTTACTGTGAGTGTACAGTGTATAATGCTTGTGTTTGTTGAGAAATTCTTGTCTTGACACACTTGCATGAAATGATGATGATTGAATGGCTGCAGTGAAGAAAATGAGCTTATACACACTAGTACTAGAGAACCAAGAAGAAGTTTGAAGGCTTCTTCATCGTAGCACCCTGGATGATGTGATTATTCCTCAGGACGTTATATGTAGGAGGATGATTGTGTGTTTGTTTTGTATGTATATAGGTTATACGTATCTATACGTGGGGATGCTATACATGAGATGAAGATATATTGGGTTTGGATAACACACACACACACACACACACACACACACAATGCACACAGAGTTTAAAATTCACTGAACTGTGTCCACTAAACATAGAGATGTTTCTAGCCTGGAAGTCGGGTCTGCAGTCCAAGAGAATGCAGTGGTAGAATATGGACTGTAATAATAAATGTGAAGATGTTGACTTCACACAAAGTTCTCGAGGTCAAAGATCATACAAGCTCGATGAAGTATAAACATGGGCATTAGATTATCATTCATTATTTTGGAAACATTAATACAGGATGTAATGTTCGTGTATAAGTGAATGCAAATGACTTGTAATCCAAACCCCGGGCCCCGGCGTAGGGGGGCCAAACCCGATTGACATCTAGTTAATTGCCATGCATGGGGCATTCTTCTCGTGATAATTCCTTTAAAAAAACAAAACGCAAACAAAAAACAAAACAAAACATACCAGTCCCGAACCTTGTAACGAACACTTCAAACCTTAATGGAATAACGCACCATGTTCATATTGACATTCAGTAATATGATAAGATAGCATAGTATGGGTGCATGGTGTAATGATTCAGATGTATTTGGAAGCGGAATCAAAGAAGCAACAAAGGCTTAGAGATTCTCTCCCTGATTCTGGCATAATCACCCACTTGATAAATGGGAATGAGTGTTTTAGAGAATCAAAGGTTACGAAAGTCTTATGATGGCAGATTTCCACATTGATTTAAAATACTTCTATGATATTTTGATTTCTCAAGACAAGACATGCCAAAGCATAAAACCGTCAAGGAATTCTACAAATTAAATGGACTGTACAGTAGTGGTTGAGGTGAGGATTCAGGTTTATAACATTCCTATCAAGTGAGATAATGAGAAACCTCTTATGAAATATGAAAGAGCATGTAATTTTAAAAATGATTCAACGTTTATTTGATGAAAATTGGTTTGAAAATGGCTGAGACATAAAACAGTGATAATAATAAAAGGCGACAGGCCACGCCTTTTATTAGGATCTTTTTGTTTCACCTTGTTTTTGGATATCTCATCCATTTCAAAACCAATTTTCATCAAATCAACTTTTGATTCCCCTTAGAATTGCATGCTCTTTGACATCTCATAGAGTGATTTCTGAATATCTCGCAAAACGTTAAAAGCTAAATCCTCACCTCAACCAGAACTTACAGTCTCTTTAAGGACCCTGGCGTACACACAGATCGCTCATGTATGTACGCACCAATGATACGACTGCCGCGCATTCGATCAGCGTGCTGTAAAAGAGACTAGCGGACTGGTTTGGAGACAGTCGCGACTCGCAAACCCGATCACACGCACCAATGATACGTACGACCGCCGCACTGTCGATCAGCATTGATTAGAACTTACAAGTGCTGTAAAAGAGACTAGAATCTATATTCTCGGTATTTATATGTCTGAATATATGTCGGTATATAAAACAAATAATGACTGCTTGATATTCGGGGCACAGTTAAAATTATGTTGGCCCTCGGTGATGTGAAAACCATAACCATGCCCTCAGCTTCGCTTCGGGCATAGTTACGGTTTTCACATCACCTCGGGCCCATAATTTTAGCTGTGCCCTCGTAAGCAGTCATTATTTGTATACTGTAAAATATATATTGTGTAGAATAGGTATTTCTTTTAATGACTAATTCTCTGTAAAGTATGCGTTTTTGCTTCTTCCAGTTTGTCTTCATTGCGGATGTGATTATCAAGTCCTCCAATTTTATTGTTTCTATTCAAATCATTATCAGAAATACTGAGAAAATTGACAAAATACAATTAATAGCGAAAAGGAGGAGCTGACAGTGGATACGAGTTGAATTTGATGGCGTCAATTTGATAGATAACAATTATCACAGATCTAATCACACACAACGAAAATAAAGTTGAACTTGAACTTGAACGCAGCAGAGTCAACACACATCAAAATATACAAATATATAGTTAGTGAGATATACAGGGACTTTGTTCCATACACTGAGATGTAATATGGCTTATACTAATAATCCATTTTTTTCCAGCAGAACTGTATACATCAGTATGTCCCCCCCCCCCAAAAAAAAAAAAAAAAAAGAGAGAGAAGAAATTACAATCCAATTTCTGCACTGATAACTTTTAAAATGATTAAGCTGTATAAGTACTAAGTCAGGGTCTAAAAATATAACATCTTACCTATATTTTGCAGAAAACCCCATTCAATTTGGTTAAGTGGTCACGGAGAAATGTGAATCATTGTAAAGCATCATGGGTCTGTTTTTTTTTTTTTTCAAACTGCATATTAAAATGTGTGAACAGAAAGGACAGAACTTGCGGAGGGAAGGGATTCCTGACATGCTCTTCAAAGATCCTCATTTCTCTTTGACTACTGAAGCAAATCGTATGGAGTTTTCTGTAAGATGACTTGTGAGCAAAAAGTTGTAGCGTCATCCTGAAATTGTATATGGATTAATTCACTATTTCTAAAGTAATCGCTACTGAGGGTCCCATTATCCTACTTTTGGGACATCACGGTAGATAGGACCGTGACTTCCTGAAAACTATACGACTCCGAAGAAAACTATGAACAAATTAGATGTTTTATTATCGATGTCTCAAGAAGATCTTGATAATGAATCTTTTGAGGCTCCAGCACAGAGAAAGACAGCGTCCGACTCTAGATCTGGACCATCAAATTAATGTTTAAAGTTATTGTTACAAACGATACATCGCTTCCCCATAATAGCCACCTTGTATCTCTTCCTCTTGATTGAGCAATGGGAAGACAGAATAGATTTCCGATTATTTAAAAACCGATGGTCAAAAATCTGACGAACTGGACAAGAATCAAATTTCAAATTCACACCTCAACCTTCACCCCTCTGATTAATTTTCTCTTGCTTGCATTAAAGGGACTGTACTGAGTACTGGTTGAGGTGGGGATTCAGGTTTGTAACACTCCTAAGTGAGATAATGAGAAACATCTTATGAAATATGCAAGAGCATGTAATTTTAAGAAGGATTCAACGTTTATTTGATGGAAATTGGTTTTCAAATGGCTGAGATATCCAAAAAAGTGATAATAAAAGGCGACAGGCCACGCCTTTTATTAGGATCCCTTTGTTTCACCTTGTTTTTGGATATCTCAGCCATTTCAAAACCGATTTTCGTCAAATAAACTTTTGATGCCACTTAGAATTGCATGCTCTTTGACATCTCATAGAGTGGTTTCTGAATACCTCGCAAAACGTTAAAAGCTAAATCCTCACCTCAACCAGAACTATACACGCCCTTTGATGCCTTGTCCGCCTTGGACTAAATACTTAACATAACAATGTCGGAATTTCAGAACTTTGGTATTTTGTTCAAGGTTCATTGTGTCACTACCGGCTACCAGGGATAGCCTGGTAGTATTATAGTGTCGCTGCCCGGAAAGCAGTAGATGACGGGTTCGAGTCCTCTTTCCAACATGTTCAGCAGTTGTGATCTTACAAATTTCATTTGTAGAGGGATAGAATTCACACCTCAAGAATCAAATTTGTTCGAATGGTTCAGATGGGTCTCAGTGTCAAGGGGGCATGCATGGGTGGGGACAAAGGACGTTGAAATGGACTCGAGATATCTTTTCCTTGTCCATGATGCAAATAACTTATACGATTGCATTTGACATTATTTCAGGATTATATGGAAATAGTACGTGCTCAACATGACAGTGACTGTGGTAGTCCAGTCAAGCCCCAACGGGAGCAACATGATATGGCGGAATGACCATTATTTTCGTCTTCTCTTTAAAATGATCAGATTTTAACATTACTTGGCAGGAATCACTGACTGCTATGGGCAAGTTAAAGAAGAGGCAAGGGAGCGCATGCAGTCATGGTATAGTCATGGTACGGCTGTTTAGTCATAATATAATATTGTGGCGGGGGGGGGGGGGGTGGGGTGTTACGGCACATTTTGGTAAATTACCAAAATGTGCAAGTAACCAAAATGTGCCGTCACTATGTGACGGTACATTTTGGTAACTGCACATTTTGGTAATTTACCAAAATATGCCGATAGTGCACCTATACCTGACGGAATCAACTGTTACTAAAATATGCACTTAAAAGTGGATTTGCCTACACATTTTGGACAATCTGCACATTTTGGTAGCTGAACTAAAAACCCATGGATGGGCTTGAGATTCATAATACGGTCAAGGAGTTAAGTAGCCTTTTGTCAAGGCGCTCTCGCTGTGTGGTGAAGAGAGCCCAGCTGAGTGGGGTGCGCTGGCGCGCTCGGCTGGGCTCGCTTCGCTCGCCCATTACAGCGAGAGGGCCTTGACAAAAGGCTAGGAGTTAAGGTGATATGGTCCTGCTGCAGCAGTCCAAAGACAGGCAAGACACTTATCTAGCTCACCCGAGCTGAAGGCTCGAGTAAGCTATTGCGATTGCTTTTCGTGCGGGTATGCTGTGTGACCTGCGTGCCAGGTGCGTGGGGCTGACAACTCAGTGAAGGAATTCCTCTGAAGGAATGGCAGAAGTACCACAGAATGGCCGCATACGGGGACTACAAAATACGTGCGTGGGAATTGCCTGCGAGGTGCTGCTGCTAAGGGCCTCCTACTGGCGTTCTGCGTGTACCTCTTGCGGGCAATTCCCACGACTCACCCGGAAAAAGTTTCGGTCATGCTGTAAACTTAGCTGCGGGGAAATCGGACTTCCGTGCGCATCTCCGGGCAAATACAGGCGAGATACGCGCCAGGTACTGTCAGGTGCGGACCAACTGCGGAGAGCTCCGGGTAGTAAATTTGCTTCCGCGCCAAGTCAAACTTCCCCAGATACGGCATGACAAGGCCTTGAGCATAGTGTACAAAAGAATGTTCAGAGTGAGTTGCGGGGATACACGCAGAACGCCAGTAGGAGACCCTTACCGGCAGCACCTTGCAGACAACTCCAACGCAGGTACTTCGCAGTACCTGTAAGTCGCTCGTAACAGAAAACGAATCGGTTTGAAAGTTCTCACGCAGGTCAAACGGAATACACGCAAGTAGAAGGTAAGCAGCACGCGTCTTGCAAATAAGACACAAGTGCGAAACTCGTAAACATTCTTGTCCGCCCGCAGAAAATTTTCCTACGTGCTGAAAAAAAAAAAAATCCTTAGTGGTTATACTCGCAACAAGCACGCGTAGCTTGCCCGGAAAGGTGTGACACGGCCTTACAGGCCGTGTCACATCTTTCCGGGCAAGCCTTGCGTGCGACTTACGAAGAACAATTTTTACTACCCAGAGGTCCCTGCAGATGACCTGCATGTAACAGTACCTAGCACGTATCTCACCCGTAGTCGCCCGGAGGTGCGCAAGCAAATCCTTTTCACCCGTAACCATGAAGGCCTTGTCACACCTTTCCGGGCAAGCTATATACGCGGGCTTGTTGCGTGTGAGGATTTTCCAGCATACCGGACAATTTCTGAGGGCGGAAAAGGATTTGCGCGAGTTGTGCTTATTATGTGTCTTACTTGCTGGATGCGTGCTACTGCTACTTATGTTCTTCTTGCCGGTATTCTGTGTGACTTGCGTGCCAGGCGCGTGGGGGCTGACAACTCAGAAATTCATCTGAAGGAATGGCAGAAGTCCAACAGAAATGACAGAATGTCATTATCTTGGCCGCGTTGACCGCATACGGGGACTGCGAAGTACCTGCGAGGGAGCTGCCTGCGAGGTGCTGCTCAAAATTTGGCTGCGATAAATCGGACTTGCGTGCGCAGCTCCGGGCAACTACGGGCGAGATAATTTTACTGCGTGCTTGGAAAACCTTACTCGCAACAAGCCCGCGTAGCTTGCCCGGAAAGGTGTAGTGACACGGCCTTTAGGCCGCCGAAGTCATTCGGTGGCGACAAAAACCAACTGCACTTACAATTTGTTTTTGTGATGATTGTGGAGGAGCAGAAAGTTACCGAAATGTGCCGTCAATGTCCTGCACATTTTGGTAAATTTACCAAAATGTGCAGTTACCAAAATGTGCAATTTTCCAATAATGTGCCGTAACAGGGGGCAAGACCAAATTTGATGAGTGAATAATTTCAAATTTTATTTTACATCCAAATATAATTGTATTATTAATTTGGAAATGAATAGGTATTAATCTTAGACATGGTTGTCCATGATCGCAACTGTACCAACTTTTACTATGAAATGTAGGGGCCGCGTAAAAAGGGGGCTGCAGCCCCCCCCCCCCCCCCCCCACCCCCCCCCCACACACACACACACACTTTTTTGGCTCTTAATAAAGAATGGAACAAAATTCAGACATAGAAGGCACCTTTCAACCCGTGATTCCATCTTACTTTAAAAAAAAGTGGATGAGGAAATTGCCCTCATCTAATCGCCTGGATGTGACAGAGCTTACAACAGTCCCAATACAGAAAATTCAGAGTTTGATTTGATCTGATATCATAGACGTTGATCAATTGAAATCTACATGTATATTTTTTTTTTAATTCTTTCCCCCTTTTTTAGAAAAGAAAATATTGACATGATTGAAATAAAGCTTTATAAAATTTGGGATCAATACGGTTGAGAACCTGCGCTTTTAAAGAGTGTAAACATGCATCTACTTATTTGCTAATGAGAGAGTATAAAGGCTAAATATTCATTTTGATGTACATGGAAGATTCGAAAGTATGAATGGCTTAAAAGTTTCACTGTATAATGTTTTCTTATTTAATGTGAATTTTGCAGTATTTATATCGAGGCGGGAGAGGTTATAAAGGAGAATCAATTTAAGTTGAAGTACATTGATACCTTGATTAAGCTCAAATTTATATGGGATGAGTGATCATGGAGACAGTGACTGATAAAAACAATTGTGAAAACAACGACTAAAGGAGAATGATTTTTTTTTTTGCATGATATGTTTTGTACACTTACATTCTTTGTTGAAAATGAAAATAAATGAAAGTGCAATGAAGTAAAGAACGCCATACAGAGACGGCAACGGCGTAGCCAGGATTTGATCTTAGGGGGGGCGGTTAGTCTGCGAGGGAGCGAAGCGACCGAGCCCGAGCGAGCGGAGCGAGCGAGGGGGGGGGGGGGGGGAGGGTGTGGGAGGGGGGTGTCCCCCCTCCCACGGTAAGAACTTTTTGCATTTTGATGTTGTAAATGGTGCAATTTGATGCATGTTTTTGCGCGTTTTATCGGCGTGAAACAGTCCCACTTGTTTAAGGTAGCAGTATATTTTAGTGTAGATTATTATTGAACAATTTGCCTGTAAAATGGTATAATTTAAACGCACTTCTCAATATTAATTCTTTTCACTGGTATAATTTTAAATACACTTCTTGTATTAATTCTTTTCACTGAATATCATGAACGCGACTGAACCCGAGCGAGCGGAGCGAGCGAGGGGGGGGGGGGGAGGGGGGGGGGGGTGTGGGAGGGGGTGTCCCCCCTCCCACGGTAAGAACTTTTTGCATTTTGATGTTGAAAATGGTGCAATTTGATGCATGTTTTTGCTCGTTTTATCGACGTGAAACAGTCCTACTTGTTTAAGGTAGCAGTATATTTTAGTGTAGATTATTATTGAACAATTTGCCTATAAAATGGTATAATTTAAACGCACTTCTCAATATTAATTCTTTTCACTGAATATCATGAACGCGACTGAACCCGACCGAGCGGAGCAAGCGAGGGGCGAGGGGAGGGTGTGGGAGGGGGCTGTCCCCCCTCCCACGGTAAGAACTTTTTGCATTTTGATGTTGTAAATGGTGCAATTTGATGCATGTTTTTGCGCGTTTTGTCGACGAGAAACAGTCCCACTTGTTTAAGGTAGCAGTATATTTTGATGTAGATTATTATTGAACAATTTGCCTATCAAATGGTACAATTTAAATACACTTTTTGTGTTAATTCTTTTCACTGAATATCATGAACGCGACTGAACCCGAGCGAGCGGAGCGAGAGAGGGGGGGAGGGAGGGTGTGGGAGGGGGGTGTCCCCCTCCCACGGTAAGAACTTTTTGCATTTTGATTTTGAAAATGGTGCAATTTGATGCATGTTTTTGCGCGTTTTATCGACGAGAAACAGTCCCACTTGTTTAAGATAGCAGTGTATTTTGATGCAGATTATTATTGAACGATTTGCCTATAAAATGGTACAATAAAAATACACTTCCTGTGTTAATTCTTTTCACTGAATATCATGAAAGCGACTGAACCCGAGCGAGCGGAGCGAGCGAGGGGGAGGGGAGGGTGTGGGAGGGGGGCGTCCCCCCCTCCCACGGTAAGAACTTTTTGCATTTTGATGTTGTAAATGGTGCAATTTGATGCATGTTTTTGCGCGTTTTATCGACGAGAAACAGTCCCACTTGTTTAAGGTAGCAGTATATTTTGATGTAGATTATTATTGAACAATTTGCCTATAAAATGGTACAATTTAAATACACTTCTTGTGTTAATTCTTTTCACTGAATATCATGAACGCGACTGAACCCGATCGAGCGGAGCGAGCGAAGGGGGAGGGGAGGGTGTGGGAGGGGGGTGTCCCCCCTCCCACGGTGAGAACTTTTAGCATTTTGATGTTGCAAATGGTGCAATTTGATGCATGTTTTTGCTCGTTTTATCGACGTGAAACAGTCCTTCTTGTTTAAGGTAGCAGAGTATATTTTAGTGTAGATTATTATTGAACAATTTGCCTATAAAATGGTATGATTTAAACACACTTCTCAATATTAATTCTTTTCACTGAATATCATGAACGGGACTGAACCCGAGCGAGCGGAGCGAGAGACGGGGGAGGGGAGGGTGTGGGAGGGGGTTGTCCCCCTCCCACGGTAAGAACTTTTTGCATTTTGATTTTGAAAATGGTGCAATTTGATGCATGTTTTGCGCGTTTTATCGACGAGAAACAGTCCCACTTGTTTAAGGTAGCAGTATATTTTGATGTAGATTATTATTGAACAATTTGCCTATAAAATGGTACAATTTAAATACACTTCTTGTGTTAATTCTTTTCACTGAATATCATGAACGCGACTGAACCCGAGCGAGCGGAGCGAGCGAAGGGGGAGGGGAGGGTGTGGGAGGGGGGTGTCCCCCCTCCCACGGTGAGAACTTTTTGCATTTGATGTTGCAAATGGTGCAATTTGATGCATGTTTTTGCATGTTTTAACGAGTTGAAACAGTCCCACTTGTTTAAGGTTGCAGTATATTTTAGTGTAGATTATTATTGAACAATTTGCCTATAAAATGGTATATCATTTAAATAATCTTCTTGTATTAATTCTTACACTGAATATCATGAACGCTGTCTGCAGTTCAGCAATCAAACAGAAAAAGCATTCACACGAGGGTGTAGATAGGGGCATATCCCCTCCCACACGAAGGTGATTTTGCGTTTTCAGACCTGAAATTCAGCGATCTGGTGCAAATTTTTGGTGCAATACTTTTTCATCGAAGTGTTAAAATCACGGAATTTAGCTCTTATTCCGAATGTGCACCATCTGTGTGTATGTATAAAGTCTAGTGAGGTAGAGCTTAGGGGAAGGGGGATTCCCCCTCCCGCTCGCGGAGCTTTTGCGTTTTTAGAATTGAAATAAAGCGATCTGGGTATAGCCACAGTCTACTTCTATGAATGGCGGAAGGGGGGGGGGGGGGGAGGGGCGGGCGATCAGGGAGAAGGCTTGGGCGAAGTGTTATCTCCACCCTTCCCTTCCGATGGAGCTTTTGCCTGAAATTGAGATATCTCGTATACGCATATTTGATGGAATCAACATTTGGGAAATCACAAAAAAAAAAAAAAAAAAAAACCTGATGGGGGGGGGGGGGGGCTGAGGGAGGAAAGGGTAGATTAAAAGGGGAAATTCCCCTTATACATGAGGGAACCTTGAGTTTTCGGAATATAAGTGATAAGTCTTGTGCACTCAGAATTATTCATATTTTGTGTGTGTGCGTAAATCTAAAAAGTGTACTAGGGAAAGAGGCACAGAGGGGGAGGGTTTGGGAGGGGGATACCCCCTCCCAAGCACGAGAGATTTTGCATATTTTGAATTGAAATTCAACGATCTGGTGCACACTTTGAGTGAAATATTCAAAAAAATATCTTATTTGATGAAAGGTTGCAAAGGAGACCCGCTTCATGTGCATGCGTAAAGTATACACGCATTTTTTTTTCCGCCTCCCAAATCCCCGGTCCAAATCTTAGGGGGGGCGACCGCCCCCATCGCCCCCCCCCCCCCCCCCCCCCCCCCCCCTGGCTACGCCAGTGAGAGACGGTGATAAAGAAAGTAAGTGGATATCTATAATCAGTAAGACTTTTTTTTTTGTGTAAAGTGTTGTAGTAAAGGATATACTCTGCTGCAAACGTGACAGTAACGTTGTCCGCATTCACCTTGCCCAACATAGTTCTCGCTGATTATTTCACTGTGTATTTTAGTAGCCACACAGTTTGGCACAGTATGATAGAACTTGGTGATTTTGCCTTTTTTAATGACTGAATGGTTGTCGTTATTCTGCAACCAAAGCACAATAATAACAACAATTAACAACAAAAATGCCAATGGTAGGCCTCTTTCGTTTTCTCTACAAACTGTATCTGAGAAGTATGGTGCAGTTCGTGTCGAAATGTATTGGGGGGGGAGAGGGGTGGAATGATAGGAAGTGATTTAAAAAGATTATAAGTCAATATTGATATTCTAGATTATGAACGAAAATATCGTTATTTTCTTCAGTCGTATACTTGCAATTATCATTACACTATTTATTTTTTCTTCTTTTCTGTGCGCGGAGATTTGTTTTCAGACGTGGACATCGTTGATAATGGTCTCGCGCCCCCTTTTGTGCACTTGTTGCATAACAACAATGGTATGATAAGGTCTCATCAGGCCTGGCGGCTGCTCCCTCCAGCTCTCCCTCTTTGCGCTGCCACACAGCACCGTGATAAACATAACGATCGTCATAGAGCTACTGTAGGAGAGACAATACACGCCATATCGAGTGGTTACGATTCCTATGCATCAGCTGCAGGCACACGGCGTATCAGTGAATGGTGTTAGGAGCTTTTGGCAGCCGACTGGTGGTATGGGAGGTGGTTGGTGTAATGCTCTCAGTTTACGTCGTAACCAGTAATTTGACACCACACACGCAAATACACACGGAAGCTTTCTGCCCTTGGAACTAGGATTTAGCCCACTTCGATAATGTTGCTCAGGTGATTGACGGGCCGGTTAACTGAAGACTAAGTTTACTCCAAATCGAAACATCATTCACTGAAAGATCATCCGGAACTTAACACAAATATGTCGAACTTGCTGAGAGCAGCAACTGATTTCGTGGTAAGTTCCCCTAAATAATTACTTGGGTCTACTATTGTGTATTAGTCTATAAATAATTCAGTAGTTGTCATCATACATTCCCCTGAAGCGTTGCCTTTATTTTTATGTGTAAAATATTCACGAAAATGTGATGAGAGCTACATTCATTGTAACCTAGGTGTGCTAGCTGTTCGTGTTAATGTTTACATTCATTTGGTATGGCTTTCAGTATTTAGTCTTTTGAGGAGGATCATTGGTTAGACTTGTCTTAATATCTGGCTTAGCAAAATGAATGACAACATTTGGAAGAAATGACCACAAGATGTGGCAACGAAGGACAGAATCTACTGCACGTCTGCAGAACATATATAGCACTGATTAGCAGAACATTTCAAAACCATTCAAAGATGCATAGGATGTCTAGAAATTAAATCTGTAGTAGATCACCTTCGCCTTTGTTGCTATAGGAAACGCATGCCAAGAGAATTAGGCAGAAGAGATTGTGTTTTCCACATTCATGATAGCTCTTCTTCTTCTTTTCCTTCCAGGTTAGTGACCACAATTCACCAAGTTGATTATTCTGTCACTGAAGTAGAGAGGTCGGCAGTGCACTTTGCCAAAATTTTTGATAACTTTGATGATAGCTGATAATTGCAAATAAAGGACTCAATTTCAATAAACTTAGTTGCATGTCCTTATCAATGATCAAGAAGAGTAGTGTCCTTTCATAGATTGTGCCACCATTTTCATCTTTAATACTGATGAAGTTCAGTTCAAGTTGATTTCAAAGTAGGCCTAACATTCATTTCCTTCAATATCAAATCATCACAATGAAAATTTGAATTTAGCGACATTTGAGTCAGGCCTGTAGATACTAATTAGATACTAGATTTAGTTTGAAGGCAAAAGAAATTAGTTCATGTTGAATTTGTATAGGATGGTTTTCCATTAATTTTCCATGGTGAAGTGCCTGCAGAATCTTGGAGCTAATGTATTGTAATGAACCAGCCACTGGAAATCTAATGTGATACATGTTAGGTCTTCTGAATGTATGCATGTTTGCTATGGTGATGGATCTGGCATTTTACATCAGGTTCATGTCACTCCATTCAGTACCCATTATTTTGTGAGTAGGAGTGCCTACATTAAGTTCGCATGAGAATCCCTTGCTCCCTAGACTTTTTACTGAGCAAAAAGACACCAATAGGAAAAAAGAATTTAAACATTCTGAGTTTTTATCAACTTATGTTGATGTGTATCAGTCCTTTTTTTTTAAAAATTAAATCATTTTTAATAGTACGCTGCAATGATGAATATTTCAGATGAATAAATTTGTAAATGTTACAATGTAGCTACTCTACACAAAGGTTTAGCCAATTCTTAATGTAGCAAGTTGTCACTATCAAGAAATTTTGGTTACTGCACCTTTAGTTTTGATACTTTCCTAAACAAAGCCACAGGCTTATTACTTCCAGAATTGATTACTGTTAAGACATTTTTCACTGTACACTATAATACTCTACTTACAACTTTTTAACTGGGTGTACTACTTCTAAGACTGTCACTTACATTGCACATCCATCCCAGTTTAGTTTCATAGACAAGCGTCCATCAGGATTATATCTTAAAGGTTCAAGGCTCAGTTTGTTTGTTTGGTTTCTTTTTAATGAGAATTTCTCATTTTATTTTATTTTATTTATTTTTTGGTGAGGCATCCGATAGGGCATCAAGTACTGGTATCACTAATTAAAGCTTCACAGGAGAGATCTAGATGAACTATGAAATGCAGATAGTTTCCTGTAAGATTTTTTAATCTTTTTCTTTTTTAATGCCTGGATTACTATGAGAATAATGTTGTGGGCCTAACAAATGGTGTAGATGACAGTCAAAGAAGGAACAACCAGAAGAAAAGTTGTTGTTTTTTCCTTGAGTGAGAATGCAAAACAGGGTCACACAACATTTGCTCCTGTGACAATTGCTGTGGTCTTATTTTATCCAAGGACTTAGGGTAAGGGTTGTGATAGGGTTTTAGGTTTTATAGTTTGATGTGAGGATTGAGATTAGGGTTAGGGTTATGTTTGTACACAAGAATCTGTAGGTATAATTTATGATTTCATATGTGCAGATATTTCACTGTAGAGCAATTGTCACAGGGGCAAACAACATGGAACCGCAAAACAGAAGCATTGCTTCAGAGTTGTCATGAAATGTATAGAGAAAGAAATGTTACAACATCCATGTCCAAATGTTTGAAGACTTTTAACCCGTTGAGGACGAGTCCCGAGTATACTCGGGCAGGTGTCTATGGGAAATGCGTGTTGTAGCAAAATCAGACCGACCTCAACGGGTTAATGCCAGTAATCTTCTGTTCCTATTTCATTTCGACACATTCAAAGAAGTACCCATGGTTACGTGGATAGGACATAATTGGTGCTTAGAAATGTTCCATGGCCATTGTTAATGCAATTCACATGTTAGTATCTGATTGATCAGTACACGTCATCTGTGCTATTACGTTGCTAGGCATCCTGGGACATTGCTGTGTTGCAGTCTGCTATGCAGTGATGGAATCGGGATCACTATCAGCTCTACAAAACTCTTGCTTGTTGAACTGAGGTTAAAGGCATTATTTACCATTTGATGAAACAAAAACCCAGCTTTAGTGCTTCAAAATAGTTCTAAAATTGAGTTAGGGATAGAAACAACCAATGTAGAAATTTGAATCAGTATAGTCAATGTTACATAAGTGTTGTTAGATACATACAATACAAAATGTGAACAATAGTTATAGTAAAAATATGTTTCTAGACTAAACCATCAACAGTTACAGTTTATTCAGAAAAATAGTGATATCTCCAATATCTTAGGCTTTCTTGAGAAATTATTTATTATGGTAGGATGTTTTGTGACGCAACTACATGTAACCTACAAATGCTCAAATGTGATATCTCAGACATTTTTAAAATAATTGCTCTCAGTGGTAAACATTAAAGGGATCGTAAAGTTTAGGTTGAGACCTAATTTCAGGTTTCTAACATTTTTTTGGTGAGATAATGAGAAACCTCTTACAAAATATGAAAGAGCATGTAATTCCATCAGGAATCCAACGTTTATTTGATGAAAATTGGTTTTGAAATGGCTGAGATATCCAAAACAGAGCGATTCTAATAAAGTGTGGGACCCACACTTTTGTATGATAGCTTTGTTTTACTTTGTTTTTGGATGTTTCAGTCATGCCAAACCCGATTTTCATCAAATAAACTTTGAATTCCTCTTAAAATGGTATGCTCTGTACTCTTTCATATGTGTTTTCTTGGTACAATGGTATCTCAAAAAAAGTTAAAAGCCCAATTCTCATCTCCACCAATACTGTACCATCCCTTTAAACAGTACGTACCTTTAATAACAGAATACCTCCTGGGCAAATGATATGAAAAAGAAACAAACCAACATTCACATTGGTTGCTATACTGAGCTGTCAGTAGCTTTTTACAATAACTAGTCTCATAAATTTCCCCTTTCTTTCATTTATTTTCATGTCAGCACTGACTTTTAAAAAACAAAAATTTATCAAAAGATAATTGTGACTTTTCTGCAGGGCAGTGTCATTTCTTTATACACGGGTGTAGCTCTGCAATATCTCCTCCTCCCCTTCAACTTGTCAGTAACGAGTATGATAATGGGCACACCCGTTAGTTATTCATTTTTTAATTATTTTTTACTCATAATATGATTTCTTGGAACAGTTTGGTAACGGGGCTGTTTGAAAAATGGCACCAGCATTATGAGCAATCTCCCCCTAAACATAAGACATATTACAGATTTTGGTAAATTCAAATCTGTGCTAGAAAACTCATATTTTTGATATTACAGATTTTTAAAATCTGAACCAACAATATGTGACTTTAATTGATCAAGATACTTCTGAGATACCTTGTACAATATCATGACAAATAAATTTCTTGCTAGCAAAAAAGCAATCTGCTATAAAGAAAGTCTTTTCCCAATCCCTTTTAATACTATCATACTAGAATCATCCCACTTGATAGTACAGTGAAACCCCGTTATAACGAGGTCCGTGGGACCGGCGATATTACCTCGTTATAACCGGTACCTCGTTATAACCGTACGCATCAAAAACAAAGAAAAACATAAGCACGACATCGGAATATACCCATCCTTTGCGTTGTTATTACACAATTATGGATCATTATTATTGAGATAATAAAGGGAAATTATTTGTGAATTAGACGAAAAAGTAGATGTTGAAATGAGATAATTCTTTATTGTAATTCTTGTTTGTTAATTTTTCCTAACACCAACGCAAATAGAGTAAAATACAGGCGTTGTTTACCATAACTTGCGAGGTATTTTTACGCTGTTGGTGCCCAGCGGGAATGCGATGATTTCATGAATCATTTCGGCTGTAATCTTGTACAATATAATCTTATGATCGTTGCGCTCGAAGGGATTAAAAATGCGTTCTTTATTTTCTTCCGAAAATTTCTTCGCGTTTTGTACATCCGTTCTTGAAAAATGCGACAGGATTGAATGTGGAAGGTTACGTTGTGATCCTTTTTACGCAAATCTGTACCTCATAGATCATTCTGAAAGAAAGAAAAATCTTCATTGTGCAATGCAATGTTAAAATTGTGATAATGAACAAACCCAGATATATTTAAACTAATAAATACGTTTGTTTCTTTTTCTGATTTAGGTTAACATGCTTATTCAACTATTTTTTACGCTATTGTCACCTGGCGAGATCGCGATAATTTCAGAGTAACATACATGCGTTATTTACCATTAACTTGAGAGGTATTTTACGCTGTTGGAGCCCAGCGGGAATTCGATAATTTCATGAATCATTTCGGCTGTAATTTTATACAATGTATGATCGTTGCGTCCGACGGGATTAGAAATGCGTTCTTTACTTTCTTTCGAAAATCTCTTCGCGTTTTGTACATCCTTGAACTGTTAAATGCGTTTGTTTCTTTTTTCCGAACACCGATTAAGTAGGTTAACATGCGTTATTCAACTATTTTTACGCTACTGTCACCCGGCGAGATCGCGATGATTTCATTAATTATTTCGGCTTTAATCATACACACTCATATTTAAATTGTCATTTGTTAAATGATAATGAACAAATCCAGATCTATTCAAATTAATAAATGCGTTTGTTTCTTTTTCTGAACACCGATTAAGTAGGTTAACATGCGTTATTCAACTATTTTTACGCTACTGTCACCCGACGAGATCGCGATGATTTCATTAATTATTTCGGCTTTAATCATACACACTCATATTTAAATTATCATTTGTTAATGATAATGAACAAATCCAGATCTATTCAAATTAATAAATGCGTTTGTTTCTTTTTCTGAACACCGATTAAGGAGGTTAACATGCGTTATTCAACTATTTTTACGCTACTGTCACCCGACGGGATCGCGATGATTTCATTAATTATTTCGGCTTTAATCATCCACACTCATATTTGCTAAGCAGCAAAAGAACTGGAAGTCGGAACTTAAAATAGAAAGGATATACAATGTAATAATAAGTTGCACACGCATTCCAATTGTCCATTTTTGGCCACAAGTGTCGCTACATGAAAAGTTTTTGAATGCGTTATCTTTTTTATTTCTCGTTGCGGTGTGGTCTGCCCTAATATGACGCACGCGTATCTCGCGGAAAAGAAACTCGAATGATTATGTTTAATGATTTAGTAGGAACATCGGAAGACATTCCTGTGTCTTATCGCGTGGTTTAGAAGAAAACATGGAAGGAACGGTTCTCTGCAAAACGGAAAAAGACGTGGATAGCGTGATTTCGGTTTTCAGGGTTTCGTTTGTCGCGTGTTTGAAAGCGGCAATTTAGTCAAGAAATGGAACCTCGTTATATCCGATCAAATTGCTTATGTTTTTCTTTATCATGATGCACCGAAATTGTCCTCGTTATAACCGGAATCTCGTTATAACCGAACTCGTTATAACCGATTCGTTCTGCCATAGGTTTACACGCAAAGGAAAACGGGACCGACGCGATCACCTCGTTATAAGCGGTTCCTCGTTATAACCGAACTCGTTATAACGGGGTTTCACTGTACACACTAAACTTATCCTAAAAAAGGTACAATTTAGGCACGCCAGTTATTAATGAGCTTTAACCTTATTTTGCGGTCCATGACAATAGTGATGTTCCAAATACCTAGTGAGAAAACAAACTTGCAAAGTATATCATTCTCAAGTTGATATTCCTGTACCTCACTGATGGTTAGGAAATCTTTGTGGATATTTTGAAAAGTTTAAATGTGTAATATTGCACCCAATGTGCCTTTTTTTCATTATGAAAGCAACTGTCATCATCAAGAACCCACCTCTTGAAATCTCATTGAGTCCAAGTACAGTATTGAATTGGCAATAGAAACTAAAATCCAAGCTATGATGGGATCACTACCGGTATTTTCCACTCCACTTACATTCACCTGTTGGATCCCCAAAGGAATGCATTACTAAACTGTCTGTACATTGTATGTCATAGAAATGTCACCTCTCCATAGACCAGTTTAAATATTGTCACATTCAAAGCTTATGTAACACTGTTCATGTTTTACCAAAAAAAAAAAAAAA
The DNA here is from genome assembly GCA_033980235.1 of Diadema setosum. NCBI lineage: Eukaryota > Metazoa > Echinodermata > Echinoidea > Diadematoida > Diadematidae > Diadema > Diadema setosum. Next base: position 10,743,945 of record CM067079.1, read on the forward strand.
AAAAGAAGAAAGGTTGTTCCTTGCAATTATTACAAAGCATAATACACTAGGATTGTCAGAAAGGGCAATGATGAATTGCCAAGTGAATTCCAACCACAGTCACCACCCATAGTTTCTAAACTTGGATTTATGAATGAGGACATTGTTTAATATCAGACTAAATCATAGAAACATTTCCAAGGAATGTAATTATTCTTACCTCTGAAACAGGATGAAACATGATCTGTTAAATTGGACACATTTCTCATCAGATATTTTGGGCAAATACATGCTGTACATGTATAAACTTTTTTAAAAACACTTTACAGCCGTATATCTAATAATGGGGGAGAAAACTCTATCAGTGTGGGAGTAATTGTAGCTATCAATAGATACTATTTTTTTTTCCTCAGTCGTGAAAGCTGCATGAATGAAGGGATTTATAATTTACTGTACCTTAAAATAGGATTTTATTGTTGGACAATGCATAATGCACTAGTACCCAGGTAATCCACCACAGCACAATGAGCTAACCGTAGCCCCAACTCTGGCCAGCCACCAAGGCTTTTGATATGCAAAGCTACAATGTAATGTATTGTATTGCGTATAATGCATCCAAGAAGCTTCATGTGATCCTAGCTTGATACAATCACTAGTTTCTGAGGCTGACGATATATAAATGCCGTTTGTTTGTTCAGACATTTGTGCACACATATCAATCCCTGTTTTTATGTTCATAATTTTATCAAAAGGAAATTTTTGCTGTTTGAAGTGAAACATTTGTATATGCTCTTAAAAAAGTCCTCATGAATTCATGCATCAGCTCTACATTGAGAGCTTAAAATGATATTCCAGTGCAATCAATGTTGTCTTTACCATAGACACTTGTAAAATTGAGTTATGTGAAATTTATAGGGATGATTCCAACGTTGGCCCTCTTGAGATTGGGATAGTATCTTAATGAGGGCAAAGTTCATATGCCTGTGTTGCCCTGATTTATATTACTGTACATAGTGGCAACTGTTGAAATGTATTCAAGCAGAACATGGTGAATGAATTGCTCAGTAAGTAAACCGTTCAAAGCTTTTCAGGGGGAAATACAATGTAGGCCTACAGAACATCACACTCATAATTTTCTGTACAATAAAAACTAAACTTGCTTTATTCTACTGTATGCCTGTTGTGGAAAATATGAAGTCAAACTGCCATTGATTCATTACAGGGCCTTCAAGTCCCAGTTCCATGACATTTGCTCCTGCGACAATTGCTCCCATGAAATATCTGTAGGCTAAGCCCAACCTAAAACCTACTCAAACACATAACCCTCACCCTAATCCTAATCCTCACATCAAACTAAACCTAAAACCCTATCACAACCCTAACCCTAACCCTAAGTCCTAGGAGAAAATAAGATCGGAGCAATTGTCGCAGGAGCAAATGTCGTGTCACCCAAGCCCCACATTGTCTGAACTTGCAGTGACAACATTTCATTCCCATATTTTGGTGTACACATGCATGGGTTCAATGACAGACACATACACATTGTACATTGTTGTGGCAAGCTATAACTATAAAACTGGTGTCACTCATTTGCAGCAAAAACTTATTATTATTAAGAGCTGTATAACTTTGCTCAGTTCTGAGACCAAAAGTGGTAGAATTAAGGTACAGTATGTAACTCCCAATGCTCTGTGTTCTTTCAAAACTCACCAAAGATATCTAATAGTTATGATAAGGTTACAGTTCAAAAGTCACAGTGAATGCCAGCCAGTAATATTGTGTGTGTGTGAAGCGTAAGGATGAGCTTTTCACAAGGGAAAAAAAAAAATCCAAGAGGTGTGCCTCCCTAGTTAATCAATAAACAGATCTATCAGTGCCTACCCTAATTAGTATCTCTGACGTCACAGGGCAGGCAGTCACAGGAAGGTGTAGTGCATAATTACAACATGTAACCTTCAGACTCATTTATAGACAAAAACCTTTAAAATACACCGAAAACAAATTTCATTCACATAATTGCAAAATCTACACCGGGTATATAAATTTTTAAGGAAGATTAACTCTTCAATTATAAAGTGAAATTTGTAAAACAGCTTGTGACAAGTGATCCATACATTCTTTACTTTGTTTTTTTTGATAACTTACAAACCCTTGTGTAAAATATCATGTATACACATCATGAAGTGTAGATATTATTCAGTGTAATTGTCAAATTTCACATTCTTGTTCAGTAATTCCTCAACTAAAAACATTACCTATAAACTAGTGATTTTAACAATATAGGGTTGTTCAGAGCATAGCACTTAACTGCAAAGAAAAAAAAACAACAATAAAGATACAATGTATAATATGATTTTCTTCCTTGAGCATTGACAGAAATTGTACATGATGTTAGATCAGTAGTGAGAATGTTAACCTGTGGTGAACAGTTAATGTGGGTATCTACATCATTGCTCAAGGTGTTTTTTTGGGGGTATTTTTTTTTTTCTTGAGATCAGCAATTCAGAGTATATTTCCACAGTGCAGCTATCGGAATTGCAAGATATAAAAGGTTGTTGCGTTTCTCAGTCAAGAGGCTGCTGAATGTATAACCTTGTTGCCAGGGGCAACATGTGTATTAATACTCAATCCTCAGCTACTGTATTCACTGAGGTAAAATTATGTGGCTGAGGGCCAGTGTGTAGTCTTCATGTATTGCAATGGGATGTAATGTGCAGTTTTACTGATTATATTCAAGGCCACGTTTCTGTTCAACCTACCAATTGTATCTCTGTAAATTAAGCAAACAATCTTGTTTCAAAAATTGTTTGTTTGTCAAATGTTGACCACATAACTGTTAAAGCAAGTGGAAGGAATATATCTAGGCCTATATCTGAGAATACTATTAGTGTATTACCACCATTATGAGCTTGTAAATTATGCTTGTGAACGAAGGGTACAAGTCCTAGAAACGTTCAGTACTGTTGCGACAAACCAGGGAGCCATACATACACATACTTGTATGATGTTCAAGCAAAAGCATTTCAAATCCCAAGATGAACATGTATATGTATATCATTCTTTCTACAGACCATGTGATTTTTGTTTTCTCCAAAATTATATTAAATGGGTTATTATTTGATCTGATGATAAATTGCCATGCTTTTTCTGTGAATAAAAGTCTGCATTGGATATGAGCCTAGACTGACGCATCATGATGTTGTAGTCCTTCTACATGTTGGATATACATTGTAAGTACTGCAGTATTAATCTCACAGCCGTGCAACTACCATGCCCGGTAGGGATGTGCATAGCCTCCTGCCTATTGTTACCAGAATGTATGCGTCGTAATTGGTGCTCATTGTATCTGGGAGCGTGCTCATCACCGTCTGCACTTGAAATTTCATTTAAAAAAGAACTGTGGACACTACGATCAAAGGCCGTCTTCATTCGCAAACAAAGTGAACCGTGCTGTGTACTATGCCATAGGAGTATCAATGCCAAACCCATTTTAAGCCACATCAGAAAGCTCTGGTGTGGCTCAGGGAGTTTTTATTTAATAATCTCTTTTTGATATTGAAGCATGCCTTCTGAGGTACAAATGTACTTTTGCACTGTGGCATGCCTTGTTCACCCCTGCAAAGTTGTGTAAAAACCTAATATTGAGCATTCATATTGAGAGAGAGGAAATTATAACATTTTGTACTCACATACATGTATGTTTTTTCAGGTATATAGATACGTGTCATATAATATTAAATGCAATTGATTACTGGAGATTTTTTTGTCTGTGTGTTTATATCACCATGTACTTAGATGTGAAAAAAAAAGAATAAAATTTGTATTTTATACATTGTTTATAAAGGTCAGATTGAACATGTGGTGATGGGTATATCACCATGTACTTAGATGTGAAAAAAAGAATAAAATTTGTATTTTATACATTGTTTATAAAGGTCAGATTGAACATGTGGTGATGAATTTAATTTACTCTGTCACAGTCTGCTTTACAATGTGAGATACATTAAAGGAAGTTGATATTATTGCCATCCTAGATGAGATGCATGTTAATAAAGACAAAATTTTTACTTTACTACATTGTACACAGGTGTAGACTATATTGAAGTAAACTTCTGAACAATTCACATGTACAGCTGTACAGTAGAAGTAGACATTGTCAATCAAGTGATCCATGTCACTAAAGACATAGGCCTACCTTTTTCTGCTTTCTTTTCACATGACAGATTGTTGTTTAACCCCAAGTGCACAGAGATTTCTGTGAAGGTCGCACCACCCAAAATGCTGTACATTTTAATCCCCCTAGGTCTCGTTCTGTTAACTTTTAAAATTTCCCCAGATGTTTATTGTGGTGGCTGTCAAACACTGTAAAATTGACTTTGACAACCAAATGCCCCATGCCATTACCAGGGGCGGATCCAGGAATTTCGTGAATGGGTGGGGGGGGGGGGGGGGGGGGGGGGCGCAAACTATTTCTGGTGCTACTTCAGGGGTGTATTTTATTTTTTTATTTCTTTTGTTTTTTAATAACAACAAATAAACAGGGGGCGCATGCCCCCCTTCTGGATCCGCCACTGATTACACATGAGGACGTAATTCGGAATACAATTTGTGTGACTTGCTGTGGACAGATCACCCAGTAACCTCAAGTGCACAGGGATTTCTGTTGTCAGAGCTAAGTCATCAAACATGCTGCACATTCAGTTTGTGTGTGTGTGTGTGTGTGTTTGTGTATTAGCATGTGTGTGTTCAGTTATTTTTTTTATCATATAATGAGTTGATTTGTATCTAAAAAGATAATTGTTTTCTCTCAATTTGTTTTGCACATTCACAATGACTGCAAATATTCATTTGAATGAAATCAGAAATGAAAATTATTGGAAAAAAAAAGAATGTATGTGTGTGTGTGTTTTCTCTCAATATTTCCTCACATACAGTTGAACCTCTATTATCCGGCCTCCCTTTCTCCGGATCTCTCTATTATCCGGACGCAATCTCGCCGTGATTTTTTTATCTTTTTTATTAATTACGGGAGGAAAGGGGGATTCCCAACTCCTTGAGAACTCCTACACAAACGCACATGAATTACATATACTTGATACATTTCTTAATAATTATTTAGGTAAATCATCCCAAGAATTTATAAAAGAAAATGATTTCATTCTTGAAACACGAACCTCTATTTTGGGGTCTGTTACTGAGTGTAACAATGAAAAGGTTGCAGTATACACATTACTACATGTGGTACTACAATGGGCTACATCAGTACACTGTACATGTGTATGTATATGTACATGTATAAAGCATTGAGTCTCCCGTATCCGGCCGAATCCCTTATCCGGACGAGCCCCGGTCCCGACTTGTCCGGATACGAGAGGTTCAACTGTGTATGATAGTATTGACTGAACTGTACGTTAGGTTCACACTGGGCGTTGATATAGAAGCTTTAATAACTTCAATGATAATGGCCACAACCCCAGGAGAGTAAAACTTCAAACCTGTGTGAGCACTCTCAACTTTGCGTCATTATCAACACAAAATATTGTGTGGTTAAAGGCATAATTTACCATTTGCAGATGAAACAAAAAATCAGCTTTAGTGCTTCAAAAAATTTCTAAAATATGAGTTAGAAATAAAAACAACCAATGTAAAAAAATTGAATCAGTATAACTACATTGTAATGTTAAGTATTGTTGAATATACAAAATGTGAACAATAGTTATACAGTGTAATAAAATGTTTCTAGACTAAACAGTGTACAGTTACACTGTATGGTTTAGTGAGAAAAATAGTGATATCTCCTTACATTTAAGGTTTTATTGCCAAATGTTTATATGGTAGGATGTTTTAAGTGATACAACTGACCTACACATATGCACGCATCAAATGTGATATCTTGAACATTTTTCGAATCACTGCTCCCAATGGTAAACATGACCTTTAAGTAAAGGATAAATTAGTGATAAGAGCAGTGTTGAAGTACACAGGGCGCATATGTAAATGCAGTTATCATATGAACAGAAGTAATTGAGCTCATGGTTAAGTTTGACCTTTGCACACGTCAATTCACTCAAAGTAGATGGACACCTACATGTAGCAATAATTATTTGTGCAGCATTACCTAACAAGAATCTCACAAATACATACAGTTGAACCTCTCGTATCCGGACAAGTCGGGACCGGGGCTCATCCGGATAAGGGATTTGGCCGGATACGGGAGACTCAATGCTTTATACATGTACATATACATACACATGTACTGATGTAGCCCATTGTAGTACCACATGTAGTAATGTGTATACTGCAACCTTTTCATTGTTACATGTACATTTGGGGATGTTTCGGGATGTTGAAATGTCTGAAGGTAAGCAATTTTGGAAGGAAATTTGATGCAATGTATGTTAATCATATTGGAAGTAATACGTAATTCATGTGTGTTTGGGTAGGAGTTCTCAAGGAGTTAGGAATCCCCCTTTCTTCCCGTAATTATTAAAAAAAAAATCACGGCGAGATTGCGTCCGGATAATAGAGAGATCCGGATAAAGGGAGGCCGGATAATAGAGGTTCAACTGTACTAGTATCCATTCCTCTGTGTCCTTGGTCCCCCCATACCCACAGCTTGATATTTTAACTGGTAGTAGCTGCACCTTCCACTTCTCGCTTCTCAATCTTGCACCAGTGCTAGCTAAAATGAATGATACGCATGGAAATGGAAAAGGGAACTATTGCGAGAGCACTACACTTGTCTGATTTTATCATCAGATAGTAAATTGGTAATAGAAACTACTACTTATGCTCAGACTTTATCTAGTAATTACTTTTTGAAATAGCAGATTCCACCTCCCTGTTTCACCTTTTGCTGATGGTAGCTATCCATCCATATGGTTGAAAGGATCATTGTGAACATACAAATAGCTTTAGTCTATAAAAGACCAACAAATAGGCAGCAGATGTCAGGAAAATACACAGTGAGATATTGCTTGTACATGCTTGACTTTGACCTGGGAGGTGCTTTGACAGTACATGAAAAGGAGAAATGGCTGCATGTTATCTTCCTGTTGTTATGTAGGGATAATGAGTACACAGAGATGAAGGAAATGCAAGCTGAAAGGAATCGTGGAAAGATGGAAAAGAAAAGAATAGAAATCTTAAATGAGGAAAAGGTGAAACAGTCGGGTATTAGTTATCTGTGATATTTCTCGATAAATTGACTTCACCTTTAATTGAAACCTTTATATTTGTGATTTTTTTAATGTTTATGAGAATAATCTTTGTCAACAGTTTTGTGCATCTGTAAAAATGTGATACACTTTGTATCTGTCAAACTAGATAAATCCACCATTTTCAATAAGGGTATCAATAAAAATGATGCAGAAGTAGATTGATATCTCGTGCTGAAGACTATACATTATGTACATTCCAAAATTTTACAATAGTATACAGGATTTCACAATGTTTACACTATACATCACTACATTTTATAGACAATGTACTGTAATATGATATTGCAAATTCAAGAATTTTTAAACATTATTTTGCAACAATGATTGATCAGCAGACAAAGTTTTGGTGAAAGAAATTGGAAAGGCAATACTACAAAGTAGCTAATGACGGGATGTAGCACATTAGCATAAAGGGCTATCCAGAAGAAAGGCGTGGAGGCTATCAAGCTATTTGTTATTTTGTTATTCGTCCATCATATTTAATGCATTTTCATGTACCAGCTTTGGCTCTCTGGGTCTGAGTAGCCTTGTGATCAGACCAAGGAGGTATGATACCTCCTTGATCAGACGCAACTCACAGGGGGTTCCTGAGTTGCATAACACACACAGCTCTAGCATTGGGGTCAGATTTAGTGAGAGCTCACAAGTCTCACTCATCACGTTGAGCACTAGCTCTTGGGTCAGATTATATAGCAAGCTTGAGGGATTCCTGTGTTGTGTTTGCACTCAGCTTCAGTTTCGTAATTCTGTTACCTTGTAGACACAAAATTGTGAAGAGCGTGCTTTTGGTCATCAGTTTACAAACTGCGATCTCCCCATACACTGCCCCCCCCCCATACACACATACACACACACACACACACACTGACAAATATCATAAAAATTTGAATCACAGTGCAAATCTCAAGATTCGTATCCTGTTATTTGGTATCAGTGTGAATTCCACTAATTTGAAAGGAAATACTGTCAGTAATAAAATCTGTTGGGATTAGAAAAAGGAGAGAAAGAGAGTGAAGAGGGCAGTGATTTATTGCTGAAGCATGGTTACTTTGGGAAAAGTTAAAGGGAAGATAAACCCCAAGAGTAATGTGGATTGAGTGAAAGCAGCAACATTAGTAGAACACATCAGTGAAAGTTTGAAGAAAATCGGACAATCGATGCAAAAGTTATGAATTTTTAAAATTTTGGTGTTGGAACCGCTGGATGAGGAGACTACTAGAGGTTATGACGTATGAGTGGACAACAATACCAAGAAAATATAAAGAAAATTCTACAAAAATCCATTTTTCATGAAAATTACAAATTTCATCAACTTGATATTGACATATGTTAAGGGTAGCAATTATTCCCCCTGCTTTCTGAAAGAGGTTGGTCCATTGCTCTTTCATGATTCTAGAAAAGTGAATTTTTGTTGAATTTCCTTTATATTTTCTTTGTATTGTTGTCCACTCATACGTCATATCCTCTAGTAGTCTCCTCATCCAGCGGTTCCAACACCAAAACTTTAAAAATTCATAACTTTTGCATCGATTGTCCGATTTTCCTCAAACTTTCACTGATGTGTTCTACTAATGTTGCTGCTTTCACTCAATCCACATTGCTCTTGGGGTTTATCTTCCCTTTAATTAGAGTGTACAATCCTAGCCATTGTTGCAGTCCATTACCACAAAGCATACCGGACACACAAAGGGTGTAATATAGATTGATATTGATAAATGTGCAAGTGCTATATTGCTGTGTGTGAAAAATGGGTTTAGAAATATGTAGTGATAACGGGTTGTTGTGATATATGAGGTATATGGTATGAATAAGTGCTATATTGCACTATGTGTGAAAAATGGGTGCAGAAATATATAGTGATTTGAGTTGTCATGATAAAAGAGGTACTGTACGAGCTGAAATTTTCGCGGTGGTTTTATTTTCGCGAATTTTGCGAATCGCCTTTGAACCGTGAAAATAACAACACGCGAAAATAACAACGCGCAAATAAGTAAGTTCAGTTAGACCCTCGCAACCGCGAAATTAACAACACGCGAAAATGTCCTCCAAGTAGCAATTCGCGAAAATATCTGCACGCGAAAATTTCAGCTCGTACAGTATATGGTATGAATGTATATTATTTTATATAATGCCTAAATGGATCCTTGTCATTTGATCGGTTGTTTGATATTAATAGTCCATTTCACTATGATGTCATCATCCGTGCAAATGTGGCTCCATTTACCGTGCAAGTTTGGATCCATACGATTTGCTCCATTGCACGCACGTGGAGAGCCCGGCACACTACGCGTGTACAATGCCTGCATTTTAGTGTGTGTATGTGACAGCGCGCTAGCGTAGAGCGCTCAGTGAACTCTCTCTCGATCTCAGATTCTGTCTTGTATGTAAATCAATAAAACATCAAATGACAATGATCTATTTTAGGCGTTATGTAAAACAAAAATAAATGTTTTTCATTCATGCAATGGAGAGAATATTTCACTCAGTGAAAGATGAAATCTTTGCTCCATTCAGCTTGGCTGCGCCTTGTTGAATGGATCATTTCATCTCTCACCTCATGAAATATTCAGTCCATTGCACTCATAAATATTCATTATTTGTATAATAGTGGACATCATTTGATAATTACTGTTTCCATGATGATCTTTCTAAATTAAGTCTGGAATGTTCATTATGTTGCATTTGATATTGTTTAATGTGCAAGTTCTCAAATTGCTGTGTGTGAAAAATGGGTACAGAAATATATAGTGACTAGAGTTGTCATGATAGAACAGAGGTATATATGGTATGAATATAATATACAGTGCACATCAATTGAGTGCCTGATAATTACTGTTTCCATGGTAATCTTTCTAATTAAGTCTGTAATGCTCATTATGTTGCATTCATTAGGGACTAATTTACCTTCTCGAAGTTGGATAGCGATTTCAGGGGATGGAACGTTATTTTGAGAAAAAAAAAATGGTAGACAATTTTATGTTTTGAAATCGCTACACAAAAGAATTTTTGTATAGCAGTCACATTGAGAATGCATATTTATAGCAAATTGCTTTGCAAAACCAGGAAAATGATTCCCTGTGTAAATATACATATACCTGTACGTATATATATTTGTTTCTTTTTTTTTTCAACAGGGCATAACTCAAGCGTACGTACCAGAAAACAGAACCATCTTTGTAGGCAACCATCCACCCCCCAACCAGGATGAAGTATACATCCCGCAAAAGTTTCCAGACAACACAGTTATTTCATCCAAGGTAAGTAAAAGTTCAAGGCTGCTGGGATTCAAGCCTATGATGAGAATTCTTTAGAATGCTGATTAAAGTTGGTTTCAGTCTCTCAGTTGTTGAAATAATGCTAAAGTCATTTAATAAATGTACCTCCAGGCAAGATCTTTGTTTTTTTTATGTATGACAATTATGCCACTCATAAACAGATATCACTTTTTTTTTTAAAAAATCTCAAAAAATTTACGCTGACTCCACTATTAAAAGGGAAACGTTTGTGCAATCTTTGCGGGGTTGATGCTCTGTAACACATTACTCCATGCAGTGGCTCTAGAGTGATGATAATAATTATATCACTGGTCCTTTGTGCATCCAGTGTGGACCACTGCATGTGCACCATAGATGTGTGCGTGCCGGTAGCACTTGATTTCACACTAACATTTTTGTGCTCTTTCACGGAGAAAAAGTTTATTTGCCAGCTAGTAATAATACAATTACCATGCCTGTTTGCTTAATAGTTGGATCTTAGACATTAGTATGACTTTTATTTGTTTCCTCAGTAATGTTCGAAACGATAATATGCACAATATTTTTTTTTTCATAAGAAGCTTTGTTTCTGATCTTTGATATGCCCTTTTACAAAATTAATAAACAGACATATGTAATTCTAAAGCCTTCATAATTTATAGTAACTGACAATCATAAGCTTTCTTTTTAGTTAGTTTTGTATATTGCTTCAATGACATGTGACAAATCACTGAGCAAAAAGATTATTCATTCAATGTGTGTACATTACAAAAACCATAATAAATGGATTGCAATTCAGCTTTCTTTTTAATAGTCACAGAATTATTAAGAATTGAAGAAAATATGTATTTTTTTTTTGTATCCACCCTGTATACAATGATGCCCTTACACGCAGGATGAAAAGCTATTGCCTTTTTCATTGCACAAAATGAGTGTTTGATTACACGAAATATCAATTCACTGTTTGTAATGGAATTCATTAATTTTACCAGTAAATCAATAGCAATTCTGAAAGTTTTATGGGTACACAACATCAATTTTTTTCTTGTTTTATCTGTCATTTGTCTCAACAGTATACTGCTCTGAACTTCTTCCCAAAGAACCTGTTTGAACAGTTCAGAAGAATTGCCAACTTTTACTTTCTTACTGTTGCTGTACTACAGGTAAGTCAGAATTAAGCATGTGGCTCTCGAGTCGACTGTGTGACTAGTATTCATGAGCGACTTATTTTATTTTTATTTTTCTGAGATTATTTATGGAAAGCAAGACCATTTTTTTTTTCCTTCAATTGATCTAAACATTTTTCTGTTTGTCTGGCCTCGTTCTTTTTGCAAAATGTAACTCATACCCTGATTGGTGTTCCCATTTAATTCAAACTAAAAATTTGATATCTATTAGGCATTGGTAGACCGCCAAAATAATTTATCGATTGCGCTAGTGAGAAGTGCAATAATTTATAGTGCTCTAGTTATTTTTGTATGGGAGTTTAATACCACCAATGTTTGATCTTGTCTGCTGTGCTTCTGATATCATGCACTTGATGTGTACACTGCATGGCACATGTGTCATTCAGGTGCATGAAAGCTTGGGCAAATTATCATACCATAAAAAGATACATGCAGTGTTACACTGCTAAAATAATGTGTTTGGGTGGATGAAATCTTTGTGGATCATCCCATTTCGTTTAATGATTAATGGTGTCAGACTGCAAAATTTTCTAGCAGACTTGCCTTTACCTGTAAAGCAATGTTGTGTGTTTTTATTCTAATAATCAGGGGCAGCAGTGTTTGATTTTGCTATCATGTTTGCATTTGGTGGTACTGCTGTAAACTTGATCTTTGGACCACAAATCATCACAGAACTCGGTGTCAGTTGATAGGAGAAAAGAAAACAGAAAACATTTGGTGCCTAATGTGAAATATTTATCAGTTCAATGACTGCACAGAGGCAAGCCACACATGTATAATCTTGGGCATTTTTTTTTTCATATTCTTTTTTTGTTGTTGTAAACTTCACATGAAATTATCCCACCATATCCTTAATATCTAGGGGCTTTGTTGTATCAGCAATGAATAAAGATGCCACATTTGTTTTTTGTAGTTTATTGTAACCCGTAAATGCATTGGACAGGAAAACACAGAGGACTTCTGGAATTCAAAGAGCTAACACAAACATGAGTATATGGAATGTTGTGAAGCAATGCATTGTCAAAGTGTGATTATGCCATCACATTGCTGGACATATGAAGTGTGTGTTGCATTTATAATGATGCAAAATAACCCTGAACAAATGGGTTACAAACAGAAATTGGATGACTAATGAACAGATTACGGTCAAAGCAGCAAAGCGTACTGTGTATTAATAAGGCAATGCGCGCAGCTCAAGTGGAGTGTGTCTGCATGGTGTAAAATGTAATTGATTGTACGTCTAAACAGTCAATTGTCTGTGCATTAGTACATTGCATCGCACATTGCCGGCTGGGTAAAAGCCTGGCAGGGTGACTGCTTTGAGTTCGCCTGAAAATTATTGATTTAAAAAAAAAAAAAAAAAATCTTTTCCACTGTCTACTGGTAGTCGCACTTGGTAAGCAGTGCAAAAGGGGCCCTCTAAACTGTGTCAACATGCCAACTTTCATTTTAAAGAGCAGATCAGTTAATTTTTGAGTGAAATTGGTCAAATAGTGACCAGAATAAACACACACACACACACACACCCAGACCCACACCCATCCACACCCACACACACACACACACACACACACAAAGCTAATTATGTGCCTGTCAATATCTCATTTGACAGGGCATAGTGGGAGCTCTTCAAAATACATCACACTGTCGAGAATTAGAGTATCTTGTGAAAATGCACCGCCTCTCATGTCTTTGCATAGCTGCATTATACCACAAAGTTTCTGTACAGAATTTTATGGATTCACACATTTTCAGCTGGGGAATGGTGATATGGGTCACAACCAAGAGAATACATAATGTAAATTTGATATTGTAGAATTATTGTAAAGAAATATAACTCTATCAGTGATTTAAAACTAAACAGATTTCTCCATTGATGGAATAGTCATGACTGCATGACTATTACTACACAACATTGAATTGATTTGATGGATACAAAACTTTACTCTTTGATTAAGTGATTCCTTTCAAACAAAAAACTTAGTAAGGATTTGTGAGGAGGTCAAGATAAGATCTGCCAGATCTTTACATTAATTTGTATGGACCTTGTGACATATGTGGTTTATTGTGCAGTGGTAGTATGTTACAGATTTTGTGAGTTGACTGATAATTGCAAAATTAATAACTGGCAAAATAATTGCCTTGTGTAATGTGCATGTAAATGTTCTGTACATCATCCCCATGTTTAGAAACCACTAATTTTTCTCCTGAAAAGGGAAATGATTTCTCATTTTTGACTGTGTTTCGTTTCTGTGAATTTGAACAACAACTTGCAAAATTGTTTGACAAAGGCATGTACATATTATGCAGTATTGCTGTTTTGAGAAAGTATGTTTAATTTTGAAGTGTTATTGCCTATTTATAATATCCAATTTGACAGTCTGTTTTATATCATAAATGACAACATAGACGAGGATGGATGTCTCCTTCATATAATTAAGGGTTGCCCTATCGTCACAGCGGTGAATTCACTTGTCAAAATGCTGTCTGAATTTGACTGATTTGTCCAGCCATTCAACACAACAAATGTTTCTTGTATTAAAATCTAGTATAGGAGATACTCTTTTTGAGACTTTTGCCCAGCATGTGATGCGTGCATGGTGCATGCATGAATACACGACCGCTGACAATGCAACCCATATGGTGTTACATGTATTACATAAGACATGCAGGCACACTCGACTGGAGTTGCGTGCATTGCAGTATATTGTTAGGCTAGGGTAAGACTTGGCACCACAGTACATTACGACAAGGAAACTTCTGGTCCCGGTAATATTACATAAATACATGTATGTGCCACATGATCTGTATTGATCTATACCCCTTTGTTTCCTGGTTAACATACAATTGTATTATGTTTACATGTGACATGTGAAACTTAGGATTACACAAGAGACAAAGTTGTGGCCAACCAGCATGCTTTGAATTAATACTGTGGATACGTCATTATAAATAGCGAGTCTAATTTTTCGCCAAATGGGACTTCCCAACAATTTCGTGAGTGGTTAAATTTGTGATCGTGGAGTATAGTGTAAACAGATGTGTGTGGGCATGTGGTATCCATATCTAGATCAGAATTGTGCATTTTGTTAAATTTGTGAATAGCACTCAACTCATGCAGTTCAGAAAAATAAAAACCTCATGAAATATACAGCATAATTATAGAGAGGAAATATTGTCATTTTTATTGCTATAGTGAAACAAGCAGTCTAGAACCTAGACTAGTTCGTGAAGCTCTGTGGTGGCAATGCACAGTATACAGAAGGCGCAATGCAGCATGAGTTTGCCTTCAAGCTTATGTAATGACACAACACAATTTTTGTGTGCGTGTACTATCATTAGGCCAAAAAAAAAAAATTGTTGCATTGGCGTAACCCGCCCGACCCTAAAAATTCCGCCGACCCCATGTTTTTTTTGCTATCGATATCAAATATCTTGTTGATTGCGATCGTGATCGCACAAACCCGGAAGTGGAAACGGCTCTGGGGATATCGGATGTACGAGGGAGAGATCTAGCGCCTCGCATAAGCCTTCCTTGATCAGTACGTCATCTGTTTCCAACACGGACACGTACTCTAACAAGATTTATTCAGTGTATACGTAGCATTCAGACTGCGATGTATTGTGCACAGTTTTGCCATAGGTTTCTTGTGTGGAGAACTTACACGAATCTGTATATGTGGGACTGTAATAGAAATCGCCGTGTGCGATGAAAAGATCGTACATATGGGTCAATTTGCATCTATCTTATCTAAGTCAAAATAGTAAAATATGAAGTGAAAACATTCAGGATAGGGATTTCAACATCTTTGAATTCTGTGAAGGGGTATAATTCCAGTAATATCGGCCTCATAAATGATTTGTAGAATAGATGAACACAGCACATTCGGTGCAGCAGTTGTAACTGTTTACTGAGCTGAGCACGAGTTTTACACGTAAAATGCAGGTAGCAAAAAAAAAATCTCATGTTACGCCAATGCAACAATTTTTTTTTTTGGCCTTATTGTTCTACCACGAAGAAGCGCCTTTCACCTGTGTGGTACTACCGCATGCTGTGCAAAATAATCAGAGGGCAAGTGCTGGGGATTTCCCAAGAAAATGCATCCAAATGTGTATGAATTTTTGAAAATCATTTCATTTTACATTTCTTACTGCAAATTATGCCTTTGAAAGAAGAGAGAAAAAAATTGCAATATTCTCACTGTTTTTGATGTCACCACCCATAAAGTGAGATGAAATGAGCACAGCTCAATAAAATGGTGGTTTACACCTTGCCATCTTTACCAGGTGCAGCAGCTGACTTTATAATTTGTTTTTTTTTATTTATTTTTCTTGCCAAAGATTCAGTGAATTTTGAATATTTTCCATGATAATACAGCAATGAATATCATAACTGAAGGGTTCTATAAGAAGGTGTTACGCTACGAGAATCAGATCTGTCTTATGGTGAGTTTATATTTTAGCATTCAGTCAGGGTAATGTCATAACCTGTGGGCATTATGGTATTTATTTCAGCTCACTTCTATTGTGTATGATATCATAAAAGACAAAGTTTTTTTTTTTGGGGGGGGGGGTTGAAGCTTAGTTAAAGCAGCAGCAGCAAAAAAAAAAACAACACAAAACAATAACAAAAAATGAAGAAGAGGGAGAAGAAAGAAATATCACAAGATTTAAAAGAATTTGACATGTATTTTGATCAAGCAGTTTCAAAATTTGTGACTTGTGGACCTATTCATATTAGGAAAATCAACAGAGAATGGGAAGTCAGGGAACCTTGAAAGATACATGTATGACAGTTCTGTGGCATTAACCCATTTTGTGCTCCTGAGTCAAATTTGAACAAATTTCACTCACATTCCTATGGAGAGGTAATTATTGTGGCATGGAGAGGTAATTATTGTGGCATGCAGAGGGATGTTATGGCATGTACATAGGAGTTCAGCACTCCCCAAGTGCTTTTAGATTTTCAACTACTGCCCTTTACTTCCTGCTGCTGTACATTGAGCTTTTTTCTGCTTTAGGGTAAAGATTTATTGCCTCATTATTAATTTTAGCAACACTGATGTCTTGTGTCAGCAAACTTTATGTCCAGCAAGGTGCAATTGAGTAAACAAAAACAGGAAAGCGGTCTCGTCTCACACACAGATAGTTTCCGGTTTGCCATCAAAATGGAAGTGGCTGACTACTGGAGATGTGAAGTATGTCAAAGGCCATCCTGTATAAACTTAGAGGATAATTTTGGTTGAGGCGTAACTTCAGGTTTCTAACATTTTTTTGATAAGATAATGAGAAACCTCTTATGAAATATGAAAGAGCATGTAATTTCAAGAGGAATTCAATGTTAACAGGGTGCTACATAACTTTATTTTACCACTTGCCCAGTCGGGCAAGCAGATTTTCGATTTTGCTGCAAAACTCTTGCCCAAACATTAATTTTACTTGCCTGAAAAGAAAGTTGAAAATGTAAGGAAATAATACACAAAATCATGTGTTATTCAAGGCTTAGTAAAGCACAATAATTTGAATTAATTGCACCCACTGATGAAATATAATGAAATGTAAAGTGTGTTGCATCACTACACAGCCATTGTCTTTGGGCTTTTGTATGGTTGACTTTGTGGGTTTGTTGGGAGAATAAGTGAAAAATTTGGGCAAGTATTTGTTCTCATTATTCAAAAACACTTGCCTGACTTTGATTTTCACTTGCCCCGGGCAATCGGGCAAGTGCTTATGTAGCACCCTGGTTAATTTGATGGCTGAGATATCCAAAAATACGATCCTAATAGAATCGACAGGCCACAACTTTTATTGGGATCTCTTTGTTTTTCCTTGTTTTTAGATATCTCAGTCATTTCAAAACCGATTTTCACCAAATAAACTTTCCCCATAGAATTTTATGCTCTTTAACATTTCATAGAGTGGCTTCTAAATATCTCACAAAACATTACAAGCTGAATCCTCACCTCAACCAGTATTGTACAGTCCCTTCACTGCCGAAGCTGTCATGGTTTTCTTGAGTACTGAGTACTGCTCGAGACTACATCCTGGTTGATTATGAAATGCATTCACATTGACGGTGAAATATGACCACATTTCATTTACAGTGTGAATGCATTATATTTATTAGCCTGACCAGACACGCGGTGTTACTAAAGGCCCGGTCCCACTGGCCGACGGACACAAAGCGTATGCAGAAAGGACACAGCGGACGAGCAAAATTTCGGGGATGGCTTCATCCGCTTTCATCCGCTCCAGAAATTGACAAAATTGGCGAAAATTGGCGGTAGTAGAACGGAAATAGAACGGACGTGGGTAGTATGTAGCGGGGATGTTAAACGGATGTCCATCGGAAACCTAGCGGATGAAAGCGGATGGAAGGGGATGACAGCTCCGAAGGGGTTACCGGAGATAATTGCGAAACGGACGCATAGCAGAAAAAGCGGATGCAGAGTGGATGCAGAGCGGATGCAGAGCGGAAGCAGAGCGGATGCAGAGCGGATGCAGAGGGGATGCTTTCGAAATGCTTTATATACGAGATGCATACGCTTACATCCTTTCTATTAACGTGCTATTAACGATGTAAAGACGTTCCACGTACCATATCTTTCCTCCCTCTTTCCGTTTTTAGCTGCAGCGGATGTGAGTTGCGAGGATGCCCAGAGGATGCAGAGAGGATGCAGCGGACGTTTAAGGGATGCCGCACGGACATACAACGTTTGTTGCTCGTATGTCGCGGATTTACATCGTACACAGCGGAAAGTTCATCCGTTCTAAAAGTTTTAAGCAGCTTAAAACTTTTTGCGCGGATGAAATCACAGTGGACGGATGCTCGATGGATAGAGCGGATGAAACACGTATGCGATGGGTACACAGCGGATTCGTAGCGTTTTCCAACGGATGGCAAGATTTTTTGTACGCTTTACATCCCCTTTGCATCCGTAAGTGCAGTGGGACCGGGCCTTTAGCTGTGCGAATACAACATATCTACGTATAGCGACTGGGCTGTGTATAGTTATATATTTATGTACACTGTGAAATACATTGTGAAAACCTATGGCATTTAGGGTAGCAATTCCAACTTTTTACATGATAGGCATGTAAGATCTGAGTGTGAATCTTTCCACAAAATACACCAACCATACAGTGGTATGTTTCTTACATGATCTGATACACTTTATGACTTTTCTCATTGGAGATATGCGCATGCGCAGTGCTTGTACAGAAATTGGTATTTCATGACTGATAACGGTACCAAGTGAATTATTGTGTTATATGTATCTGATATGGTGGTAGTGCAAAAATGGATATTTTTGGGTGAGCAACTTTTTGTGCTAAGCCGAGTAATATGAATTTCACTTGTTTTAATTCTGCAGAATCAAGACATTACACAGTGGTACATAGTGCAAGCAGAAATATTCACATGCTTTTATTTTCGCACAAGTTTCTGGCCACGCGAAATTTCCACCCCGCAAAAAATGTCCTCTTTTACAGTATTTTGCCAATAAGAACGATGCTATCAAATCACTGTGGTACAAATGTATTTTATGCCACGATAATTCCAGTGTGAATGCACCTACTGTATGAACTTGAGGTCAGATGGTCTGCGGGATGATCACTCAGTCAGTCGGTGAAATGTATTCTGCTTCTGGCAATAAGATTGAAGCAGACCAGTTACAGACATGATTTCCTTTGATAATGACTGTGTTTATTTTTCTGGCCTTTTTACCAGTTCCTGTAGAGAACTAATTACAGGAGACAAGAGAGAGAGAGAGAGCCATATGATGTGACAGATATTGCCAGTGAGTAGACTGTAGGCCCATTCACACCTATTGGGAAATACCGCTTTATTTCATGCAGTTTTTTGTATTACATGTGAGTGCAAATTCCTCGCTAAGTGTTTTGCGAAGTACCTCGCAAAGTACCATGATATTTAGGATCATGATAACTCAAACTTCAAACGAAATACACAATGCAAGCTTTTAGTGTAAATCATGTCGTGAAATACCAACTGCAGTGTGGTATATTCTCATGTGAACTGACCAACTCTCTGCCTTCTCCCTGTCGAAGATCGAAGATATGCATATAAAAATGCAGTGCTTACATGTACTTTGGTGAGGTGTATGTGTACTTCTGGGCCAGAAATACCGCAGAATTTTGTTAGTGAGAACATTAGAATATATCGTAGAATTGTACGCTATTTCATATGTGGTTGCCAATTATCTTGCAAAAAGTTAAAATCTGAATCCACCATCTCAACCAAACTATACCATCCCTTTAAAAATTGATTAGTTCATTATTATCAGTAGAGACCAACTATCTTGCCCAGCCACGTTGAAAGGCTTACAGTATGAGATAAGTCATTGGCAGATTGAGTAAAGCAGCTAGTAAAGAAGAGCACGGTGCCACCAACAATTCACATAATAAATGTCACAACAGCTTGCCCATAGAAACCAAAAACAGGATGAAGACAGGAAACAAATGTTTTAAACTAGTCACATTTTTATGGGAATCTAAGGAAGCTTGTAAGTGCCACCAAGAAAACCAGATTATTTCTTGCCTTCCTGACCTTTTCGGTTGTGAGAAGGGGAGAAGGCAAGTTCCGAGATCTCGTCTTCTCGGGTCAGAAAAGTCAAGAAGGTGAGATACTTGTATGAGATCTCCCCTTCTTGGACCCCAAGAAGTCAAGAAGATGAGGAATTTATCTTTTCATTGGCACTTTTAAATTCTGCAGGACTCAGAGACAACCTCAAATTTCAAGTAAGAATTTCCAGTAAGCAAATGATTTGCAGCATAATGTGTACTTGGAAAAAATTATGAACAATAAGGTTTATATTTATAAGTTACTGTATATTATGTATGTATGTATGTAGGGATGAATTTACTTATTGTTATATTTGTGCACCATGTATTTATTTCTTTTTATACATACTTATTAATTTATTTGTCTATTTTATATATGGTCTTGGGAACCTACAAGTAATATGAATTTTAGAGGGGATGTAGACAAAGACATGATCATGGTGCATAATGTCTCTTGTGTTGCATCTGAAAATTAGTTTTGCATATTTGACAAAATTCGCCATGTAGTAATTGAAGTCATAGAAATGCCAAAACATGACATCATCAAGTTGTGCTTTGATAATGTCAGTGACATTTTAAGAGAGTCATTGTGAGTAGATTCAACCATGTGAATTGGCATCTTGCCAATCTCCGGGTTAGCTGTAAAGCCACATTCACAAACACAGGAGTTAAAGGAAACCAAAACCCAAAGAGAAATGTGGATTGAGTGAAAGCAGCAACATTTTATAGTAGAGCATATCAGTGGAAGTTTGAGGAAGATCGGACAATCAATGCAAAAGTTGAGAATTTTTAAAGTTTTGGTATTATAACTGCTAGATGAGGAGACTACTAGAGGTTATGATGTCATGTGTGGACAACAATATAATGAAAATATAAAGGGAATTCCACAAAAACTTCTTTTTCATGAAAATTACACATTCCATCAACTTTATACTGACATATATATGTTAAGGTTAGCAATTATGCTTTCTGAAAGCGGCCAGTCAAGTGCATTTTCATTATGCTAGAAAAGGGAATTTTTGTGGAATTTCTCTTTGAGTTTTTGTTTCCTTTAAAGGTTTTTGCATCACGGCTAAGATACAAAATTACAGTGCACTCCCGTTATAACGCAGCACATTGTTATGACAAAAGTCTTGTTACAACAAAATAAATATTTAGGTCCTGAAATCATTATGGGCAATTCCGCAGTTAGGTGGACATGACATGGATAAAAGAAATGTGCCTCTTTATCTTACCCTTTGATCTAGGTATCAACTAATGCCATGGATGTTCACCAATCATTAGGGTCTTTCAAATTCAGTAGATTTTATTTTTCGTATTTATTGATTTTGCGAGATCTAAAACCATCATTTAAAATGTACATGTGGGACTGGGGACGCTGAAATTCACTTAAATGCAAATTACAGTGGGTTCCTTTGAAATTTTTTCCTCAAAGTTTTGCTAAAGGGTAAAAGATGAATACATCTAAATACTGCAGAAGTCATGTGACATTTTGTCAATTACAAAAGGGTGAAATGACCAGCGGAATTACTCCGGACAAATGTAACGTTACTAACCGTAACGTTACTAACCATGCTTTTGGGGGTCTAGCTAAAAAATTATTGGTCGAACTGCTAAAAAAATTTGCATGAACATTTGTCATGATGCAATAATTGAAATTAATGCAACACTTTGTTTGAAGTAACTTGAATTTTTGCACACTTTTTGTTACAAGACATTGATTTTTTTGTCATGTCCTTTTTTCGTAACGTTACTAACCAGCCCTTTAAGTTGCTATAGCAATTCTAATATTTCTTGGATTGTGTTCATTCTTTTCTGTATCATAAACCTGGGAAGGATGAACATGTTTTTGACATAATTTTGACTTGAAATGAATAAATGGTAATTTAGTGGCAAAAACAAATATCTAAATTTGTTCAAATGTAACGTTACTAACCGCGGAATTGCCCTTATATATTTATTTCTACAGATTGTAAAAGCAGAAATATCTACAGCATGAAACTTTCACAAATTGGAGCTGACGACCTTTTTTGTAGTATGACATTTGTTGCCAAAGTGCCTCTGGCACTCTGCGTATTATGTAGACAAGAACTTTCACTTGCACTTAATTACGTGAATTTTGGCTCCATGAGAAATTCTCGAAAATTTCATGTACACAAATATTTCTTGTTTTACATTACTGTACTGTTTGGTTATAACAACATTTTTATATAATTAGACAAAAAGTGCGGATGACGAGGGCTTAAATGGAAGTCCCCTGTATTCGACTGCAAATGAAGAGCAATGCTCGAAAAATGATCTTGGGCACCTGAGTGCATATTTGCAGATTGTTATTTTTGTGCTGGTTTCTGGTCACGTGAAATGCGAGAAAATTTCTACACCGCAAAAATTTTCACTTTTGTAATATACAATGTACTTTCTTCTCATACAACTAGAGCATTATGCTTTCATGATATAAAGATAAAAATGATTATACACAGCACTCAATATGCACCATCACTCTTACATTTCTATTCTGAGGTAGAGATAGATACATAACACAACAATAAATCAAACAACAAATTGTACTATTATTTGTTGATTTTATGTTTCAAAAATGTATTGCATGCCAGGGAGAACGAATGTTTTTTTTTAATCTGGCTAAAATACATCATTTGTATCATGAGCATCCATTCATTATTCTTGAACTGTGCTGGTATACATGTACGTACAAGTTAAATGTTCTCTTGGATTGCAGTTTCAAACAATCGATTGTAACTACATTTCTACTTTTATCAATTTTATTTATGAGTTAAAGACTATTTTAAGCACAGACATAATAATTATTATTGTATTGTACCAGCACAATGAAGATAGACAGGCAGTCATAAAGTACCATGGGAATTTTAATGTGCCTACTGTCATAGGATCTTGAATAGACCCTTTGTTCATTTGTTTTATGTTGGTGATGTACTGTATTCCTCTGCTCTCATTGATCCTGGCACGAACCTGTGATATGACATTTTGTTACTAACAGTACATGCAGCAAAATGTGACTTTTTTAATTTTTGATTCAGTAACCATTTCAACCCCAGTCAAGTAACTGTTTAATGTACACTGTAAATGTCCATACTTTTGCTCGATTAATTTTTGTCTCGCCCACCGGAGGTGAAGGCGAGACTAAGGGATCCAAATGGCGTCCGTCCGTCGTCCGTCCGTCGTCCGTCCGTCGTCCGTCCGTCGTCCGTCCGTCGTCCGTCCGTCGTCCGTCGTCCGTCACAAATGTTAAAGTTTACCTGCAAGACTCTCTTATGATGCATAACTTGGCAACTGTTACAGCAATGGTAGCCACACTTGGGTGATAGAAGCACTAGGGGTATCTTCATGTTATGGTGTTGTCAGAGGTCATGTGATGATGTCAAAGGTCATTTGAGGTCATATATTAAAGAGTATGTGCAAGACTCTTTTCTACGTTAAAGTTTACCTGCAAGACTCTCTTTTGACAAATAACTTCACATAAGTTGCTTGGATTACAACCTAACTTGGGTCATAGATGCACTGGGGGTACCTTCATGTCATGGTGCCATTGGAGGTCACAGGATAAGGTCAAAGGTCATTTGAGGTCATACGTTAAAGTTTACTTGCAAGACTCTCTTAACACACGTAACTCGACACATGTTGCTGCAATGGCAATCAAACTTGGGTGATGGATGCACTGGGGGTACCTTCATGTTATGGTGCCGTAAGAGGTCACATGATAAGGTCAAAGGTCATTTGAGGTCATACGTTAAAGTTTACTTGCAAGACTCTCTTATCACACGTAACTCAGCACATGTTGCTACAATGGCAATCAAACTTGGGTGATGGTAGATGTCTCTTGGGAAGTTAAAGGTAGCCACAAGGTCAAAGGTTACAGACAGGGGTCAACGAACTTTTAGGGCCCAATGTTAAGTTTTTAGGGCGCATTTCGTTTATGGCTCACAACTTTTGATCCCTTTGTCCGTTTGTGACCAAACTTGGATGGAAGATGTCCCTTGGGGAGGTGAAGGTCGTCACAAGGTCAAAGGTCACAGACAGGGGTCAACAAAATTTTAGGGCCCAATGTTATGTTTTTAGAGCGCGTTTTGATTGTGGCTCCTAACTTTTGATCCCTATGCCCGTTTGTGACCAAACTTGGACGGTAGATGTCCCTTGGGAGTTAAAGGTCATCACAAGGTCAAAGGTCATAGAAAGGGGTCAAGAAATTTTTAGGGCCCAATGTTAAGTTTTTATGGCGCGTTTCGATTATGGCTCATTACTTCTGATCCCTTTGTCCGTTTGTGACCAAACTTGGATGGTAAATGTCCCTTAGGGTGGTGAAGGTCACCACAAGGTCAAAGGTCATAAGCAGGTCAATGAACTTCTGGGAGTTATAAAAGATATTAATTTCTTGTACGCAAATGGGCGAGACACAATTTGGCGATTGCCTTGTTCATATTGAGTGGCTCAAAAACATATTTGCGGGTTCATGAATTCATGCCGCATGATTATCGGTCCTTTCAGAATGTGCAGTGAAAATAGGATATTTTCGCGGGTGTCAGAATTCGCGCTAGCCAAAAGAACAGCGAAATGCGCGAAAATTTATGCACCGCAAAAATTTGTGTGTTTACTATCTATAGACTATGTTTTTCAATGGACCATACATAAGCTACATCTGAATATGTCCTTATAAACCCTGTGACAGTGAAATTCTAAACGCTCCTACAAGATAGTCTGATTTAGTACTCTGAGAATCATGTTGAAATCTAGTGCGCCAATCTTTTCGCTCTCCCTGTCTGGTATTTTCAGGGACTTTTTTTTTTTCTTCAAAAGTCATTAGCTAATTGCAAGTGGCATTGTGTGTACGATCTATCTTTAGTATAAATGCGGTGAGCTGTGACCATTTTACTTCCTGCAAAATATTATGGTGAAAACACAAACACAAAAACAAAACAAAGACAAAATAATGTGGGGGATGGGCATCTCTATAGTGGTAGTACCTGCTTAGTATGCAGGTACCTCTGATAGTTTTTCGTTGCATTGAGAAGCGGTTGGCAAAACACTGCAATATTGAAGATATCTTGGATGTCGTCTGCTGTGTATTCAAGACAATGCACTGATCATGTCTGTTCTATCCATAGACATTATATATCCATTGACATTATAGTGAAAGAAATACGGGGTATTCTGTTTGGTTCGTTGCTGAGAAAAGAAAACATCGAATTCATGTTAAAGTTGTATGGTGATGGTAGGATTCACCTTTGGTATGGACAGTGAAATCTTTATGAAAGGCAAAGACTTAATTCAATTCAATTCAAAGTTTATTTCATTTTCCGACAAAACATAAGTTACACTTCTTTTGACAACAGAGAATAAGGTAAACAGAACATTATGTATTGAAAAGAATGTACAACAATTGAGGACCTTATAGTAATTGTACATTGTTGTAAAAAAGAAACAGACTTCTCTGTTTGTTGGACATTTTACCTGAAGTTTATTGGTAGGGAAGGGATGCAGGCAATTGTGAGGAGTTTCCCATGCAATATGCATGGATGTCTGAAACAGATTTATCTTCATTCAATGTACAGTTGTAGTGTGTATGTTGTGTGTGTGCATATATACAGCAAAAAACAAAAACAAAAACAGAAACATTCACATGCAAGAATTTTTTTTTTTTGTGTGTGTATCTCAATGGAATAATTGATCAGATTTGCTGCTGTTCACACATTGGCATACAAAAAAAAAAATCACTTGAGTGCAAGCGTGATGCTCCAAATCGCAGAACTGTGCATGAAGCATGTACATGTTTCACATACTGAGACTGGAAATTTTGTTTAGAGTTTTCCTCTTCTTTTTGTTTTAGGGATGGGATGGGGTGTTATGCTCACTGAGATCATGGACCTACAACAAATATCAAACCAAGCTTTCCTACCCAAATTCAGTAATTAAGTCAACCACCAGTGCAACGCAGGAAAGGAGTAGAGTGAAAATCAGTTTCATTCTGTTGTTGTGGAAGTGAACTCACCATATACATATATACATGTCATCGCCGGTCACACGAACTGACGAATCACTCGAGTTTGGGTCAAATTTTCAATTTTGAGATTTTCACTCATTTCGATAGTAGACATTCCATACTATATATTCTGAAATTCTCAGTGTGTAATTCGGTGTAATTTTTACGTAGTTATCACTTTTGTAGAAGTATGTAATTCCATTTGTGAAAATTATTTGTTTTCCCCATAGACGCATGTGTTAAACAATAAGGCGATTCGACGGTTCGGTGACCGCGCGTACTAGTACGCACAGTCACCGAACCGACGAATTAGTGCGCATGGACTTGCGTGTAGTTTTTGAGATTCAACAGTTCATTGACTGCGCGCCCAGTGTGCGTACTATGTAATACATGCGTTGACAATGACAACGCTCAATGTACATGTACATATGGACACACATGGAAAATGACAACGTTCTTTGCAGACCGAAAATACATGCATGCAGCTCTTTGACGATTTCCCGCTTATTTGTTAACAATACGATTCGATAAAAACTTCACAAGTTAGAGCAAGAATTGAAGACTGATGTTCTACAAAAATAATTGGAAATTATAGACATGAAAGTGTAGCAACCATAAGTCAAAAATGGGTTAACTTCAAACGCGATTTTCTCGAATTGTCATTCTTACGCAAACTTGAGGGATTCGTCGGTTCGTGTGACCGGCGACGATGTGTATGTATATATCCAGAAAGGAAGAGAGAAATTCCAGCAATTGTGGCACTGAAACTTTTAATAACATTCATAACTTTTGAACGGATTGTCCAATTTTCCTAAAACTGTCACCGATGTGTTCTACAAATATTACTGTCTTCACTCAATCCATACATATATTCATTTGAATTTGTCTGTGAATTTTAATGTTTTATTTTTCTATCTTTTTATCTCAGCTTGTCATTGATTCGCCCGTCAGCCCATGGACGAGTATACTGCCTCTCATATTTGTTGTTGGTGTGTCCATGATCAAACAGGTAAGGGAAAAATTACACTGCACAGTCTACAATTGCTTTATTCCTTCCTTGTTTATCTTGAACTGACAAGAGCACAAAATGCATCTTATACCACAAAATTCTGTTAAATTCTGTTAATGAGGAAATACTTCTTTTTTTTTTTTTTTTTTTTTTTTTTTTTTTTTAAAAGCTGATATACCTAAATTCTCCCCACTGACCCATTTTCTATGCACATCCAATTTGTATACACCCATTTTTTTTTTTTTTTTTTTACATCCCTGCCAATCTCCCCTAAATTGTATTAATGGTTACTGTTGGTACAGTCCTCAATCTATACACACTATGGCATCTGTGCCCTACTGTGGAGTAGTCCTGAGGCCCCAGATCAATGATAAGACTTTGAAAAACATTGTCAAAACCTTAAGGGGATTCAAAAATTTTCCCTTTGGAACAAATTACCCTTAAAGGTCCAGTTGACCTTTGGGAGCAGTGATTTAAAAAATGTTTAAGATATCACATTTGATGCATATGTGTAGGTCTGTTGTATCACAAAACATCCTACCATATAAAATTTTTGCAAGAAAGCCTAAAATATAAGGAGATATCAGTGTTTTTCTCAATAAACCCTAACTATAGACAGTTTAGTCTGGAAACATTTTAATTATAACTCTTGTTCACTTTTTGTGTTTTCAACAACACTGAACATTGATTATACGGATTCAAATTTTTACAGTGTTTTTTTTCTATCCCTAACTCACATTTTAGATCTATTTTATAGCACTAATGCCTTTAAGATACCTTGTTTTCAGATGTATATTCCCCCTATGGACGCTTTTATACTTATATATATATATATATATATATATATATATAAAGACGATGAAGACAAACAAGTTGACATAATGCATTAGAATCCAACTTCATTTATTTGTAAACCAAATTTTCGACCCTTGCACGGATCTTCCTCAGGGTAACAGTGATATTTGTATTTGAAGCTCAGCACAGAAATATAATAATAATAACAAAGAAACGCGCCTGAAGTTGGATTCTAATGCATTATGTCAACTTGTTTGTCTTCATCGTCTTCATGCTCTTATTCCAACACGCGGATAATAATACCATTATATATATATATATATATATATATATATATATATATATATATATATATTATATATCTTTTATTGCACATAAGTATTTTTTGAGGTCCAATGGATAGTAAAGTACATTGCAAGAAGGATAGGAATGAATTGACATAAGGTTGCATAAAATGACAGGGATGAAAGGTAAAAGATCACCATACATTTAGTTAGCCAATAGTGCCATTGTCTGGCTCTAACTTATACTAGAAAAGTCCAGTGATGAAATGTGCGTGGTGTAATGGATAAAAGTAAATTGAGAAATAGTTCTTTTGCAGAGAGGGTTGAAGTTCAACCCTCAAGGTCACTGGTCAAGATCAATGAACTTTATCAAAATGTAAATGATGGGCGATGTACTTCAGGCGGAATACAACAATTTCACAAGAAGCCCAGACATCCCAGTTGACTGCATGCCTCAAATTGCTCTAGTTTGCGATGAAAGATAATATGCTGGCGTGATTATGACGACGTTCAGGGATCCTGATCGTACAATCAACGTACAGATTACTGAGTTATGGCGGCCTCGGTGCGTACTATGTTGATGGTTAACCTGGCGTAATTGCTTGCGCAAACAGTGCTAATAGATGAAGTGAGGATATCTTGCTGTTCACTGACTCATTCATGTTATACACTAGCCAGTGAGCAGCATAGTAGAATTTCTTAGGGTGTGGTCTTATTTTGAGGAGAATTACTACTTGGTGCAATGACACCATGGTACAAAGTCTGCTGTGTGAAGCCACGAGATAAGTCATGATGAAATAGAGTTTAAAACAATATCCAAACAACGTATAGATCTTGTTTACAGGATATAAAATAGCCTCGAGGCATGGTTTCCAACAGGACACATGTATGCAATTCATTCAAAAGGTTTTTTGTTGGGGTGCCACAAAATGTATTTTTATGTAAATTTTTCATTCTGCCAATTATGCTGATTCAAAGACACTTTGTCCTCCAAATATTGATATTTAGCAGACTGTATTGTCTGCTCAGATTTATTTATTATTTAAAGATACATATACAATGTATGGTGTAGCAGCGGCTGTATGACATCATGCGTTGTCATGATAGCTTTTGAACTATGGGGGAAGGAGGAATGCGCTGTCCAACTGGGCGGACCCTTGAAGGTTATCTTGCCTGAAAGCTGCTTAAAATTTCAGTAGGCGTGTGGGTGTACTTGTTTGGAGTATTCAGGATTTATAGAATTTACACAAGACACTTTGTACCTTGTACATGTACAAGTTGTATACTATTATACCAGTTGTAGTGGTTTATGAGGGAAAGGCACCTACCAATACAGGATGTGGTTCATATTATGCAGTGAATTTCCCACTGTTGTGTGATCCGCTGTGCATGTCACGACTGGCAATTAGTAGCTGATCATAGAATTTTTATCTATAAATGTCTATCACACCTTGCGCCCTGATTGAAATGGTGGTCTGAATCGTGGAGTAATCGTGGTGACCTTGCTAGATCTCGAGGTCATCTCAGTCGTGGCAATCTCGTCGGTAGTAGACAATCTTTGAACCATCCAAATTGTCTGAAACTCTGTGCTTGTGAATTATTTCTTGAATTTTACAATCCATTGTGAACTTAAATTTTGGGTGGATATTTTATGCACTTTGATTAATAATAGTTTCTGCAGCGAAGTAAGCACTCACTTGCATCGATACAATCTTGTACATCCTTAGAGAGTTTTGTGCGATGTAAAGATCGATTACTGTGTAAAAAGAATGTTTTTAATGGGCACCAACTGTAAATAAAAGTGCCAATTGGAGGCAATTTATTGCATAAAAGTATATACTTTAGAAATGAACCCTGAAAATTAATTAAGATTTGAAGATCATGACCTCAGTGATTACCACATGCTGAGTTGCATACAATGTATGTCAGTTCAGTAGATGCTGAATCCTTTTAACTGATGACAATGACCATAAGAGCGTGTCCTTTAATGGTAGAATCACAGTGTATTGTTTGTAGTAAATGGGAGGTTGGCATTCAGTAGTTCAAGTGCAAGGTAAGTCTACATTGAGTAGAAGGCGACTCCTCCAGGTTGTGCATTGTGGGGCGATAGCTTTACGAGGTGAAATTGCGACATTGTAATTGGCAGTTCCAAGGATGGCTGCATTCTCCCCCCCCCCCCCCCCCCCCCTTACAGCCCAAAGGAAAGTTCCATGTTTTTCTTGAAAGGGACTATGCTTCAGATCAAAATTATGCATGTCGACTTGTATTGATTCATAATACCCCGATCATCACTAATGTGGCAAAAACATAATGTCATAGATCTGGTGTATAATGATATTTTGTCACTTGAGAACCAGAAGAGCGCTATTGTGTTCTAAGATTTGAGCATAAATAAACACCCTAACAACTGATTTTCATGACATAAAAAGTTCATTTAGTCAAAAGTGAATAGATATATAGGCCTATTAAAAAGCAATATTCCAAATATAGGATGAAATAGCGCCCTTGTGGTTTGAATTTTTAATGCAGTATTATGCAGTATGATACCAATAGTTGCGATAAAGCCCTTCTGGTTCTCAGCCCACAATTCTACTATTTTTCTTCAAATTACTGGAAACCAGCTCTGCTGATCAGGGTGTTCCACCCCATGATGTAGAAATGATTCAATTCAATTCAATTCAATTCTATTCAATTACTTGGATATGCCCACAAAAAAACCTTCCAGACCAACATTGTACCAGTGACATCATTTTTCAATCATTGCTAAAGTGCTAAATATGATTGACAAATAAAATTGGAATGCACCTTCCCCTACATCGAGTTTAACTTGCATTATATTTCCCTGTATAAAATGTCTTCTGTTAATCACATTTAATAGTACAACATGCATACTTTGCAAACATACAGGTAGGTCCTTTAATAATTTATTTTAAATGCATGATCCACTTGGCAACATCACCCTTATGGATAGGAAATGAAGAGTTAGTTGAAAGGGATGTGTATGGTCCTGTTTTGTGGGCTTTACATGTATATTACAGGAGTCTTACAATGCCAAAATAAAGCAAACATCTGTATAATTTTAATCCTCACAGCTTGTGTAACCAGTAGTACATGTAGTTAAAGGGATGGTACAGTATTAGTGGAGATGAGAATTGGGCTTTTAACTTTTTGCGAGATACCAAGAAAACACTTATGATATAGTACAGAGCATACCATTTTAAAAGAGGAATTCAAAGTTTATTTGATGAAAATCGGGTTTGGAATGACTGAAACATCCAAAAACAAAGTAAAACAAAGCGATCGTAATAAAGCGAGGGTCCCACACTTTATTAGAATTGCCCTGTTTTGGATATCTCGGCCGTTTCAAAATCAATTTTCATCAAATAAATGTTGAATTCCTCATAGAATTACATGCTCTTTCATATTTCATAAGAGGTTTCTCATTATCTCACCAAAAAATGTTAGAAACCTGAAATTAGGTCTCAACCAAAACTATACGGTCCCTTTAAAGTAGATAGTACTTTATAATTAAAAGGGAGATAAGAACCCAGTAATGTTTACGGTATTTTTGATAGGGCCCCACAGGATCTAGTTACAGTTTATAGTTGATGACACTGGAGGATTTTGAATCAGATAGGGATGTGATCTAAAGCTTTTAATTGACAATTATCGAGCCAATCTTAGGTTTTGTTGATATGAAAACAACAGCCGCAGTAACGGCAGAATAAACAGGTTGAATGCAACAAGTGCTTTAAAGCCATATCCACATGCACCTGTAACATGTTGTGTACATTACATTTCGAAGTCAAATAATGACCATGATATCCATTATTAATTTGGTCCTCATGCAGGATAAGGCATTGCTGTAAAGGCTGCATGAATGAAAAATGGTATATTAACTATTAATTGAGTGAGTTTTAAAATGTAGAAATGGCCACTGCTTACTTTTTGTACCCCTTTTATGGTGATCTTGTGTGATTCCATGGTAATTTAGATCAGAAACGTGCATGTTAATGTCATAGATATTACCTGCCACTCTTTGAGTAGCAGGGGACTGTTTCAGTGAGCTCTAAAATAATTCTGACTTCAATTCAACTAATCTTAGGGACAATTTTAGGGATCGGCCAGTCCTCAGAAGCAAGGAATTGTTTCAGTAAGGCATTTTGGGATCAATATCTCGCACCCACCTTGTCACATTCTAGAATACATCTTGAATGTTTTTATCCTTCCAAACTAGATCTGGGCCTTGTTTCATAAAACCTGTTATGAATAACAAATTGATATAGTTGTTACAAGGTACTGAAATCCTTTCATCTGATTAGCTGAGAGCAAATTTATCATAGAAGTGTGGCAGTTGTTACTAACGACAAGTTTTTGTGAAACGGGACCCAGATCTGAAACTTTACCAACTTTGGGTTCATTGTTGGGCTAGATATAGTTCCCGTGTTAGTAAAACGGGTACCGGGTAATATATGTTCTGCTTTTCTGGAAAATAATAGTGAAACTTTCCTATGCAATCAATCAAACCTACTTTACCAATATCACCCATCATCTCTGTTGGTATCATTTGCAGGGCTACGAAGACTGGTTACGACACAAGGCAGACAACGAGGTGAACAAGCGGGCGACTATCGTTGTACGTGATGGCGTGCCAGAGAAAGTGAAATCGCGGGATGTCATGGTGAGTGAGTTGGGATGAACTTGTCTGCATACCAGCTCCTTTTTTATGTGTTGTCAATTTTTATGTGTTTATTGATATTTAATTCCCTGTGTGCATTATGCCGTTACACCACGAAGAAAGATGATGGTAGAGGCACATTAAAGATTTGCATGTTACATCCTGTGTCAGTATGAATTGGGATGTGTCATATCTTCAATATTCAATGGACATTAATCCGAGAAGAGCTTTCTTAAGAAAATGGAACGTAATTCTTAATGTGTCATGAAAAATTAGTTCAAGGCATGCCAACTCCAGTTACACCATGAAAAATATGATGGTATTAAAATGCACGTTTAGGATGGGTTTATATGTTACAGTACATATATGTATATTACATTCTATATATCAGTATGTATTTGGATGTTAATATGGAGATCAATCCCTGAAGAGTTTCCTATAGAGAATATGAATTTGATATTTTATATTGGTGACACAATATTTGCTCCTGTGACAATTTATCCCGTCTTATTTTCTCTTAGGACGTACGGTTAGGGTTAGAGTTGTGATAGGGTCTTAGATTTAGTTTTATGTGAGGATTTGGACTAGAGTTGGAGTTATAACTTAATCATCATGTATGACGATTTGTAAAACTTGTACACTCCAAATGAGCTAGGTTTGAATTTATGTAATAATTTTTGTAATAATTTTAGTAATTTATGTAATCATTTTCTTATAACTTTCTTACATGCAATCTTCGATTGTTCATGAATGACATTTTGTCTGAAGGCCGTCTTTCTTTGCATCAGATATACTGTACATGCGAGAGTTAAGAGTGAAATCTAATTTCAGATATTTTTGCTTTGCCCAAATCCATTTTTCATACCTTTTTGCAATTCAAATGCATGGAAAAATTCACTGTTAATTCAATTTATATGTTCCCCCATAAGTTTCAGACTTCTCTATCCTACAAGTACTCCCATACCCCTGTTTGCACTAAACTTGTCACTGTTTTACTGTACAGCATCTTGAGGACAACCCTCCCCCTGAAAATTAGTAAAATGGGGTGACTTTCTCTTGTTTTGATGATGAATGCTACAGTACATACATATACTCACATACATATGTGTATATTTCTAGTGGCTGTATTTTGTTTTTTCTTTGCTCTCAATGATAACTGTCATCAGGTTGGTGATATCGTGAAGGTAAACAATAATGATGAGATACCCTGTGATATGATGCTACTGTCGTCAGTGCGGGAAGATGGCGACTGCCATGTGACCACGGCCAATCTCGACGGAGAAACTAACCTGAAGGTCAGTGTTGTATTTAGCTCATTCTAGCGTGGAAGGCGTGACCTTGGTGTCAGCCCTCCTCCCATCACTTCACAGTGGTCTGATGCTTATTTGATAGTGTATCCAAGTTAATCTCCAGTATGCAAGTGGTATTCTATCCTTGAGAGTGCTGATTATTGCATATTTCAACCCTTCCATTGTAAAAATCCTTCATAAAGATTTAAGAATGCATTACTTCTTCATTCTGAGCTGTGAAACAGCCAAATTAGTTGAGTTAATGTGTACTTCCAGCCCACTTTCATATGGATTTTGATATCAAAAATTGATTCAAATCAGGTGGTCATAATGGTAATTGAAGGTTTGACAGAATAGGAAATTATCAGTCCTGGGAAGAAGGTAGAAAGCTCTGCATGATTGGTTGTCATGACAACCAGTCTTTGTATAGGAGTTGCTGGGTTTTAATATCCTTGTCGCATTTTTGTGCAAGGGTACGGGGATGAATCAACAACTTGGTCTGCTCACTTTGCGCGTTGTGTAAGTTGTGGATCTAGCTGGTTCTAAAAAGCCATTGTGTCTGCCTACTCTAGCTTGACATCGATGATTTTGCATCTACATTGTACTTTGAGAGATATCTACTTTGGGGCAATTCCACGGTAACTGACGTTACGCGTAAGGATTTTCATGAAATTGTTTATGTTGTAGTTTTGTGAATGAAAGCACCCGGGGCTTGTAATAAGCATTGATGAATGAGTTCATGAGAATGAAGAAATAGGTGGAAAGTTTTTCTCTCAAACTGCATTCCTTATCACAAAGCAAGTGAAAATGTGTCGGTAACTGACGTTACGGAAAAAGGACATGGGAAATTATGGTGTAGATTTAAATGGAAATATCTCATGTCCCTGACTTCTAAACTCTATGTGTTTTATATGGCAATATACCTAGGTTCTTAGGAACAGTTGTGCAAAATAATGTGCACTTTAGATATTTCCTTTTAGCACCATGCCAATTTCAGTGAAGGCATGACGGTAACTGACGTTACGTAACTGACGTTACGCTTACATTTGCCATAGGGTTTACACATGGAAAATCATGATTAGGAATAGTTTTGTGATATTTTATAATTCTGACCTTTCAGAGTGATTTGTTTGATATGGAATCATACCATGGTTCATCAATTACAAATACCCAAATGAAATGAAACATTAGTCTATTTTCTTTGTGTTTAATGAAAACTTAAAGGGAATCATGTCAGTAACTGACGTTACGTAACTGACGTTACACATACTTTTGCTACGGGGTTTACAAAGAACTAATTCATTTAACAGGTTATACTGCTGCAGTATACCAGTGACAATCCCAGGCATTTACTTAGCAACAAATTAAAACAAAATCTAAAGACACAAATGGCATGGGGTCCTTAAGGGGCAAGCCCCCCCCCCCCCCATGCCATAGCACAGTTGAGCAAAAATAATGTAAATACACCAGAGGATATTTCTTGACATTTGTCTTAAGATTGAATGCTTATTCAACAGTTATGATTACACAGAGCCATTTAGATTCAGCAGTTCCAAGTATGAATATTGACATAACTAAGGGTTTTTTTTGTTGTTGTTGTTGTTGTTTTTTTCTTAATGAACAGGAAAGTTTCTATCTAGAGTACCCCACCCATAATGCCCTGCAGTACTACACAAAACACAGATATTTTTGTGTGTGAAAAAAAAATATCTTTCAGGTCATGGGGAAAGAACACATATAAATGAAAATATTCATAGGGCCTATATATGTATGAAATCTACTGTGATATATTCTTTCTTCTTTTCTTTATTTTACTCCTTCTCCCTCAAGGCATTGTTAGGGCCACAAATAAAAAAAAAAAATGATCTCCATTATCAATAATGATTTAAATGAATAGTGTTACACTTTTAATATTTTTTTTTCTGTGAAGAAGAATCATGATATTTTGGTCAAAAGGGGATTATTTGTTTATTCCTTGCTTGAAGGAATGTACTTGTTTTTCTTTTCCTTTTCACTGGTATATCAAGGCTTGCAAATACATCCCAGATACCAAGAAATAGAACTTTGCAATGAAAGAATTCTTAGATCAATATAAACGAATCTTCCTGTTAATAATTATCATGTATTACAAAAATGTCCCTGCATGAATGAAATAAAGTAATCAACAAATATGAACGGTTTTTTATTTCACCCTAGAATCACCTCTCACTTTGAGCAACATCAGTGTTAAACGTTGAGCAACATCAGTGTTAGTTTCAAACAGTAATGACAGTACATGCCTTATGTCAGGCCTGCTTATGTACCATTTCAAGATGTGCCATATTAACTAAACCACACATTTAAGTGCAAGCAAAGAAATATATCTGTTCCTGCATTTGCCTCTAAACTTCACTAAGCTTCCAGAAAAAAAGAAAAATGCTAGCAAAAGTAGTCATTAGTAAAGATTATAAAACTGTTGGTATACAGCTGTACACAAGCTTTTTAATAGAAAAAGGTGGTTACCATGAAACCACATCATTGATAAGGCCTACAAATTTGGTAGCTTTATCATCCCGTAGGACTGTGAATGTACTGTATAGTAATTTGAGTGCATTATATATTACATGTGGTAAACCTAAACTTCCAGATGATTTAACCTTAAACTTGTGTTGAACAGAAAATCAAAAGCTCAACCCCCCCACCAAAAAAAAATATAAATAGATAAATAAGATAAAATGAAAAAAAAAATGTATCCATGGACATAAAGTGTACCATGGTGATGACATCATTCCCTATCAAAGTTCCCAGATGTATTGAAATGGCCTAAAGTAAAAACATTTACCTAAGTTATCATTACTGACATGGTAACTGACGTTACATACTGGTATATGGCGTTTCGGTAACTGACGTTACACATTTTGATGTGTTCATTTGACTCTCCAGTATGCCAAGTATCCTTATTTTCTGGTATTGAAAGGAAGGCATATGGGCATACATTAGAAATCCTAAGTTACATCATACAGCTCACTTTCTTTGATGAATAAAGTTAAAAATTCCTTGTTTTTGGTAACTGACGTTACATCCATCATTGTCAAACTAATTAAAAGTTTTCATAAAATTCTTTAAAGCAACCAGCATTTTCTTTCTATCATATGGTAAAAGACTCATCTGGTAACTGCATACATATAAAAGATTGTTGTTTAGAGTACTAATAGAGTGGATATACAGAGGGTAAATTATGTGACAATACACTCTTTCTTACCATTGAGCTATAGGCATATTTTGGCAGCCAATTTGAAAATCAAAATGGCCGCTTTTATTGAAAAACATAATGATTCTTAAAACTTCAACTCAAGTATTGTCTGAAAATGTATGGTGTTTGAAACAAATATCATTTTGAATTTTCGGCATCTGTGTCCTACATACCGTGGAATTGCCCTTTGAGAGATATCATACCTCTTTTGGTTCGTTGCCAGGTGACAAGTGCAAGTCATTAAATAGTATCACCTAGGACATACCATGCCCCCAACAAAAGAACACAGAGCGCAGTGAAAGACCCAAGAGCGTGAGGATTCATGGGTGGTTTGATTCGTTCGGGGTAAATTGGCGCTATGAATAGCGCCAGTCAACGAATACATGCAATCAAAGCGTACAATCATTGATAATGGTTGACTCCCAGTTTAGATCTTGGGCTGTGTGTGCTTCCATAAAGATCAGTGATAAAGCTGTACACAGTCAAATACAGTTCGACCTCGATTATCCGGCCTCCTTTTATCCGGAAATCTCTATTATCCAGACGCGTTCACACAGTGAAGGACTTTTTTTTTTTCATCCAAAAATTGAGAAAAAACAGTGACTTTCATGGATCTATTTCACTAATTTCATAAGATGTGCATGATAGGTTTCTCAATATCTAATGAGGTAAAACATGTATGATTTTCACATAAAGATATACTTTATTTTTGTGAAGAAGGGACAACAATTGTGCGCAGGCTAGCATAGATTACACCACCGTTGCGGGGTACGCTACCTGCCTAGCTGCCAGTGCACTGGGATGGCAGCTTGGACGGCAGCTATGATACATTAACATCGTGTCTCCCATATCCTGCCAATTCGCTTATCCGGATGAGCGCCGGGCCCGACATGGCCGGATAATCGAGGTCGAACTGTATGGGGATTCTCGAATGCAGTGTATTCCAATCCGAGCTTGGCCAGCCTTCCCACCTCATGGTATCCCCACGCTACCAGGGCCCTGTTTCATAAAGCTGTTCGTAAAGTTACGAACAACTTACAAGCGACTGATCAGTTCTTGTGCCAAATTATGGAAATTCTGATAAGTATAGCACATAAGAACTGATCACCAGTCGCTCATAAGTTGTTCGTAACTTTACGAACAGCTTTATGAAACAGGGCACAGCAGGTCTTTTATAACTGATAATTTGTAGCTATGTTATCAAAGTTGCACACTTACTTTTGTCTACCCCACATGCAATGAATTGCCAATCTCCCTTTGATGTTATTCGCTTCGTGTAGAGTGTAGAAATTGTATTTTTGCCCTCTACATTTTCTTCTGCAGATATTTCGCTCACTGCCCGACACAGCCATCTTGCAGAATGAAGAGAGTCTGAACGCTCTGTCGGCCAAGATAGAATGCCAGCAGCCAATCACAGACCTCTACCGGTTTGTGGGAAGGATAACTTTCTACCAACATACCAATGTGCCTGTTACAAAGTAAGCATTTGAGAGAATTCTACACTTGCCAGTAAATCAGAATTTGCACCCATCTATGGAGGTTGTAAATAATCAAAGAAAAAATAATGAAAAAAACTGACATAGTCTTTTTCCAAACAGGAGGTACATTGTACACATACATAAGCTTGTATGTTGGACTTTTGGGGCTTTCACACCAGGTTTGTTAGACGATGCATGGAAAGATCACTTAATTGAGACAAATACATGGACTTATTGACTATTAAACAACAAACACCATTTTCATAAGTATTAAAAAGACTGAGAATTGGTAATGGGTTTGGAGAAATATCAGTGCAGAGGGTAGTGTACAGACTTCTTTACCCTGTGATCAGTGTACTAGTGACCTCTTCACTTCGCCTCCTCTCACAGGGCATGGATCTACTGAATCAACATACAATGTATTGTAGCAGCTTAGACAGTGAGGCCTCAGTGTATATGTCAACACATACAGTGACACCCAGTTTGAACTAGATTAAAAATAGGTCGTTATCAGACCTACAATATCTATACAATGGTATTGTGCCGGGTCAAGGTTTATGAATCTATTTACAGTCACATGTCTAAGTGAATTGCAGTGATAGACAGGACAGAAATTGCTTTGTAATGACTGAAAGCATATTGAATCAAAGCCTCTTTGGAGAATTTCTCGAAAAGTTTTGAACTAAAAATGAGGTCACAATTTCTGCTCGTGTGGATAGGAGTTTGACGTATACCTCAGAAGACGACTAGTCAAATTCACAAGGCTTGACCTACATGGTGTATGCTCTGTAATGTGAAATTTCTGATTAATGCCTCAGACATTGCCTTTGTACTTACCTTTGTTTCATCTTTCTCTGAGATCACTTAACATTTTTTCTTTGCTCAACAGGCCTTTAAATGCAGAAAATGTCTTACTACGTGGTTGTCGTCTTAAAAATACAGAATATGTGTACGGTAAGTACGTGTATGTGTGTAGGAAATGAATAGGAATCTGGAATCTTTCTTCATGTCTTGTAGTAAATATTGGTGATAAGTAGTGGGGGGTTGTATCTTTCATGATTGCTTCCTGATAACTGTCAAAACCTTTTTTTTTTTTTTAAGTTGTGAGCTAAAACATGACATGAAGCTCAAGGATAGTGTTTATATGCAAGAAAGAAAGTATTCTGACAGAGCTTCCTTTTTTCTTTTCTTTTCCAAGTGGTTGAATAGTGAATAATTCTCTCATTCTTTTTGATCCTTTGATACGCTAGCTAGTCCTTATGAAGTTGATAACTTGGTAATGACTGTATGTGACATTGCATCACAAAGCCAACAAAATTGCATTGGCCAATATTGGGAATGTGAAGACTCTAGATAGGTGAAATTGATTAATGTAGTCAATCTTTAGTTGTTGTTTTTCTGTAGTTTTTTTTTTTTGAAAAATTGTATTTTTGTAGTTTTCCTACAATACTTTTTTTTTTCAACAGAATGTGTTGGAGGTCCCTCTCCTTCCTTAACAACCCTTTGCACACACTGCACATTTAACTCGCATAACTTTTGAAAGGATGATGCCACTGCTTGTAAAGTTAGTACTAGTCATGAATAGAATGTACTAACAGAGTTTGCAAAATTTCAGCCAAATGTGATAATCCCTTCACTGTGGTTGCTATGGAGTTTTACATCCTGTTTTTTTTTTATATCCCATTTAGTGCAGAGGGCACAGCATGGTGAGATTTTATAAACACTTAAATTGACCCTAAATTTCAAAGCCTCTTTTCTCAGGAAACACATTTCCAGAGTGTTTACTTTCTTTCCATTGTTTACATAGGTTGAGAAAACCCATTTGTGTTGAGTTATAAATCATTTTTTAAGCGTAGGGTCTGCTATTTCAAATTTACACTTAACGAGAAATCCATTTGTGGCAACTTTTGGGTGTTTCGGTGATGCAGTGTCGCATTTATGCTCAAGAGTGCCAACACTGAGCTGGATATGTACCACCAATTAAATCACATGCCTTTCCTTTCCTTCAAAAGAAAAAAAAAATACTGTGCCAACAGTTTGATTGCCAAAATGTTTTTTTTCTTTTTTTCCAGAGATTTTCAAAATCTTGACTAAACCCTACGGGCAGATATCTCATGACATCCTGTGTTTTCTCATGATAATCGAAGAAAAGAATAAACCCCTGAGTGTTGAGGACAAACACATGATACAGATCCTTTTTAACTATACATATAACAACACATCATGAGTTTACCAGCTGCGAGCAGGAGTTACAAATACATTTATACCTTGTGTGTGTGTTTTTATTTATTTATTTATTTATTTACTTATCTATTTATTTATTTATTTATTTATTTATTTATTTATTTATTTATTTATTTATTTATTTATTTATTTATTTATTTATTCATTCATTTGTTTATCTATCTACCTATCTATCTATCTATCTATCTATCTATCTATCTATCTGTCTGTGTATCTATCTGTCTATCTAAATTTATTCATTTAATTATTCATATATTTATACATATCATTTTTTTTTTTTCCTGGATGTCTTGTTTGTGTGCCTCTGTAAGGATCTGTATTTAGTAACTTGAGTGAGGACAGCAGTACTGTGACAATCATTCAAGTTGGGATGGGATTTCTCACTTGGATTTCGTGTATGTATTTGTTTGTTTGTATTTTTCAACAGGTTGTGCTGTGTACACAGGCGAAGAAACCAAAATGGCCTTAAACTCAAAGACAAAGGGACAAAAGTTTTCCTGCATAGAAACGTAAATATTTCACCACCAAACATGTCTGTTCATATTAAATAGTGAAAGTACCAAAATTAGGTAGTAAAGATGGTCTTTCTCTGACACTTGCATCCTCTACTCTCCTTTATGTAATCTATACGTGGTACACTTACATTGTATTTACTACCCGTAAAATTAATTGTTATATCTACCCTAATGTTTTAGCGTTCAAATATATGAAAATGTGGAAGAAATAAATATCATACTGATAATAGGATTGTGTATGATAATAGTAAACATGATTAAAACAGTATTCATTGCATGTTGTTAATCATAAATTCCATTTAATTTATTCACCTAGAGCTGATTCTAGGTAGTCCTGTATGCAATTCGTGTTTTTTTTTTTCATCCATTGTAATGTCATTGTTCAAAGATGTAGATTTTGATCTTGAAGCAAACTATACTCCTTTAAATTCTCTACATTATCTTATATGTTGTTTCAGGTACAGTTGTATCTTCCAATTGCAGTTAAATATCTGGGGGGAAAAAAAAGTTGTTAATCTACATTTTATTCCACAAAATATGTTGCTTGCTTATTTATTCCTAAAGCAATTTTCTCCAGTATTTCCACAAGGAGAGACAGATTACTTTGTTTAAATTATATAATTTTGTATAAAGCAGAAGTATACTTGTGAATGGATTCATTAATACATATTTATAAGTAATTATGTTAATACATGATATATATTGAACCTATTGAACCTATTTCTTCATATTACAGAGAAATAGGTTCAGTGACTTTTCACTTTTGTCCACCTCAGCTAATTATATAAAGAATAACTAATAAATTGATGGAATCTTGATTCGGTAGCTATACTTATATTATTTCAAGCTAGCAAAATTTGCAGTGCGTCCATGTACTGCATGTACATGTGTATGTGATACATTTCTTTTTTCTTTCCATTCCTTCCTTTGCAGAATTATGAACTACTATCTTCTCTTCATGTTAGCAGTACTAGTTTTTCAGATTTCTCTCTGTACGGGTCTTAAGTACTACTACAACGTAAGGCCTTACGTTCCACACTCATGGTACTTCTATGAAGTAGCAAAGGCGGACTATAATGTCACGGTAGGTCCTTTGTACAATTGATTCTTTCTCTTGAAGTTCATGGAATTTGTGTTACGTGCAAAGCGACAATCAAATTTCGCGATGAGGGACAATGTTGTTATTACTGTACATGTAGCTTTGTTCTTCTTCGAGCGGTAGTTTAGTTGTAGTTGTGGTCACACGCATGTAATCAATCAAGACAAATGTTTTTAATAGATGTCATACTTTATAGGGATCAGAATATTTCCCATGAGCCATTTCCCCTCATGCTGTTTCATTCCCTATCATTTATTACATTCCTTTAGAAGGTCTGCATTCCATGAAAACTGGAGGTTTGAAAAAAAAAACAAAAAAACACAACAAATGCAAATATTGCATGTGAAATATGCTATGCATAACACCAACACAAACCCTTAACACTATGATGCCTACTACACTGCTGTGTTAAACAGGTACTGAGATGTGTAGACTTACGCCTACCTTTCTCACTGTATGCAATGCTGATGCATTTCCTTGGATGGTACACAAACACTTGTATTTAACTAATTGTTCTATGAACTTCCAGGTGTTGCATTTTAGAAAGGAATACTGAGTCATCAAAAGTTCATGCAAATTAAGTGAATGAAAAATGAGCAAAGAGAATGCGATTCTATTGGATTTTGTCAAGTTTATGTAAGCTTCTGACCATACAAACATTGAGAATCAAGGAGCCTTTAGAATGAACACTGAATAGGGCTTTCCATAGCTCAGTCCGGTGTTGATTTTAGAAAGGAATACTTTTCAGTCATCAAAAGTTCACGCAAATTAAGTGAATAAAAAATGAGCAAAGAGAATGCGATTCTATTGGGATTTTGTCAAGTTTATGTAAGCTTCTGACCATACAGACATTGAGAATTAAGGAGTTTCTAGAATGAACACCGTAATAGGGCTTTCCATAGCTCAGTTGGTAAGAGCGCCGGTCTAGCAATCCGGAGGTCTCTGGATCAAGTCCTGATGGAATCCCGTTTTACTTGCTTATTTTCACTCAAATTATTTATCTTTCTGGTCATTTTCCCTTTGTTTTGCATTTGTTAAGAATTAAATGAGTTATAATTTTAGGCTCTGTAGAGGATCTACAGATTTCCTCAAGGAACCCAGCAGAGAGAGTCTTAGGAAGAACTGTGATGGCAGCTTCCTGTAAATGATGTTCAACAAATATCCCAAACTTTAACCCGTTGAGGATAAGTCCGAGTATACTCGGGCAGGGGTCTATGGAAAAAAATGTGTGTTGTGGCAAAATCAGCCCATCCGCAATGGGTTAACAAGATCAAGATAACATTGTGATGTCGAGTGAACAGTCATCACCAAACTTAATCAGGATATGTATGAATTGTACTGACATTTTTCTCTCACTTATCTTTTCTTTGATTGCAGTTCCTGCAAGTGATGGAGGATTTTCTGTCTTTCCTTGTCCTCTACAACTACATCATTCCAATCTCATTATATGTCACCATTGGTAAGCAGAAGTTA
This sequence comes from Diadema setosum, assembly GCA_033980235.1. Lineage (NCBI taxonomy): Eukaryota > Metazoa > Echinodermata > Echinoidea > Diadematoida > Diadematidae > Diadema > Diadema setosum. The sequence goes on from CM067079.1 coordinate 10,788,274, forward strand.
TGCAAGCAATCACAAGAGTGCTTGCCAATTTGTTGTTGTTGTTGTTGTGTGTGTATTTCCGTATTCAGATGTGTAGTTTTTCATTTTGTATAGCCATATCTTTGGAAGATATGAAGTCAGCCCGTACATTGAGTAGCTTTATGACATGTTACAATTTAGCTCATTTCAAACTTTTTTTTTTTTTGGTTTAATTAAGAATTGATCTGTTAACTCTTACTAGTATTGTTTATTGTTTCTGAAAATTGTCCAGCAATTGTTCTGCAATAGAATAGCAAAGACGTCAAGCATAATCTAATCTTTGATGTGTAATAGTACGTCATAATGCCCACCCAAAAGTCACAAGTTGGTACCAGTATTCTAGTAGGCCAGAAATGTATGTTTTGGGTAAGAAAGGTCCTTCATTAATTTATGGTATTTTCTGAAAGAGCAACCCTATTTCTAAAGCTTGGCATCACAAAATAGTGAAGAAGTTCCGTTTTCTACATTGTGTGTAGAACCATATTTGAAGTTTTAATCGTTTTTCTCAATTTTCTACCCACGTTGTGCTTGAAAGTATGCATAACACTTTAATGAAACACAGCAAAGCAGGCTTTTGTGGCATTGATGCTTTGCAGTGATCATGAATAGAATATTTTAAACCTTTATTGTATGCCAGATTGTAAGATAATCTTTTAACCCTATTTTGACTGGGCTATTTGAGACCAAGTTTTTACTTGGGGGTCAATTTGACCCCCCTTCAGATCTCGGCCACCGATCGCGTGATCGCCGCAAAATTTTGCCTGAAGATAGAGCTGGATGTCATCTACAAGATTACATGGTCATACAATAGAAAAATATTGGCTTTCTATTTTTAATAAATTAATTATGCAAATTTATGCATGAAATCATATTTTCACCTATAACTCCATTAAAAAGACTGAAGGATTGCTAAATTTTTGTGCCAGAGTTCCTCACGACACATCAAACAACTTTGTTGTAAAAAAAATAGTACAATCAAAATCAATTTCTTTTTTTTATTGTTTTGTTAATTTCTTATGTATTTTATTGTTTTTCGACGTTTTGTTTTCTATTGTTTTTTTATTTTGCCAAAATTTGTTGCAGGCACTTTTTCAAGCTTATCTTCATTAGAATTGATTAATTTCAATGATTAAAAGTTGAAATAATCTAATTTATATCAATTAAACCAAAAAACACAATTTGCATTGGATTTGCACACGATATCATGAATTTGAGCTGTTTTCGGGTTGACATGCATATCGTGGCCGGTCACACGAACTGACGAATCACTCGATTTTGGGTCAAATTTTTCGATTTTGAGATTTTCAATCATTTGATAGTAGACATTCCGTACTACATATTCTGAAATTCTCAGTGTGTAATTCGGTGTAATTTTTACGTAGTTATCACTTTTGTAGAAGTATGTAATTCCATTTGTGAAAATTATTTGTTTCCCATAGATGCGTGTGTTAAACAATCAGGCGATTCGACGGTTCGGTGACCGCGCGTACTAGTACGAACCGACGAATCAGTGCGCATTGACTTGCATGTAGTTTTTGAGATTCAACAGTTCATTGACCGCGCGCACAGTGCGCGTACTATGTAATACATGCGTTGACAATGACAACGCTCAATGTACATGTACATATGGACACACATGGAAAATGACAACGTTCTTTGCAGACCGAAAATACATGCATGCAGCTCTTTGACGATTTCCCGCTTATTTGTTAACAATACAATTCGATAAAAACTTCACAAGTTAGAGCAAGAATTGAAGTCTGATGTACTACAAAAATAATAGGAAATTATAGACATGAAAGTGTAGCAACCATAAGTCAAAAATGGGTTAACTTCAAAAGCGATTTTCTCGAATTGTCATTCTTACGCAAACCTGAGGGATTCGTCGGTTCGTGTGACCGGCGATGATATGCAAAACATTGCGTAACTTCAAAACGGTGTACCCAGATGTCGCAAATTTGGTCTCAAAATATGCGGGAGACTTCAATGAAAAAAGTCATGAAACGATGCGGCAAAATCTTTGCGCGTTGTGGAATCGTGGCGCGAAATGTCCCCCCCCCCCCCCCCGTTAAAATAGGGTTAATCCCTTTACAGTGGTTGTTAAAGTTTATTTTGTATAAGTATTGAAATGTTCACTTGAATTATTTCAATGTTAATGATTTTACCCACGTAGTACACTAATTTGACACTGTCATGTCTTTGATTGTGGAGAGTGATTTACAGTGTAGAAAGGGTGACTCCTAATGGCAATGTATATCAGAATATCATTTGTATAATCTATGAGTAAATTGTTTTTATGTTTGTTTGGTTTCCTTCCTTGCAGAAATGCAGAAGTTTTTGGGTTCTATCTACCTTGGTTGGGACCTTGAAATGTATGATGAGGTGAGAACTGTGCAATTATGTCAACTCCCACACACTTTGATGCAAAATATCATGGGATCTTAAAGATAAATATTTCATCGTTGATGACAATGACAATCCATGAAGGTTTACCAGAGCCATAAATTCATGGTCACTTTACAATTTGATTTTCCCCAATGGCAAAGTAGTGAAGATTTAGACCGGGGGCCCAGAAGATTTATTCAGCTGAAAAGGGTCACACTTTTTAATGGTCTCATCATATAGGGATGTGTCCAAGGGTCAATAAAATGCATTGCTGGCAAGTCACATCCTGTACCGTAAGCCTAGGGACCACAAAAAGGGACCCCGAAAAATGGATTTATTCAGCCGAAGGGGGTCACGGACAAAAGTTGGTGGATATTGTTCCTTTGGGTGTACTTATCATGAAAACAGCAATGCCAGCTATTTTATCCTGTACGGGGCCCCAGACAGTAGCCCCAAAGGGCCCCAGAAATATGGTGTTATTCAGCTGAAAAGGGTCACAGCTAATTTCTTTTGCAATGGAAGTAGTTCCCATCAGAGATATCCAAAACACCAATGCCAGCTATTTTATCCTGTACGGGGCCCTAGACAGTAGCCCCAAAGGGCCCCACCCCCCATAGGCCTACGTACAAACACTCACAAACATTGATTTTATTCAGTTGAAAAGAGTCACGGCTGATTTCTTTTGCAATTGAAGTAGTTCCCATCAGAGATATTCAAAACACCAATACCAGCTATATGTTTTTATCCTGTACGGGGCCCCAGACAGTAGCCCCAAAGTGCCCCACCCCCCATAGGCCATACGTACAAACACACACAAACATTGATTTCATTCGTGCAGCTGAAAGAGTCACGGCTAATTTCATTTGCAATGGAAGGAGTACCCATCAGAGATATCAAAAACACCAAAGTCAGCTATGTTATCCAGTACGGGGCCCCGGACAGTAGCCCCAAAGGAGCTCCCCCCCCCCCCCCCCCCGACACACACACCCACACTAGTTTCATTCAGCTGAAAAGAGTCACGGCTAATTTCTTTTGCAATGGAAGTAGTACCCATCAGAGATATCCAAAATACCAAAGCCAGCTATTTTATCCTGCACGGGGCTCCAGTCAGTAGCCCCAAATTGCTCCCCCCCCCCCCCCCACACACACACATTGATTTTGTTCAGCTGAAAAGGGTCATGGCTACTTTCTTTTGCAATTGGTAGTAGGCAAACTCATCAGAGATATCCAAAACACTAAAGCCAGTTATTTCATCCTGTACGGGGTCCCAGACAGTAGCCCCGAAGTGCACCCCCAACACACACACACACACACACACACACACACACACACACACACACACACACACACACACACACACACACACACACACACACACTAGTTTCATTCAGCTGAAAAGGGTCACGGCTAATTTCTTTTGCAATGGAAGTAGTACCCATCAGAGATATCAAAAATACCAAAGCCAGTTATTTTATCCTGTATGGGGCCCCGCACAGTATAGCCCAAAACACGGGTAATTTCTTTTACACTGGAAGAAGTACCTATCAGAGATATTCAACACACCAAGGCTAGTTATTTCATCCTGCACGGAGCCCTAGACAGTAGCTCCACAGTGTCCCATCCATTATACATGTACTGTGAATCAGCTGAAAATGGTCTTACAAATTCTTTTGTAACGTTAATATCAGGGCCTACTGAACAGAGATATCACAAACACTAAAGCAAGTCATCTTTTCCTGTATACGGGGTCCCATAGGTTACAGTAGCAAAACACTCAAGAAATTTGCAAAGGAAGCATACTTCTGTATAGTGCACAACCAAGATGACCATATTACGAAAACCAGTCATTTCATCTTGTACTGGGCCCAGGTTACAGTAGCCATAAAGTGCCCCTCCCCCACATAATTATTATGACATCATTTAGCTGAAAAGAGTCATAGTTGTTTTTCTTTTACAATCGAAGTAGGCCTTAGTTTACATCATAGATACCCAAAACATCAAAGCCAGTTAGGTTTTCCCAGCCAATTTCGCACTTTTGTTGGTTCATTAATTTTGATAGAAGGTTCGAATTCGTAAAATGGGTATTCAAATTGGCTGGTACCCTACATTCATTCAAATTCGCCTTGACTTGCCGAAAAGTGCATTTCAGTCATTAAATTTCGCGAAAGACAGTCAAATTCCAAACGTGTTCATTCAAATTCAAATCATGCTAATTCTTTGTTTCAGATCTTTTTAACATGTCTTTCTATGTGTGTTTTCGTTTTATCTATAAAATACTGTTATAAAGCAGTAAAAGTGTCATATTTCTTATCTAGTATAACTGGATTTGGTTGTTCTGTAACCAGACTGGTAACGCTCCTTCTCTTTCATATACATGTCATTATAGGCTTATACGTGTACCAGTAATGCAGCTTAACTTCATTTTTTATAGTCATGACAGCACAATATATACAGACGTATATCTCTAGAAGACATAGAAAGAATTATAAAAAACAAAAACATTTGAGGATCATAACCTTGACTTCTTGTAACTGGCCGACCGCTCGTAATAAAGCGCTCGTAACGGAAAGATAATTTGTGGCTTCTTACTTCTTTGGATTCAAAAAGCACGTTAAAAAATGGTGTCAATGTCTCTTAAACGAATACGAAAACATGAAATGCTATGATGCTTACAAAACAATAACTACGACGAATGAACGAGCGCGGCATGTAATCACGTGACTATATCATTATGAATTTATGAATGAACGGATTGTTGAATGGTACTTGTCTTATATGGATTTCAGTTGAAAAAGTGTTATTTAGAATAAGGTTAGAGGTAATGTGAATGTTTCAAAATAAATTTGAATGAAGAGATTAATATGACATTGAACTACCATGTCATCTAGGCGAAATTTTTGCAAAATTTAATTCAATATTAAAGAATTCTATTAAAAGAGGTGCGATATTGGCCCGGATGCAGGGCCATTGACAGGTATAGCCCCAAGGTATTCCCACCCCATGTGAATTAATTGTTTTTAGGTGAAAACAGTCATGTATGCCTATTTTCCTTGGCAGTGGAATTAACAGCTGAGATACGTAAAACACAAACCCATCCAGTTAAGGGGCCCCCAGCCAGTAGCTGGAAAGTGCTCCCGTATTATTTCATTCTAAGTGAAAAGAATCATTGCTATAATTTCTTTTGCAATGGAAGTAGTACTCAAGGAGGTATCAAAAACACCGAAACCAGTTATATAGCTGTACGGGGCCCCACGGAGTGTTCCTAAGGTGTCCCCACATGTAATTCCACTATCAAGATCTGCATCCCGATCTATTCAATCTGTCAGATCGGGAGAGAGCGGCAAAAGTGTACGGGGACCGGGAGCATCGTAGCAGCAGCGTTTGGGTGATGGGGTTGGATCTAGCAATTTTACAGATCGGGAAGAAATTTTGAACTGGTTCAAAATTTCTTCCTCATCTCCCCATCAAGATTGACCTATTTTGAATCGTAGCTCAAACGGGGAGAGAGCAGTAACAGTGTAAATACCGCGGGATGAGCGTAACAATTCCAGGTTTTTCTGACCGTAGTAACAGCGGCACAAGAACGGGAAATATAGTCTAAACTGGACACCGACGACATTGTCCCGCTGCTGCGCCGCTTTCTTGATCAAAGCACGACCTTCCCCCTTTAACGACGCTCTCACTAAGTTCTCTACTCTCGTATAAAATCAAGGCCTGTTCCTACGACGCTTCATTCCTGCTTCGATAACGCTGTTGGCCGCTTTAGCTACGCTGTTCCTACGCTTTCCCAGACTCAATTATGCACGTCTTCCGCTCTCGCCGCTCTAAAATCGAACGTAGCCGATACGCTGGAAAATGTTTGCCAGAACAGCAAAACTGATGATGATGAGGAGGACGCGTTGTCGTTGTCGCGAAAATGAAGACGAAGGAGCGCATATTTAAGAAGAAGAGATGCAAACAATAAAGAGAATAAAGCAAAACACTTTGGAGCTACTGTACGGGACCCTGTGCAGGATAAGATATCTGACTTTGGTATTTTGATATCCGATGGATACTACTTCCATTGCAAAAGAAATTAGCCGTGAACCTTTTCGGCTGAATGAAACCAATATATATATATATATATATATATATATATATATATATATATATATGTGTGTGTGTGTGTGTGTGTGTGTGTGTGTGTGTGTGTGTGTAGGGGGCACTTTGGGGCTACTGTCTGGGGCCCCGTACAGGATAAAATAACTGGCTTCAGTGCTTTGGATATCTCTGATGAGTACTACTTCCGATTGCAAAAGCAAGTAGCCGTGACCCTTTTCAGCTGAATAAAATCAATGTGTGTGTGTGGGGGGGGGGGGGGGGGGAGGGGAGGGGGTAAGGGGGCAATTTGGGGCTACTGTCTGGGGCTACTGTCTGGGGCCCCACGCAGGATAAAATAACTGGCTTTGGTATTTTGGATTTCTCTGATGGGTACTAATTCCATTGCAAAAGAAATTAGCCGCGACCCTTTTTCAGGTGAATGAAACTATTGTGTGAGTATATGTGTGTTGGGGGGGGGGGCAGTTTGGGGCTACTGTCTAGGGCCCCGTAACTGGCTTTGGTGTTTTGTATGTCTCTGATGGGTACTACTTCCATTGCAAATGAAATTAGCCGTTACTCTTATCAGCTGAATAAAGTCAATGTGTGTGTGTGTGTGTTTGTACGTAGGGCTTATAGGGGGTGGGGCACTTTGGGGCTACTGTCTGGGGCCCTGTGCAGGGTAAAATAGCTGGCTTTGGTGTTTTGGATATCTCTGATTGGTACTCCTTCCATTGCAAAAGAAATTAGCCGTGACTCTTTTTAATTGAATAAAATCAATGTTTGTGTGTGTTTATACGTAGGCCTATGGGGGGTGGGGCCCTTTGGGGCTACTGTCTAGGGCCCCGTACAGGATAAAATAGCTGGCATTGGTGTTTTGGATATCTCTGATGGGAACTACTTCCATTGCAAAAGAAATTAGCCGTGACCCTTTTCAGCTGAATAACACCATATTTTTGGGGCCCTTTGGGGCTACTGTCTGGGGCCCCGTACAGGATAAAATAGCTGGCATTGCTGTTTTCATGATAAGTACACCCAAAGGAACAATATCCACCAACTTTTGTCCGTGACCCCCTTCGGCTGAATAAATCCATTTTTCGGGGTCCCTTTTTGTGGTCCCTAGGCTTACGGTACAGGATGTGACTTGCCAGCAATTCATTTTATTGACCCTTGGCCACATCCTTAGATGATGAGACCATCAAAAAGTGTGACCCTTTTCAGCTGAATAAATGCTCTGGGCCCCCGGTCTAATTGGTACATGTAACGTCACCACTACAGTAGTAGAAAGAAAAACCAAAGCAGAATTTCTTGGGTAATGCAAGGGGTGATTATGATTTATATTTGTAAATTTTTTATTTTGTCTCTGCACTGAAGGTTGCCAGAGATTTTTTGTTGTTGTTGTTGTTGTCTGTCTACCACACAGATCTTGTTATCACTATTTAAGTGAAAACAAAAATTTATTCAAAAGAATTTATTCAGTTATTTTTTTCCCTCTTTTTTTTTGTGTGGCTAAATCTCTCTAGGTCAATGTTAGAATTCAAAGTACTTTTTCAAAATCAGAGGTCAAGATTGAAAATCAAAATTTGGCTGAAATGTCTTTTTGGCCATAAATTCCACTCTGTCCTCTTTTGCCTAGGAGGGGACATACTGTATAGTTGGTACACTAATGCTATGATGGGAGAACAAAATGTTAAAGGTAGGGGATACCTTTTACAGACCCCCCAAAATGCAGCAAAACATTAAATATGAACCTCAGGGGACTTGTTTAGGCCACTGCTGAGAAATTTGGAAGTCAACATTTATCTACAATTTGAATAATGCACAAAACTCAACTACTCAGTAGTTCTGAGTGTCAGCCACACTTAAGCCTTTTTGTTGCAGTCTTCTGTATCTTTTATCTATAAACACAAATCTAAAAGTATAAGAGCTGATGTAATAACATATAGAGTGTGTGGCAAGAATGTATATAGAAATGTTTGTAAGTTTGGAGGAACTTTCTTCACAAAATATACATGATGGACACACATGCAGTGCATGGGTCTGCAAAGGTAGCCTAGTAATGTACTGGAATTTACGGTGAGCCCCGAAAAAAAAAATTAAATTCAAAATCTAACGGTCAATAAAAATGTACTAAATGTTACCTTCCACTTTCAATACTTTATGGGAGTTTCTAAAATGATACTCTCTTCAACATACCACTGTATTCATACAACTCTTCATTTAAGTCATGCAAATGGGATTCCCTACCTTTAAGATGTACAGTAGTCTACAAATAGACTTGTATGGCAAGTGAGGGTGGAGTGTTTACTAGCAAACAGTGCATGTGACCAAGTTTTACAGCATGTGAGATGTACAGTGCCTTGACCATGCAATTTCTTCCTTCAGGCAGTAGCCTTGATCGATTTGTCTCTATTGACAATATAGCAACCCACTTCCTTCCTTGTTGTTTCCGTACCTGCTCCGTGCGACAATGTCAACGAACTTTTTAGGACAAGTTTACAAATACTATCAGTTTTGAAGTTTTCTGCTTCATTTAGATGGTCCTTCAGAAAACTCATATGAAAAAAAAAATCCTATGTGCACATCCTACTCAGCACTTTTCATCAAGGATGCAAGTGATTCGATATTTGATTTGTCTTTTATAAGATATCAAAGAGAAGTTTACTTTTTTTTTTAGTACAGTAATCACCTCTCTTCTGGTTAGCTTGTCAAAACCCCATTGAAGACCAGCTAGTGCAGCTGAATGTACGCTATCCAGTCATCTTCTCAGATGGAAAATGAAACAAACAACAACAAATAAACAAACTTGTATCACTTGGTATTGTCATCTATGCAAAGACGGCATGAGATTATCTGATCGAAAATAATCCTCTTGGGATTAAAGTTTGTGTGATCTATTACTTAAATAAAAGAGGAAAAGGATGCCTCTCTAGATATCAGCCCTCATGTGACATTCTTCCATTCCCTTTCTTTCACTTTTTTTTTTATGTCTTGATGGGAATTGGCATAAGACCAAGGAAGTATTTTACTCAAGGGCATACGCAGTATGCCGTGAGGATCTTGTGTTATCTCTTCAAATTTCGATTTTTTTTTCCCCCTGTCACTCATGAAATTTGAGAAAAAGTAGACTTGTTAGATATACATGTATGGCATGTACAGTACCATGCAGTATCACTGTAGACTGCTTTTTACATTCATACCCGGTCATGGGCTGGGGGGGGGGGGGGGGTGGGGGGCTTCTATAGTTCTAAAAAAAAAAAAGGACCCCCCCAAAATTGCAACATCCATGACTTTCTGCAGTTTCGCTCCTTACAGTGTACTTTGTGATAGGAACTGACCATGGACCTTGACCGCTAACCAACACACACCAGTGGTAGATCCAGAGGATTTTTTTTTTTTTTTGTTAAAACAAATAAAAAGAAAAAAAATGGGGGGGGGGGGTAGGCATGTGCTCCCCTTTAATTTTGTAAAGGCGCCTCCCCATTATGGAATTCTTGGATCCGCCCCTGCACACACACTCAAAATTAATAAAGGCCCTTTTCATCAGAACCCCAAATTTGCTAGATTCACAGATATAAGCCCAGACAGACCAGACAAGTGAACCAACTGGGGGGAAAGAGTCTGTGGTCATAATATACATGTGCAGGAGAAATCTATAATAATATTATGTATCATATGGCTTGAATCGGAAAGAAATTAAGCATACCTTCAGAAGAAACAAAACAGAGAGTTGTTCACCTCCTGAATTTCTTTGAACTCTGGCGCCCTCACACAGGCAGCCAACGAGGTCGCCAAGGCCAACACTTCAGACCTGAACGAGGAGCTGGGCCAGGTGGAGTACATGTTCACCGACAAGACAGGTACGCTGACGGAAAACGAGATGAAGTTCAGGCAGTGCTCCATCAACGGCGTCAAGTACGTCGAGAAGAAAGGCGGCTCCCTCGAACCGGCAGACAGCGAGTCCTATGATGAGGTAGGTACTAGACACTGCAGCCCAATTTTAATAGAGCCTTTCAAGCTAGAAAGGAGTTACTGTAACAATATCTGTGTAACGTCCAGGGAATCTTTTTTTACCCTACCTGTCAAAACGGTCCCCGCAAAATGTTGCTTTGGTGTAAAATTTCATTGAAAAGCTATGCCTATGACACTTTCAACGAAATGTGGTATATTTAAATTTATATATCATTTTGTCTGCGGGTTGCACGTTTAAGCAAAATATGTGAAGTTGGAAAGCCGTCAACTGAGTCTGGCATGTGAACGTTGCCCACAGAGAGCTGACATGATTTCTCTGCTACAGTTGCCTTCGTGTATACTGTTGTGGGGATGTCTGGATTCATGGCATGGAATTAGTGATATTACATTCTTGTCTGTGGTAAACTGAAAGGTTAATAGAAAAAAGTGCAGGGTATTATTTCAAACATGAAATATGTATGTGTTCGGTTTCAACAAAAAAAAAAGAAAGATTTCAAACTATTATAGCACGGTGTGTTAAGTGGTTCTCTTAAAGTCCGTCATAAAGTAGACATCTATTAAACTCTGGTCTTCTTTCAATATATTTGTACATGCCAGTTATATTGAATCTGTCAGTCAGTAGAGATTGTATCTCCTGCAAGTGCAGTGTAAACACACAGAGCAAAGGGATGGATGACAGTTTAGTGATAGCTGTTAAAGGTCAGAAAGTGTGAAGACATTGCAGATAAGGAAATGATATGAAAGTTATGACTTCCTCTGAGATGGCTGCATTTGTTATCTCAGCTAGACTAAGAGCAGTCCACACTATATGAAGCTGTATTATATACAAAGTTCGAGCACCTTCAAAAAATGTAAAGAATAATAGTATGTAAACTAGCAAGATGTTTTTGCTTTGTCATCTTGAACATTCATGAATGCTCAATTAAAATGACTAACATGCCTATTAAACAGAACCTTAATTGATTAGTGTGTCACGAGGGGGGGGGGGGGGCAGCAGCAAGGTGCTAATTCACTGGTACATACAACCCTTTCTGCACGAGAGAACAGCACTCGGGCACGAATGTACCAATATGCATAAAACTTTTTTACCCTGGTTCTACTATAATTGTTCAATATCTAAAACAACAACAAAAAGTCATACCTTGATACATAAATGAAAAAGAGACTCTACACAAACTTTTCGTCATGTAATTCCACAAGGAATCATACAAATAAATTAGTGTACAGATGTACATATACTTGGTAAAAGTGCACAGTATTTTTTCTTAATGATAAAGTATCGTAATGCCATCAAATTTACAACAGTATAGCTGTTGCAGCAACACTCTATTCAGTATTTTATACAGAAAGATTTGGTTTGGGAGTTAAATGTGTATTTTGAATCATTTCCATGATGAAATTCAAGTATTCACTGAAATCTTACCTGTAGTCTACTCATTGACTGGTTTTTACTTTCCTTTCCCAAGCCAGGTGATATATCATGTGTTGTTTTGCCGTGCTTTCCTAAGCTACAGTATACAATACATCTCTTTGTTTTGCCGTGCATTCCCACGCTACAGGATATATCACATGTTATGACAAGGGTATGATTTTTGAGTATCTTTTGCTTTTTTTTTTTTTTTTGTCGCATTCAGTTTGACAAGGACCAGTTCCTTTTAGCGATGGCGCTGTGTCATACTGTGCATGTCAGCAACGAGGGCGCCGCAAAGGGAGGCAGGGTCATGAATGGCAACGTGGGAGAAGACCGGGTGCTCAAATACGAGGCCTCCTCGCCTGACGAGAAGGCACTCGTTGAAGCAGCCAGCCAGTGAGTGACAGTCCGTCTCCCTTTAATGACTGTTTACACTACAACATTATCTGTTGTGTAGCAAAGGACAAGTCTACTTTAAGGGGATGGTATAGTTTTAGTTCAGATGGAGATTCAGGTTTTAGCTTTTTTTTCAAGATGATTAAGAAACCACTTACATGAAATATTAAAGAGCATACAATTTTACGAGGAGTAAATCGAAGTTCATTTGATGAAAATTGGTTTTGAAATAGCCTATAGATATCATAAAGCAAAGTGGTCCTAATAAAAGGTGGGTCACACCTTTCATTTGGACCACTTTATTTTTCCTTTTTGTTTATCTATGCCATCCCTTTAATGTGGATTCAATGAATGCAGCAGTATTAGTAGAGAACATCAGTCAAAGTTTTAGGAAAAACAGTCTATTCAAAAGATTTGAAGTTTCAGTTCCGCCATCGCTGGATGAGAAGACTACTTCAGTTCGTGATGTCACATGCGTAGAACAAGCTAGAGAAAGCATAAAGAGAATTTCACATTCCATGGATTTTTTTTTTTAATGTTAAGGTAGTTTAAAGCTATGCGAGGGGTAACATTATTTCCCTTTGCCTTCTGAAATGGGCAAGTCAGGTGCTCTTTTATTGTGCAAGAAAAGTGAAAATATGTTGAATTTCATTTTTATTTTCTTTGTATCGTTCTAGGCATGTGACATCATAAACTGTAGTAGTCTTCTTATCCAGCAGTGGCTGCACTGAAACTTTAAAATTTCATAACTTTCGAACGGATTGTCCGATTTTCCTCAAACGTTCATTCATGCGTTTTACTATATTGCTGCATTCAATCAATCCAGACATATATATCAAAGTGAACTTACAATGTATCCTTTGGTGTTCTCTCTATTCTCAATGTTTCTAGAGTTTCTTCAGCATTGTAGCTGTGTCTCTTTATTTTCTGCTTCTTCTCTATATTCCTTGTATCCTTCTCATTTTCCTATGCCTATGCCTTCTTATTTTTCTTGTGGTTTTGTTTTGTCGTGAATTATCTGTTTCCGCTTTCTTGTCTTTCATCTAAATCTACCTTCTCTTATTCATTAACATCGGAATCTTTTTATGCCTCCGCCAACGAAGTGGCCGTAGGCATTATGTTTTCGGGTCGTCCGTCCGTCCGTCCGTCCGTACATCCGTCCGTCCCGTTTTGTTTTTGTCGATATCTCAAGAACCGTGTGGTGGTTTTGCATCAAACTTGGTATGAGGGTTTATCCTTGGGGGATGATACTTTGTGTGGATTTTAGGGTCACAGGGTCAAAGGTCAAAGGTCACAGGTTATTTTGTGAAAAAAAATTTAAATTTCATGTTTTTCTCCATATCTCGCAAATGGTTCAAGGTATCTTCATGGAACTTAGTATATTTGCTTGTACCGATGGGCAGTGATTATCTAGGGAAGTTGGGGGTCATGGGTCAAAGGTCAGGGGTCAAAGGTCAAGGTCAACTCCTCAAAATATAACTACTTTCCTTATATTTATGCAATGCCTGAAGGATTTTTTTAAAACTTGATGTATGCATGTATAACCCAATATATATTCTGTGGGAAGTTTCTTGCCAAAAGGTCAAAGGTCAAAAGGTCAAAGGTCAAGTGAAAGTGCTAAATTGCACTTTTTCCTCCATATCTCAAAAATAACTCAAGGTATTGTCATGAAACTTACATATTTATGCATGTTCTACCTAACAGTGATTCTCTTTGGAACTGTGGGGTCAAAGGTCAAAGGCCAGGTTTCGATAATACTATTTTACCATTTGATACTGAAATTATACTTTTTCTCAATACCTTGAAAATTACTCAATGCATAAACTAGTAAAAGGGTCAAAAGTCAAGTGAAAATCATCAGTTCCCCCAAATACCTGCACTCTGACGTTTTAATCATTCATCCAATTGATCCTAGTTTTAGGAAAGTGAACATTCAGCACATTTGTGGCAAACCTGTCATTTTAATATTTTGCCAATTGTGTGAAACTGTCATCACACATTGTCAAGACATTGTACTATAGACCTATTAGGAGAACCATGTATTATGGCGGAGGCATACACCAGTCGCCGTAGCAACATTTCTAGTTTTTTTTTTTTTCATTCTCCTGTTCTTTTACTGTCTGGGTTGTATTTATAGGTGCTGTTTACCATTTGAAGATGAAACAAAAACCCATTTTTAGTGCTTCAAAATGGTTCTAAAATGTGAGTTAGGGATAGAAACAACCGATGTAAAAAATTTAATCAGTATAATCAATGTTAAGTATTATTAAATGTACAAAATGTGAACAGTAGTTACAATAAAATTGAGTAAACAGTCTACAGTTATGGTTTATTGAGAAAAAAACCCAGTAACAACTCCTTATAATATGTTTTAAGGCTTTATTGCAAGATTTTTGTATGGTAGGATGTTTTGTGATAAAACTGACCTGCACATTTGTATGCATCAAATGTGATACCTTGAACATTTTTTCAAATCACTGTTCTCAATGCTAAACAATGCCTTTAAGATAATGATTGTGAGTACTTTCCTATTATACAATTTTGATTTACACTTTTCATGTGCCGTGCTATGCAACTCAGTCATGCAGTCTGAAGAAATTACACAACTGCATTTTGTTTTATCATTCAAATGCTAATTGTTTTATGGTGTTCTTAAAGTAGTGTTACTCATACATGTCGTTTGTCTGTTTATGAAGCCGACCAGTTACAATTCTACTAACCCCAAAAATGTGCAGCATGCGTAAATCTCACTTGAGTGGGATCAGAAATGCCGCAGATCTTCACCTTTCCTCTTCTGCGATCTCATTTATCGTGATCGATAGATTTGGCACAGTGTTTCTTGGAGGAACCCAGGAATACCTGGATGTCAAGCACAAAGGGAGCATTCTCAGGTATCAGATCCTCAATGTCCTGGAGTTTGACCCAACCCGGAAGTGCATGAGCATTATCTTAAAAACCCCAAATGGTGAGAAAATATCTCTGGATCTTTGTGGCCAATTTTCAACCTCTGATCAAGAGACAGTAGTTGCAGTTGGTAATCAGGGATTGAAAGTTGCCTTCATTTATTTTAATGCAAGTTTAAAACATTATCTACATTTGCTGTTATCTGAACTGGGTATAAGAAATTTGATTGACAAGTTATGAAAAGTAATCAGTGGTAGATCAAGGATTTTGAATGCCAACAGTTTAAGTTCGTAAACACTGTATACTGTCATCTGTATCACCTCACAGATTTGTACACTGCTAATGTGCACTGCATGCGCGCTCAAGCTCTGCGCATGTACAGGCAAGCTGTTTGTTTTCACTCCAGCTACTTGAAGTGATGTGTACCTGACCCCAAAGAATACAGTTGTAGTTTTATTGTATATTTGTTTGTCTTAGTTTTGATGTTACTGTCTTTTGATATTCTTGATTGATATCATAGCTATCATCATTGTGTGTATAGTTTTAATTTACGCTGCGTTCTCATTTTCTTTTTCTTTTTTTTTGTGTATTGTTGTTGTTGCATTTGTTGTTTACCGTGCCCACAGGAGAGAATTTGCTCCTCTGCAAAGGGGCAGAGTCAACAATCCTACGGAAGAGCATCAGTGGAAAGATGGAGGTTACTGACCAGCATGTCAGCGACTACGCCATGGTGAGAAAAAGAGTCCAAGCATTCGCATCGAATTACTGAATATTGCCTTATCCCTTTATATTTTTGAAATTCAAATTCCCTTTTGATTAGAACAAGGCCTTAAACTGGAACAGTGTATTTGTCAATTTGATATCAAGTTTAGGCCTCAATGAGCAAATGGACATCTTGCAAGCTATGGGCAGAATTTGGCTTTATCATGGGAGACTCCAGCCTTTTTCTAATGTGCAGTTACTAGGAGATGAGTTTATCATCTGAAGAAAAATCTTAAATTGGGGCATTCTGATGTCAATTTGATACTGTCCCTTTTGGCACCATGCATTTCTCATCTAGTTCAGAAATCTGTTCCATTTCAAAGTATGTCAAATCCTTTTTGAGTATGGTGATTGTGCTTTCTGCAAATCTGGTTGTAGAGCCCAGTTGTAGTCTCGAGAACTACTTTACGACCTTATGCAATTCAAGCTTTTTATAGACACATGAGTATTGTCAAGTTAGTACTGTTGAATGAGTTTCTTGTGATGAGCCTGTCAATTGTGTCTCTTTTTTATGCCTCCGCCACGAAGTGGTGCCGGAGGCATTATGTTTTCGGGTTGTCCGTCCGTCCGTCCTGCCGTCCGTCCGTCCGTCCGTCCGTCCGTCCGTCCTTCCGTCCGTCCGTAATGAATTTTGTGGACAAGGTAACTATCAAAACCTGTTGAGGTATCCTAATGAAACTTGGCATGTATGTGTATTAGGGGGTGAAGTTGTGCCTATCAACTTTTGGGTGCACATGCTCAAGGTCAAAGGTCAAAAGGTCAAGGTCAAATACATAAAATTTCACTATTTCCACCATATCTATTGAATGCCTGAAGATATTTTCTTGAAACTTAGTGTATACATGTATTACCCAATTAAGATTCTCTGGTGAAAGTTTGGGTCATGAGGTCAAAGGTCAAAGGTCAAAAGGTCAGGGTCAAATACATAAAATTTCACTATTTCCACCATATCTATTGAATGCCCGAAGATATTTTCTTGAAACTTAGTGTATACATGTATTATCGAATTAAGATTCCCTGGTGAAGTTTGGGTCATGAGGTCAAAGGTCAAAGGTCGCAAGGTCAAGTAAAAATATTAAAACTTCTTTTTTTTCTCCATACCTTGGAAAATTGTTCAAGGTATCTTCATGGAACATAGTATATACATATACGGACTGGAAGTGATTATCTAGAGAATGTAGGGTTCATGGGTCAAAGGTCAGGGGTCAAAGGTCAAGTGCAACACTTCAAAATTTTACTATTTCCCTCCTATCATGCAATGCCTGCAGGGTTATTTTTTTTTACACTTGGTGTATGCATACATGTGTAACCTAATAGAAATTCTCTGGAAAGTTTTTTTTTTTTCTTCTTTTTTTGCCTCAAAGGTCAAAAGGTCAAAGATCAAGTGAAAGTGCTGAACTAACTCTTTCCTCCATATCTCGGAAGTGGCTCAAGTTATCTTGAAACTTAGTACATATTATGCATGTTCTACCTGAAAGTGATTATCTTATGAATTTTAGGGTCAAGGGCCAGATGAAAATGGTAACAATTTACTATTCAATTCAGAAATTGCACTTTTTCTCCACACCTGTACCTTGAAAATTACTCAATGCCTAAATGTATGAATGGGTCAAAGTCGAGTTAAAGTCCTTAAATCCCTAGATACATGCTCTCCTATTCATCCAATTAAACCTAGGTCAAGGAAGGTGAACATTCAACACATTTGTGACAAACTTGTCATTTCAATATTTTGCCAATTTTGTGAAAATGTAATCACACATTGTCCACATGTACTATCTAGACCTATTGGGAAAATCATGCATTATGGCGGAGGCATACCAGTCGCCAAAGCGACATTTCTAGTTTCTTGTTTTTTACGATGTCATTATCCAGCTTGGATTGCGAACACTATGCTACGGTCAGAGGAAGCTCAGTGAGGAAACCTATGCCATGCTTGAAGAACAGCTGAGAGAAGCGGCCACTGCACTGAACAACCGGGAAGAAAAGGTCAGGGATCAACCAGTGTCACACTTTTTCTAGCCACGAGTAAATGCTGTTTGTAGTATAGGATCTCCCTATCTCCTCATTAGCATTGTACATATTTTTGTGAGATGTATACTTAGATTTCATCTGCTGACAACAGATATGAATGTGGAGAATTGATAACAAAAATAGGGCAATTGCCAAAAAAGTGTTAATTTGTTGGTAATTGTTGTAGTGGGTTTAAATCCCACCACTGCCACCATGGTGAGTTGCTTGTGATATTTGTTGTATATTGTGCAGTTCACATAGCATGCTCATACAAGCTGAAAGGATAAATTTGATGGACAGATACCATGAAGAGTAAGTCTATATCTTGGCGAGATCTTCATTGTGCAATCCAATAAACATGTTGTTTTTTCACAGTATGCAAATGCACATTCATGTAGTTCTGCCAAATGGCATAACATCAAAATATAATATATGACACTGCAACATCACAACGGATATGACAAAACGCTTGATGAAATACCTCCCAGATCTCATTTTGATGGTGCAGGGTGCTAGCCGTGTGATAGCTTGTGTAGTGTAGGGACTATCATATCGTCGGCTGATAATGAGAAGGGTGTTAAGTTGTCTCGAACACTATGGGTTTAGTGGCAACTTAACACCCTTGGAGTTCTCATTCTCACCAGACAATAGTCAGAATCCATTACAATGGTACTGCTGAAGCAGTCTTTTGTCTATTAAAAGCAGATGACTGTATGAATCTGATTTGTTCTATATATGTTGTCAGTTTTTTCCATTGCAGACTTTAAAAACATTTTTTTTTCTTTTTTTTTTGAGAGAGAGAGACATTTCACTTAAATGGCTATGGCTACTGATTAAATGTTGTAGGTTATGCAATTATATTTGACAAAACTGAATCTATTGAGTCAAATCTTTTCTTTTTCTTTTCTCATTTTGAAGATGAATGATGCTTTTAGCGCCATTGAACGGGACCTCCATCTATTGGGAGCTACTGGTGTGGAGGACAGGTTACAAGATCAGGTTGCCGAGACGATGGAAGCGCTGCGCGAAGCTGGTATCAAGGTACATCTATAAATGAACAGGACTCGGGAATCGTATAAAAGTTGACTAGTTTTATTTTAATTTTGCCTGTCCTATAATACATAAAAATACATGTACAATATACCCCAGGAGGTACGGTATAGGTTGTTTTATACGCATACAGATATTTTCCCGAATTAGGAGGTCATAGACATTTTCGCAATTGAAGCGCATCTAGACATTTTTGCGTGTGTTTAAATTTGCGATCCAACTGTGATTCGCGAAGTTTGCAAAAATTAAACCCTCGCAAAAATAACAGCTTATACAGTATATGAAGATACATGCACAGGTGTGTGTACAATCAACTAGTGAATGTAACTTTATCTGATAATCTTAGGATTATTTTTCTAAGTGATATTTCCATTTGTATTATATTACATGTACAACTGTATGTGATCCACATGTATCACATTTAGAAGATTCTTGGAAATAGTTTTCCAGTGATTCTTGATGTATACACTATCTTGGAAGAACTGTCTTGACATTGTTGAATGATGTGACATCATTGTGACATGTGATGTGTATTCAGTAACCAGGGGAAATAATAGTCTGTTAAGTGCATTATGAGATATTTAACACTTGTGAAATAAGCTATATAAAAACTAGCTGTCATTATTATTATCTCCTTCACAGATCTGGGTGCTAACGGGTGACAAGCAGGAGACAGCGGTCAACATCAGCCACTCCTGCGGTCACTTCAAGGACGGCACTGTGGAGCTCCTATTGGTCAGGGAGACGTCCAAGCAGAGCTGCGCAAAGACATTGAGTGATCATACAGAACAGTGAGACATCCGTCATTCTTTACAGTCTCATACTATCAATGTGGATATTTTCATGCATTACTTGTGACATGAACCTTTGACGAAAATAAAAGCATACATATTCTTTGCTTGTTATAGTAAATATAAAAGCAAGTATATTCTGTTCATGTTATAGTAAAATACTATGTGTACTTATTATAGTTTGATTCCATGAAATTAAAAGCACACAAAATTTATCTTACCCAGCTGAGCACAAGAAATTACTCACATGAATATTTTCACTTTTACAGTGTATCACTTACAACATGAGAGACACAGTCAGTATTGCATTATTTGTACATACATTGTATAGATTGGAGAGTGTGGAAACTCAATTTAGGACATTATGAACGTTTGACTATAATCAATTAGAAGAAGTGAAGTTATCAAAATGTGAGATTTCTCATGACGTTTGATAGGGAGAGTGAGATTGGTCGCTATCAAATATACATATTAGATGAGATGATGATGTCATCTAGTAGCAGACAAAAATATTATGAAAAGAATGGTTTTAGTAAAAAAAAAAAAAAATGGTGGCAACTACCACCTTTCCTCCTAAAGAATTATTACTATCTTCTTCTATCACAGTGAGTGAGACAGTATTTTTTTTAAAGTGTGATTTTGAGGTGAGAAAGGAAATTTAGTGAAGTTGTCAATGAAAGGCTTATTAGGCTGTTACATCATGGCCTCATTTAATTTGCATATACAAATGTATGTGGTTGTGCCTAACATTTCTGATTTTATGAATACATGTGCAAAAATCCTGTAACTTTCCTATTTCATGTCCAACTGTGACAATGCCTAACAAACACTGTGTGTGCTATGTCTTTTGTTTTTGTTTTTTATAATTTTTTATATGATGATTACAGGAAATTTACAGGAACATGGAGGGAAGTTGAAGAATAGAGATTCTTTTACAAGTCGAGCGATATCTGTGTATAAATTTGATGGAAATTTGGTGGTCAAGCACTGAGGAAGTGTCCTTTTCATCTAGGTACATGCAAATATCGAAAAACAACAACCAACCCTGTAATTGATAGGGCTCATGTTTAGTAACTTTGCATATTTGATACTTGACCATGATTTACACTTTGATGTTTAATCCTTTTTGTGTAGGATGAGATTAGAACCCAGCAAGAAGTATGCTTTGATTGTGGATGGCCCCAGCCTGGCACTGGCCCTAGAAAACTTTACAACTGCCCTCAGGGATCTGTGCCTGCAGTGTGAGGCTGTGCTCTGCTGTAGGATGTCACCTCTCCAGAAGGCTCAGGTATTAAAGCCAATCCTCAGTCTCACTATTCACTCTGCTCACCATGATAGCACAAACCCTTTAATATGATGATAAATTTGGCAGAGATATTCCATTTATATGTCTGTGATAATATATAGGTGCAGTTTATTTGATGGGCAAAACAAAGGAAAACACTTCCATTCTCTTCATGCTCAATATTCTCATGATCACTATTTTTATGCTTCCGCCCGAAGGGTGCTGGAGGCATTGTTTTTTCCATGTCATTTTATATTCAACATTCAAGAAAACGAGGCAATAACTAGATAATGAATAAAACAAGAAAAACAAATATGTATCAAATATTGACACTACACATACAATTCAGTACAAATTACACAATAAGATAGCTAAGAATAAAATAATGGAAAATAGAATGTACAAAGATTGTAAGAAAGAAAAACTATACATACCTAGTGGCGTAAAAAGAGATTATCAGCACCAGCAGAATAGAGTAATAAAAACATATCACACACAGGTGTAGAAGCCAATGCTTTCACACAAATCATCAGTATAATTGAATTAAAAGCATCTTTTCATTTTTTCAAAAGAATATTATTCAATTCTAGGTTGAAAACATTGCTTAAATTCAAATCGTTCCACAGTGCAGGTCCTACATGATGTCATGAATATCTAAGACTATCAGGAAGCTGTAAAGAAAAATTAATCAACTTATTTGATGCCAGTTTGAAACTGATAGAGATATTTGCACATCCTTTCATGCCTCCTGGACTCTTTAACTACACCTGTTTTCCTACTCTCTGTCCATCTTCACATCAAGTATCTCTCCCCTCCAGGCTTATTAATTTTATGCACCTTGTGTTGACAGGTCGTCAAGCTGGTGAAAGAATCGCCATCCAAGCCTTCAACCATGGCGATAGGCGACGGAGCGAATGATGTCAGTATGATCCAAGAAGCTCATCTTGGCTTGGGTAAGATGTCACGATGTCGGAAGAATGTTCAGTGTGAACACATACTGTATATGCATACGGTATGGTAAGTTCACAGTACATACGTGACCCTGCATCACAAAACCAACAAAAAGTTGACAGTCATGGATTTTCTGTTAAGGGCAGATTCCGAAAGAGCAGATTATAAGCTTTAAAATGATGTAAGACTCAATTCTAGTGGACTCTCGTAACTTATCTAAATATTGGAAAGAAACCACACACTCTGGAAAAGTGTGAACTGAAAAAAGAGACTCCGAAGTACACTAGGGTCTATTCATGCGCTTAATCTCTACCAAGCTGTGCTAGGTGTGTGATGAATGGAACAAAAAACAGGATGCAAACCACTGGAGCAACAACAATGAAGGGATAATTAGATTAAGCTGAAATTGAGCATGCTCTATGAACACATTCTGACCATGATTAATACTAGCTGTCAAAGCAGTAGCATTATCCCTTCAAAAGTTATCAGAGTTGAAAGTGGAGATTGTGCAAAGGATTTTCAAGAAATGAAAAGGGGCCTCTAAATCACACTACCCTGAAAAAAAAGCCTGACTTGGTTGAGCCGTTTCATCTTTTTCTGAGTCCTCATGTATAATCACGTGGTGCAACTTTTTGTTGGTTTTGTTATGCACGCTCACATATAGTCATTTGAGTGTCACACTTTTTTTTGAGTGTGGGTCACCAGAGTTAAACATTAGATACTGTACTGAAGCTTTGCTTCAATAATCTCAAGCCTTGGTAATATTTGAATTATTAAGATTTTAAGAGAAAAATTGCCTGAACTCTGTTTTTAATGATTTATTGCATTCACAGTATATATTTCCTTGTAGAATAGGATTCTGGGATTTTAGATGCATTGAAGTGCTAAACTCTCTATGTAAATTTGGGAAATTTGGTGACCTGCCGTTTTTTTTATGACACTGGGTCACTGCTCGTGTAGAGCCCTGTTGTAAGGTACCAGCACTTAGTTTTAGTGACTTCAATAAAGAGGTGGGTCCGTCAAGTCGAGAATGTCAAGTCAGAGCAAATGTCACTCTTTGTAATAGTTGCAAGCAAACACTGATTTTAAATGCTGTCATGGACATAATGTAGGTTACATCTTGTACACTTCGGTATTTTAACCCCGCCACAGTCGTGTTATTCCCTTCCATTCTGAGAAGTAGACAAAAATCCTGAATTATTTCCAAATCTTCCCCCATGCCAGGAATCATGGGCAAGGAGGGTCGGCAAGCTGTCCGCTGCAGCGACTACGCCTTCTCCCGATTCAAGTTCCTTCTACGTATTCTCCTGGTCCACGGCCAGTGGTACTACCATCGCATGGCCATCACCGTCCAGTACTTCTTTTACAAGGTGCTACAAATTAGCACAGATCTTTTGGGCCCCATTTCATAAAAAGTTGATAGCAACTCTTGCTGGAATGGCAATTATCATAGAAATGACAAGAATCCAGCTTCCTGATTGGCTGTTGCTATTGGAAGTTGCCATTCCAGTAAGAGTTGCCATCCTAACATCTTTTATGAAATGGGTCCCTGATGTTCTCATATCATTGTTATAACCATTCGGAATATAAAGATTGTGTGAGAAATCTGGGTACGGGAAGCAGTCGTATGGATGCTATTGTTCTTGTGTAATGATATGGGATTTATTGCATAATGATGACTGTGTCTAATTGTTTTGTAATAATGATTTGTAATACTATGAACACATGGTTTTGATAGCAAAATGATATTTTGTTCAAACAATATCTAAATCAGTGAGATTATGTCTATCTAGTTTTACTGAAAAGCATGGATTTGGTAAAGACTAATACTCTGACATCAGTATAAGAGTTGTTGAACACGTTTCTGCAAGGTAAATGATTAACTATGCACTCCAAGATGTTATATGTGATGTTGCCTTCACTGAGTTTATGATTTATTCTTGCTTTTCACAGAACTTTGCCTTCATTACGTGCCAGTTCTACTTCTCCTTCTTCTCAGAAATGTCACAACAGGTATGATTTATTTCCATGCTGCCTCGATCCCCGTGGTGTTGGAAATAAACCCGTTATGATCAATTCATGTTTGCCCGGGCTATAAAATTTTCTAAGTGGTCTGGGGGCGATGCAGATAAATCAGTGCAAGTAATCCTTAGTTTACTGCAGTTGCTGTGCTTTCTCTGTACCGGTAGTCTCGGCTTGGATAACGAACTGAGCCGCGGCTTGGAAAACGAACTGAGCCTGTGCGGTTTTTGTGCAGAGACTGCACGGGGAGGGTATGAAGACTGCTGTGTTGCATGATCACCATGTAGCCTTCCATTGAAATTCCAGTGAGATGAGCCCATAGAAAAGATGAAGTTGGTGACTCAGTACTAAAGTATTTCACTTCTTAATGGCTTTTGACTTGTAACAGAGACTTGTATTTGTGAGTGTTTGAGAAACAAAAGACAATTTTCAAAAAAATTTCATTTTTAGGTCCTAAAAGACTAGCAAATTTCTCAAAAAGGGAGAAAATGATGCTTAAAGAGTACTATCTATTGTGTGAACAATAGACCAAAGTTGTCATGTTGGAGTTATCTAAAGGGAATTAAGCATTCTACTTTCATGCTTGAACTCATGGTAAAATTCCAGACAAAATTCATATTGAATTTCAGATTTTGATGTGAGATCATTATAATGTTGGGTGAGAATATGACCCTTTTTGTATGTGTCACAAAGTCAAAATTGTTAATCTAGATGCCTTGGGATATGATTTTGGCCAATTTTATACATCTTAACTCAGAGATACAATTGTAAGATAACTGACTTAGATTTACTGACTAGGGCTTACTTATAATTGTTTCATAGAAAACAGCCCCAATACTTCAACTCTGGTTTTTCTTTAAAATTCATAGTGATGCTGTTTTGGACAGATAACTATTAAAAGAATGAAATGAAAGAGTTTATTTTTCTTGATTTTTTTTTTGATCACTTGTCATCTCCTGCAGCCCATGTTTGACAGCATGTACCTGACTCTGTACAACATCACATTCTGTGCATTACCCATCTTACTCTACGGCATTGTGGAGCAACATCTACCGGCTCACGTTCTCCTTGCCAATCCAAAGCTCTACAAGAGTAATCTTCGCAACGGCCATTTCAAAATGTGGCACAATGTGTACTGGGTTTTGCTCGGTAGGTGACTTCAAAGTGGCTCGTCCTTTTTTTGTCATCCTCGATATTTTTGTATGCGGGCATCCACTAATTGGTTCCCATAGTAATATGGCGACTGTGTTTAGCCTCCAGTAACTTTGATTTGATGATAGCTGAATTCTCCGTATCGCATAACTAAATTCCAGCAGTGGCAGCACTATTTGATTTCTGTAACAGTGTATTGACAACACCATTTGATAGTACACAAAAAACATGGAGCACTATCTGTATCTCCAAACTGCCATAGTTTTGTAGATTTTCTCAGCAATTTTTACACATTGCGAAAGAAACATCAGGTTACTAGCTCTGAAAATGCATTTCTATTGTGAAGTGACAATGCTTTGCTAATTAATTTTGAAGAAAAAGGACAAACTACAGTGTAAATGCAATTACCACATATATACTGTCTATGCCTGTGCCTGCTGCACAGTAACTCCGCATTACCAGAAGTGCACACGTCAACACCAAAAGTGTAACCCCACTTGACCTCCGCGTGTTGCACTTTGGTGCATGAGATCACCTCATTTGTTTGCACATAGCATACGGACCCGACTGCTAGTGACAAAATGTTTACATTTATATGCAAAAGGGAGAACTGTCTATGAATTGAGCTGACACTTTAGCGAGTCTTAGCATGCACATTGCCTGGATGCAACATAGAGAGAGTATAGCATACTTGCCAACTAGTAAGATTT
Source organism: Diadema setosum (assembly GCA_033980235.1). Lineage (NCBI taxonomy): Eukaryota > Metazoa > Echinodermata > Echinoidea > Diadematoida > Diadematidae > Diadema > Diadema setosum. The sequence goes on from CM067079.1 coordinate 10,814,170, forward strand.
TATCAGATTCAGTAAGATTTTTTATGTTAAAAATAGCAAAATCAGATTTTCTGTCAGAGAAATCAGATTTTAAAAAAATATTTAGATATACCTTCCATGTGTGTTTTCTGAAGATTTGACCAAAAGTAAGATTTTTAACTTCAGTTTGCATATAAAATAAGATTTTTGCAATCCACGAGTAAGATATTTCATCTTGAAATGTTGGCAGGTATGGTATAGGGGCTTGGTGTAGTAACCGCAGTTGTTTCTGTTAGCTTTTATGTAGGATTTGTTTCAAAGAGACTCTTTTTTTTTCAGAGTTTCAAACCTTTTTAGACTGCCAAATATTTATATCAAACACCAGCTCATCATAACCACTCAATTTCCCCGACACAGAGTAATTACATCATATAGATTCTGTTGTGGATGACACACTTACTCCATGTCAGTTGTGGTTCTTGAATGATTGTGACAGATAAGATTTATGACAACCATTTTTTAAAGCCACAGTTACTCTCTAAATCGCAGAACCTCAGTTTAAAGGGGAAGGCTAGTAACTGATCAGTGGGAATCAGTGGAAATGCTGGAAGATGATTGTTCCAATCCTTATGGGATTCATTCAAGAGTTCATTGTATATCTATTGTTGTGTTAAAATGATTTGCTTCAGAACGGTCTCATATTCAAGTAACGTGCAGATTAATGCTCCGTCACTGACCAGGGACGCTAACCTGGAAGCATTAAACTGCACATTACTTGAATATGAGACCATTTTGAAGCAAATCATTTTCACACAACAATAGATATACAATGAACTCTTGAATGAATCCCATAAGGATTGGAACAATCATCTCCCAGCATTTCCACTGATTCCCACTGATCAGTTACTAGCCTTCCCCTTTAAGCTAAGCCAGAGTGTTGATGTTTCCCTGTGGATGGTATTTTCCATTTATAAAATGTGTTTTCTTTTTTAAGTAGAACAAAATGGTAGAATTTTCACTGATTGTTTGTACAATTTGTATCTCAGATGTAACACTTTCCCGGGCATGGTTTAGATGTATTGGATAAAAATCTAAATAAAAGCTATTTCAAGTAATTCTCCTTGCCTGTCACCAGGTATATACCAGTCTCTAGTCTTCTTCTTTGGAGCCATGTGGCTTTTTAAGGATGATGTCTCCCTCATGCGGAATATGCAGGTTAGTCAGACGCTGAACTGTAGTGTATCTCTATCTCTTACTCACAAATGACATTTCTTTCTTGTTTCACTGAGAAAAAAAAAAAACCTACTATAGGCATGGAGCTGTAAATGCTCATCTTGTTCCACACAGTGTAAAGAATGAGTTGGTGGATATCAACAGACACTAAGGATAAAAGCTCTTCTCCTCCAAAGTAAAGTTCCTGCAAGTTGACTGCTGTATCAATTATTTCTGTGGACTAGGAACATATGTATCATTTCAAAGTAATGAATTTCCTCATTTCGCAATCTAACCTTGACTAAAAAAGGTCGTATTTTCACTTCCTGTCAGTTTCTGTGATGTAAGGTCGTATATCAAGGCCATATGAGTGTGTGACTTCAGGTTTTGTGGGTTTGATCTTTTCTTTTTCTTTTCTTTTTAATTCGACTTTTTTGTTTGTGAATACTTATGGCAAATTTGTAATACGTGACCGTCCTTATTCTGACCTTTAATCTATACATTTGTACAGAATTACGGTCTGTGGGCATTTGGAACCATAGTAACAACAGCCTGCGTCCTGGTAGTAAACTTCAAGGTGAGTACATGAAGGAAAATAATGTCTAGCTTGCAATCAGAGAAAAACCCCATGGTGATTAAAGATGTTCAATTCTTGTGAAATATCAAATCATGCAGCTTGAGGAGAAAGGGAACGTGGCATCTTATTGTCTTTTAATATTTGCAATGACTGTAACTTTTAAGTTCATATTCTGCGACATATTCTCTCTGTTATTTCCTGCAAAGTTTAATATCACATTTGGCAGGGAACAGACATAGGAGCATGGGAATCATATTACAATATGTGAACACATGTTCATCAAAGTACTAAAAGACATTCTACCAAGGTGATTTTGATCATTCATAACCATGCACATTCATAATGTGAATATAGGCAAATATCAGAAATTTAAAAATATCTACAAAAATATGTATACTATTCAGGTACATATGGAAATACATTTTGTAGAATTTGATTTCACTATCAAAACCACAGCCCCATTCTTCTTATATGCCTGTGCAAGTTTCCTTTGCTTTGTTTGTGAGGGACGAAGTAATCCTACATGCATGTTCAGCACTAGAACTCAGTGATATGAGCAGGGCCAAGTTTAGAGCAAAGGGTAGAGGTATTATCCCCCAACTCTTGTCAGTTCAGGGTCTTCCGTCATGAAACAAGTCACTTGGCCTGTAAAAGCCCCATGTGTTGGGTGGGTAATGTGCGCCTAAGCATACAGTGCATACCACATTCTGTCTCCTGTCTAGTGAAAGATATTTTAGCGGTGAAGGAGAGCTCATCATTTCAGGCTTTTTGAAAATGTACTTGCATTTCAAAGCCCATGACTCTTGTTCTATGACTCTTTCCTTCTCTTTTGATGGTCAACATCATACATGTACACTCGGTATGATTTTAACATAGCAGCGTTTCTTTCATTTTTTCTTCTCTTTGCCCCCCCCCCCCTCCCTATCCACACCCTCTTTGTCCTCTTTCCTTATAATCTCCACCTCTCTCTCTCACTTCAATATGTGTATGTTATATCTGCAGCTCTGTGTGGAGATTTGCAATTGGGATGGAATCCAAATAGCAGGGATGATCATCCAAATCCTAGGTTACTTTGTGCAGGTGGCACTATACTCCGGTCTCCTCTGGTGAGTCTTTATGATTTTTTTTTTTCCCATATGTTTTTTTCTTTCTTTCTTCCTTTTTGGTTAGTGTTATCAGATGAGTTTTTGAAAGTGGATTGGTTGAGTGCCAGTCAGATACTCCATTTTGTTTAGTTCTTAAGTTTAACCCTAAAAAGACTGGGCTATTTTGGTAGCTCGAAAGACTGGGGGGGGGGGGGCCTGAAGGGCCCCCCCTTAAGATCTCGGCCGTGGATCGCGCGATCGCCGCGGAAATTTGCACAATGGTAGTGTGCGATGTAATCTACAAGATCGTATATTTAAATTTTACAAAATAGTCTTCTTTTATTTTATTTTGATTAATTATGCTTATTTATGCGAGAAATCAGACTCTTTAATCAAAATCAGTAAATAAAGCTCCAAAAGTGCTCATTTTCGGTCTAATTATTCTTTGTGGCATTCTTAGCAAATGTACTTGAAAAAAAATTCAGTATCAAAATCAATTTCTTATTTATTTTATTGTTTTATGAATTTCTTATGTATTTCCTTGTTTTTTCGACCTTTTGTTTCTGTTGTTTTTTTTAACAAAATTTGTGGCAGACACTTTTTTGAAGCATAATACTCCTAAAACAAATTAATTTTAGCCATTGAGAGTAAAAATAAGCATATTTATATGAACCATGTGAAAAAATTTGCATTGACTTTGTACACAAAATCACATTTTTGAGCCATTTTCGGCCTCACGTGCATGTACACAAAGTTATGTAACTTCAAAACCGTGCCCCCGGGCGTCACAAATGTGGTGTCAAAATGTGCGGGAAACTCAAAAGAAAAAAGTCATAGAGCATCGCGGCGAGAGCATTGCGCGTTGCAGAGTTATCACGCGAAATGTCGAGGGGGGGGGCCTTTTAGGGCCCCCCCAGTCTTTTTAGGGTTAAACGTTGCAAGGTCTTAGGTTGGTTAATAGTAAAATACTAGTCAGATACTCTGTTTTGTTCAGTTGTGAAGTTCAAACATTGCATTATATTATGTTGGTTAATCGTCAAATATTAGTCAAATATTCTGTTTTGTTCAGTTTTAACATTGCTGGATATTCCACGGGTTAGTCAAATACTAGTCTGATACTTTGTTTTGTTTAGTTCAAAGTTCAAACATTGCAGGATATTATGTGGGTTTGATAGTCAAATACCAGTCAGACACTTTGTTTTACGTTTGTCATGAAGTTCAACATTGCAAGTTATTATGCGGGTTATTTGGAAACTAGTCAGATACTCCGTTTTATTCAATCATACAGTTTACACAGTGCAGAATATTGTCTTGGTTACTCAAATATCAGTCAACAGTGGGATAAACATGATCATTCATTTACCTAAATGTTCTTTCTTTGGCAAAACATGCTTTGGCTGTTTTCCTGTGGGCAAGCATTTCTATGTTTAGATGACTTCCTATACAAAACTGTAGAACAACATTTCTTGTGCAGTCGCTGGTTAATTGATAATCACAATTTTCTTGTCTGTCTTAGCTACCTATAAATTTGTATCAACTATCTGAATAGTATTTTAAACCCTTTAGATGGGTCATTATTGTGTATGTCCACCCTTGCCAATCATGGTGTATATATTGTCAAATTTAGATTTTTCTTCTGTAGGTACTTGTCTTGATTTGGTCTTGAATTGGGCTTGAGGCAAGTGCTTCAAGTCGTAGGTCACATGTGATTGTTTAAAGAAAACAATTCCTGCATTAATTTGAAGTAGGAGAAACACTAAACGGTAAAATACAGCACGCTAAAGATTTGTTTTTACTGTGAGAACATGAGATGTAATGCTGCTGCCAAGCATTCAAGTAAGGTCAGATCTTGTGAGCTGTATGTTGGATAGCATTAGCAATGATAGCATAATATGCAGTGTTTTATCCCTACACACAAACTCTTGGCAAACTGTTAAGTGTGTGAGTAATAGGTCTTTTCATTCACCAGTTCATTTTCTGTCTCATTTTTTCTTCCAGGTACGACGCCTTTCCAATGTGAGTATTCAGCAAACATCCAAGTTTAAGCATTAATGAATGCTACGCGAGTCATTGTGTGACACTCGCACATCTTCACTATCAGTAGTAAGATGATGTTGATGGTGTTATAGTTGATGAGCATTATGACCAGTATTGTGAATTGTTATATTTTGATTTTATGATAATGCATGTAAATGTGCACCAAAACAGCCCATTATCAGTGCTTTATTCATATTCTATGAATAAAAATTATGCATTTCAAGCTGAGTACCAATTCAGTCTATGAATATTCACCAAGAAATGGTGGTTAAAATTATATTATGGTAAATATACAGTATGTAAGTGCATAATGAATGTGTCGGTCTGAATCTGTTGATGATGATGGTGATGGTGATGATGATGATAGTGATGATGATTGTGAAGATGAAGGTGATGATGATGATGGTGGTGGTGGTGATGGCAATAGTGATGATGCTGATAATGATGATGATGATAATGATGAAGGAGAAGATGAAGGTGATGATGGTGATGGTGATGGTGATGGTGATGGTGATGGTGATGGTGATGGTGATGGTGATGGTGATGGTGGTAGTGATGGTGGTGGTGATGGTGATGATGGTGATGATGGTGATGATGGTGATGATGGTGATGATGGTGATGATGGTGATGATGGTGATGATGGTGATGATGGTGATGATGGTGATGGTGATGATGGTGATGATAATAATGATGAAGGAGAAGATGAAGGTGATGATGGTGATGATGATGATGGTGATGATGGTGCTGATGTGACGATGATGATCGTGATAAAGGATGGTGATGATGATAATGAAGATGATAATGGTGACAATGAGACTGAAGAAGAGGATGAGGATAATGGTAGTCCTAATCATTGAAATGAATATTGTTTGACTGATAAAGGAAATATAAAATGATAGACGAGGATGGTAATAAAATAGTTGTATTGCTGATGGTTTGAGATTATGAAAGAGATAGTAAGGTGTTAACATGTTTTTTAAAGAATTCTTGCACGACAGATGATCACAGAGCAAAACCCCTCTAGTTACTCTCTGTTTTCTTTTTCTCTTTGTGTGTGCTTGTGTATGATAGATCTCTCTTTAACACCACCGGCCTCTACTGGGTGTTCTTCCAGTCCCTGAACAGTTGGACCGTTTGGTTCTGGATCCTTGGCGTCGTTGTCGTCAGCTTCTTGCCTGACTTCGTCTTCAGAGTCTTCTCCTATTATTTCTTCCCCGATCCAGAAGTCATAGCCAGGGTAAGTTGTTTGGGGGGCAGTATGTCCATGTACCTACATGTACCAGAAGCCCTTCATGACCGCAGATTGCTAATCTTTCTAAAGTGCACATTTTGACACTACTCAAGACGCCCATGTCCGGAGCCTTAAGAGGTACCATGGAGTGTGAAGATTTGTTTCAAAGGATGAAATAGGTATAGACTTTGGTTCCATTATAATTGTCTTTGCAAGCAAGTGATGAATAATTCAATGTGGCGACTGTCATGGTGCCTGTCTCAAATGACCAGTTTACTAAACATTTCAGATTTTATACATGCCTTTCTGACAATGATTCTTCTTGACAACCTGACAGCTTGCCTGAGGTTTGCCTCACATAGCAACACCTAACGTTTGCCAACTGGATTCCAAGTATTGAAAGTCGTTTTTGAGATATAGGTTGCTAGAGTAGCTTGTAGGTACGTCAGGATGGAAAAAAAAAAATCCATAAATTTGAATGTGATAGTAAACCGGTCTATTCAGAAATCTTTGGAATTTCAAGAAGAGCCATTGTCATGGTGTATAATGGTCATTTTAGGAAACAGACATACCTAATTTGTATACTAATCCATCTTCAGTTTCAGGAAAGAGAGAGAAAAAGCTACAAAACAAAAAGATGAACAATGGCATTCAGACAATATTTGTATTAACAACATGTTGACTTCATTAATCATGTTTGGTACAAATGGCTAGTACAACTTTGGCTGAGAATACTATTCCATAGCATCGAATATCAGGTAGAAGACTGAGTTGTTGCCGCCTGTATTAGTAATTCATATATTGCTGCTATTTTATTGAGGTATTGATGTGTTTTTTAATTTTTTTTTTCTTGCTCCCTCACATGACTACGAAGCATCATAGTGTCATGTTGATGCTGTCATAGAAACTATTTTAAAGTGAAATTCATATCATGTGTTGGACATTTTCTTTTTTTTTTTCTTTCGTGATCCAAATCCTGTTGAATTTCATGCCACCAGTATGTGATTGTACTGTGGCCCAGGAGAGAGAGATTATTGGTATCTGCAAACTTTACTTTACTCCAGACACAAGAGAGATAATGTCATACAAGTCATCAGGATGTTATAAGTAACTTTTAGTTGCTTGCTTTAACTCATTGCCCTCTGGAGCTGTATGGTATTGTTTGGAGTCAATGAGAATTTTGAGAATGTAAGGAACCAGTGTAAAATCAGTGTATGACTTGATATTTTTCTTTCTTTTTTTTTATTTCATTTTTTCTTCTTTACTTCTATTATGTCATATCTGCATCTAATTCAGATTGGTTGTTTGTATTTCTCCTTTGTAAGACAGGTTTACACTTTGACGGATGTGTGTTATGCCTGAAAAATTATGCAGAGTTTAGAACATTTATTTTTTTTTTCCCTTTTTCATCTTCCCAATTACGCTAATGATGCAAAAGAAGAAGACAAAAAAAAAGAAGAAGAATGATACATGTTTGTAACATTTATGCTACGTTTTACTGCCTTTTGCATGGAAGGGAATTCCAGTTGCTCGCAGTGGGGTATCAAACCTCTAATACAACCACAATGTATCATGGTATATACATACGATACATATGTGTATACATTGTATTTCCACTTGTGCTCATTAACTACATTTGTAGGTGTCTTGTGTCATGTTGTAGTAGTCGGTGATTAACAATCCTGTGTTTGAAAGACCCCAATTTTTATGAAATCTACACAAAAGTGAACTAATTAGTCAATTGACTTTGAACGGACTCGGGGAACATTGCTGTTGAAGACTGGAGTGCATATGCCGATGCAAGGTGGATGAGAGACCATTCTTGGTTATTCTCACAGTGATGAATGATATGGATATTTGCAATAGAACATTTCTCTTCAGGTCTTATCCATGACGACCACATGAAATTTTTAGACAGTTAATCCTTCATCTTCATAACTTTTATTATGCCTCCGCAACGAAGTGGCCGGAGGCATTATGTTTTCGGGTCGTCCGTCCGTCCGTCCGTCCGTACGTCCGTCCGTACGTCCGTCCGTCCCGTTTTGTTTTTGTCGATATCTCAAGAACCGTGTGGTGGTTTTACATCAAACTTGGTATGAGGGTATATCCTTGGGGGATAATACTTTGTGTGGATTTTAGGGTCACAGGGTCAAAGGTCAAAGGTCACAGGTTATTTTGTGAAAAAAATTGAAATTCCACATATTTCTCCATATCTCGCAGATGGTTCAAGGTATCTTCATAGAACTTAGTATATATGCTTGTACCGATGGGCAGTGATTATCTAGGGAAGTTGGGGGTCATGGGTCAAAGGTCAGGGGGTTCAAAGGTCAAGGTCAACTCCTCAAAATATCACTACTTTCCTTAAAATGCAATATGCCTGAAGGTTTTTTTTTTTTTTTAACTGGATGTATGGCATGTATTACCCAATATATATTTTTGGGGAAGTTTCTTGCCAAAAGGTCAAAGGTCAAAGGTCAAGTGAAAGTACTAAATTGCACTTTTTCCTCCATATCTCGAAAATAACTCAAGGTATCATCATGAAACTTACATATTTATGCATGTTCTACCTAACAGTGATTCTCTGTGGAACTGTGAGGTCAACGGTCAAAGACCAGGTTTAGATAATGCTATTTTCCCATTTGATTCTGAAATTATACTTTTTCTCAATACCTTGAAAATTACTCAAAGCATAAACTTATAAAAGGGTCAAAAGTCAAGTAGAAATCATTAGTTCCCCAAATACCTGCACTCTGACATTTGAATAATTCATCCAATTGAACCTAGTTCTAGGAAAGTGAACATTCAGCACATTTGTGGCAAACCTGTCATTTTAATATTTTGCCAATCGTGTGAAACTGTCATCACACATTGTCAAGACATTGTACTATAGACCTATTAGGAGAACCATGCATGATGGCGGAGGCATATCAGTCGCCGTAGCGATATATCTAGTTTATTATTATTATTATTTTTTGCCCTCCATTTTGACAAATAACAGCCCACTAGACTCTTTCTCTGATATCTGCTGTTGAGTAGGGACAGGGACAAATAGCTTCATTAGAAATTGTCATCTGGACTGGACTAAGTCTCAAATACTTGATTTTTATTGTGCAGAGATTTTGAACAGTTTTTGATAGGCAAACTAGCATTTCTTTTGGTTCATTCCCTTGTTAATTTTTTTTTGTAGTTCTCTCATATGAACTTTAACTCTGAGACTTGCAAGCATTTTAATAGCGCTGACACAAATCTGAATGCCAAATATGACAAGGAATACAGTGTAGATGTGATACTGTAAAATTGGATATTTAGCTCTTTTATTTTTAATTCGGCAGAATGAAAACCTAACATAGTGGTACATACAACAAACAAAAATATTTGCATGCTTTTATTTTCATGCATATTTCTGGTCATGCAAAATGCAAAAGAACAAACAAACTGAAAATTTCCACTTTTACATTAACCTGTTGAGTGTAGACATATTGTTTTAGGAGTTTAATTTTCTGGCAACTGAAGTCTTCCTCTACAAAGTCTTCTTCCATAATTATAATGATGGTGAATTTCTAGTAGATCTTTAAATACTCTGATTTTCATTTTCCATACTAAATGTTGTGTTGATCTGTTTCTAAATGCACAACAATCAACATTTTTACCATTCGTTTGAGTGTCTTTCCATCTGTCCACTACATTGTGTGTGTTTTTTTTTTTTTTATTTATTCTTTGCTTTCCATCATAAATTGTATGATTTGTGTCTAAATATCCATTTTATCTTCCACAGTGTCTTGTTCTTCTTCTTCTTCTCACCTTCCTGGACCAGTTTGTCAAACTAGGGTATATATATCTCATGTGGAACTTCATATTTTTCCTTGTTTTTAAGGAAAACCCCCTCCCTTCCCCCCCCCCCCCCCCCGCATATTTTGCACGCTCACTAGAAACATTGATAATATAACAAACAGGATTGGTTTGAGCAAACTCAATTCAATTTCTGGTTTAGAGAGGGATTTATGTATTACCTTGAGAGCTGAGTTTTAGTAAAATTGGCAGTTTATGCTGCCTTTTGACGGTCATGACCATGCCATGTATCACAACCTTTAATAATATATGTTTTGCTTTCTTTGCCAAACACACGTGGGTGTGCACTAGAAAATTTATGATTCCTCTATTCTTGTGTATTGAATATACATCTTTTCAAGGATAACATACATAAAGAACAAGATTAATGTGATACTTTTATTTGCAGGATTAAACAGAATGAAAAGTCCTATTTACCTTTGGGAACAATGATTTAAAATTTTTTAAAAGATATATTGTGTAGGTCTGTTGTACCACAAAACATCCTATCATATAAAATTTTCACGATAAAGCAAAAAATATAAGGAGATATCTGTATTTTTCTCAATAAACCATAACTGTAGACCTTTCAGTCTTGAAACTTTTTTATTGTCACTATTGTTCACATTTTGTGTATTTAACAATACTTAACACCGATTTTACTGATTCAAATTTTTACAGTGGTTGTTTCTATCTCTAAGTCACATTTTAGAACTATCTTAAAGCACTAATGTTTGGTTTTTGTTTCATCTGCAAATGGTAAACTATGCCTTTAAGGAGTAAATAATCATGTTTGAAAATGTGAAATTTGTTCACATTTAATGTCCCAAGAAATATTTCCAATTTTCACATTGTCCCATTTGAGATTCCAAAGTCATTTCATTTTTCCAAGCTATATTTACATGTTTTGAGATATCATGTAATCACAACCTTTAAGTCTGTTTTTTTTTTTCTGGCTTTGCTCAAACTGTCACTGTTTTTGTTTTTTTTTTTCTTCATGGCTTTATACCTCAGTAACTGCATTTTTGAAAGGATATTCCCTTTAATTTGTCCTCCCCCCTTTTCCCTGCTTGTGCAATGCTGTCCATGTACTTGATAATGACAACGACAATTAAAGGACAAGTTCACCTTCATTAATATAAGGATTGAGAGAATGTAGCAAAATTTGTAGAACACATCAGTGAAAGTTTGAGGAAAATCAGACAATCCGTTCAAAAGTTATGAATTTTTGAAGTTTTTGTGCAGTCACCGCTGGATGAGAAGACTACTGCAGTGTATGATGTCACATGCGTACAACAATAAAGGAAAATATAAAGAGAATTTCACAAATTTTCATCTTTTGAAAAAAAAAGGACACATTCCCTTGACTCGTTACTGACATATGTTATGGGTAATATTATTCCCATTGCCTCTAGAAAGAGGCAAAACAAGTGCTCTTTTATTATGCGAAAAAAAGTGAAAATATGTTGAATTTTCTTTACATTTTCTTTATACTGTTGTACTCATATGACATCACAAGCCTGATAGTAGTCTCCTCATCCAGCGGTTCCAACACAACAATTTTAAAAATTCATAACTTTTGCATCGATTGTCCAATTTTCCTCAAACTTTCACTAATGTGTTCTACTAATATTGCTACATTCTCTCAATCCTTATGTTTATGAAGGTGAACTTGTCCTTTAAGGCACTGCATTGACATAGCTGAATTTGACGCATGAGTGTATTGCCATGAATGTGTAGATGCCCAGAGGCCATGGAAAGTTGCAGTGAATGCAACTCAAAATTTTAGTGATGATTTCTTGTAGGGAATTTGATGTCACAACATGTGCAAAGGCATTATATACCAGAGGAAAAAAAACCCACAAATGATGTTGTAGTTATTATTTTTGTAATGTGCATGAACAAGACAGGGAGGGATTTGTTATCTATTACTTTGTACTAGCATCTGTGTCACAAGTTTCTACTACAATTTCCTTGTCAAATTTTAGTTTCATTATTTAACAGGATCACCCATGGCCTTTTTTTCATAATTAAAACTGGACTAGCAAGATTTACTTGCATCACTATAATGCTTTTAACCCTTTGAGGATGGTTTAATTTTGCTACAACATGCATTTCCCATAGACCCCTGCCCGAGTATACTCGGGACTCGTCCTCAACGGGTTAACAGCCAAGCAGCAGTGCTTACCGTACCCAGCTGCAGCATCCGTGATTGCGACTGTGATTATTATGCTACCTGCCCCATTCTACTCGACTGACGTGATTTTAACATGATCTCATGCACAGAGATTACAATAAGCACTGCATGCTGCCCCTCATGATTGGCTACGAAAAGAAAAATGCAGAGATGCGTTTTAAATCGAGTAATGGTACTTAAACCAGAGTTAGGTCTTTGAATGTTTTGTTGTTCTTGTTGTTTTTTGTACTTTACCAGTATTTGATATCGTACAAATTGCTTCTCCTGATGTAGGTGAAATGAATTGATGCAGATACGGGCAGAAAAGTCGAGTGATTCTACTGCCATATCTGAGATGCATCATATCAGTGCTTCACTGAGTAATCAATTTGAGATTGAATGCATTGAGGATATACTTATGATGGTAGACCTCTTGCACACTGTCACAGATGTATTGTGAATAATGAATGAAATGCATGGAACCCTGCTTGCTTTTGTGCCTCCTTTCCGTGAGGGTGCTGAAAGAAATATTTTTTTTTTTCAGATTGTCTGTTTGCCTGTATGCCACAGATCTTGTTGACTATAGCTTTTATTGATACATGGCGTACATCCGTGTATGCTAAATGAATGGATGCCGATGAGATTTTTCTCAAAAATCCCTCCAGATCAAAGGTCCGTGGACTATGGTTAGAGATATAATTACCAGCTCTATATCAAGCTAGAAATAGTATATGGTGATATAATTTAGTAAAAAGTATAGAAGTAAAATTTAATTGCATGCAGTGATGTCATCGAAAGTCATGGGCTTACAGTATAAGTGACTGTACTTTGGCTGAAGATGTCGCACAGGCATACAGTAATGTAAGCTATCATAATGTCCATTGGTAATTTGTGGTACACCACTTTGAGTAAGGAATTTTTGTGAGGAAATGACAGGGGTTGAAGGTCAGAAGCCAAGATCAAAGTCCCTGCAGTTTGGCTAGAATTTTTGTTTTCCTGCTGTTAATTTCCATGAGGAATTGTATAATTGTGTAGGAAGAGAAGAGTTACGTGTATGCACGTGTAATCATCATTTGGGTCAAATGGCAGGGGTGAAAGGTCAAAGGTTGATGCCAAATGCTACTAAACTGTAGCTCAAATTGCCACATTCTAACCGTAACTTCAGCAGAGAAAGTGTAATAGGGGATGTCATTTTTGAATGCTGGATAAAAATATTCCATATCTGCGTTAAGTGAGTTGAAGGTCAGTTTTCCAAAATCATTGGTCAAGATCATTGGTCAAGATAGTGGACTGCTTTCAATTTTAATGAAAGACCATATGTTTCGTAGAATACAATGACAGCTTGGGAAGATGCAGTGAAATTGATCTAGGTATCTATACACAATATACACAATACATTTATATGAATAATAATATAATAAATCAATGATATATTAATCATATTATGTTTTATGTGGTGATGATGATGAAGATGGTGTTATTCCAGCAATGTGAAGAGCAAGGCCTGTATGAATTGTGATTTCTTTATTGCTTCACAGTTGTGTTTTCATCAAATTTTAAAACATTTTTTTTTTTTTGCATTTTTTTTCACAGGAAAGTCAAAACATTTCTAGAAATTTCTTACTTGTCATGTTTTTCGTATTAAAGTTGCTAAACGATCTGAAACAAGAGTTTAAAGACATCAAGTTTTGTTTTACTTAACTTCAGGTTCACATACACTACAGACAAACACAATGAAGGTAAAGTGGTGACAGTATTAAACCCTTAAAACTCCCATCAACTTTATATAGCAGTGGTTTTGGGGGAAAAATAACCAACTTTTTGACAAAAACATCCCAGGGAATATATATTGGCTCCCATTATTTGGCATTTCTCGATCATCCATAACTACGCACATTTTGTGCAACTTAATTTCCAGTCCTGGGGACTTGTAAATGCATGCTGTTATTCCTATAGATTTGGTGTCCCTTCATAGGCATCTATACCCTTCCTCCTTTAAAAACTCTCTCTGAAAACAGATTGTGGCGCATTATGCCCTTTCATACTTTATTTTCTCTTTTCTTATGGAAAAGTATGCTGGGTAAAAGTTGACTTTATTCCTGTAATTTCCCTTTTATGTCAAATGGGTACCTGGTATCACAGTTATTATCCACATAATGAAGTATAGAATTGTACCTATTTTCTATTTTGTTATTATTTTTTTTTTTGAAGATATCTTCTTTTATTGATAGCTACATGTACAATTGTACATGTTATGCTGCTACATGCAGGTGCACTTTATTGGCCAATGATAGGTACATTAATGGGACTGTGTGTCATACTTTTGTTGATCTTATCTATTTTCTCTAAAAGACATCTAAAAGAAGAAGGGGAAAAAAATAAAAGGAACTGAAATAAAGTGCAGCTGTGACATTTTCCCAGTCATTTCATTGACATGTCTTTTAGACAATTTCTTGGAATCATGCTCAATCTTTGAGAGAAAAATACCTTTTTTGAAGTGTATATCATCACACGAGTACATGATATCAGGTGGTTGTGTATTCACCCTCACACTCACATTTCTCAATCACACATTGTAACACCTTTGAATGTGTGTTAGCCACAAAGAGCAGAGTTGAATTGGAAAAAAGATACCCATGTTTAAAGGGGAAGGCTAGTAACTGATCAGTGGGAATCAGTGGAAATGCTGGGAGATGATTGTTCCAATCCTTATGGGATTCATTCAAGAGTTAATTGTATATCTATTGCTGTGTGAAAATGATTTGCTTCAGAATGGTCTCATATTCAAGTAATGTGCAGTTTAATGCTTCCAGGTTAGCGTCCCTGGTCAGTGACGGAGCATTAATCTGCACATTACTTGAATATGAGACCGTTCTGAAGCATATCATTTTCACACAACAATAGATATACAATGAACTCTTGAATGAATCCCATAAGGATTGGAACAATCATCTCCCAGCATTTCCACTGATTCCCACTGATCAGTTACTAGCCTTCCCCTTTAAGATATAATTTGATCCCCCCCCCCAAAAAAAAAAAAAAAATGTAGAAATGGTATTAAAAGCCTAGCAAGTTAGAACTCAACTGCAAAGTGGGAGAGGTTTTGTTACATTCCCCTTTTTGGGTTTCTTTTAAACTAATTTTAGTTGAATGTGTAGACAGAATGTAGTATCTCTTCCGTGTATACATTTTTAAAGTGACATTGGCATAATGTTGTGTAAATCATGCATTTGTTGCATGTCGAACTGTTCCATACATAACTGCAACTACTTTTGATGGTCAAGAGTAGTCTACATATGCTGTCAGAGTACAGTTGCAGGTGTGCACTGAAATGGATTAAAGAAAAAAAAAATCTTCTTTGAGACAGAATAGTAGGGAATATCCTTCCCTGCACATCATACATGTAATTGTGAAGAAATCTAGATGTTAATAGCAAGTGCTGCTTCTTGCCAAAGGACTGGCGCCCCCAATAGCCTGCCGAATGGTGTCTCTAACAACAGCACGTTTTGGTTCCACCCCTCCCCCATCACCCTCCTTTGATATTCCCGCATCATGGCTTGCATAATCCGGTTTAATATGACAACCTTCATTTGTGCATGCTGCCACCACTTTTTTACGTGTATGGCATTTGAGGGCATGTCACATTCCCATTTCTTTGTTAACACTTTTTTCACTTGACCCATAATGACATCAATTTCTCATTATTATTACTATTTTTCTTTTAGATTATAGGTTTGAATTTTCATACGAAGCAAACTTATGATTTATGATGACGATGTATTCTAAGTATTTTAGATGTAATGCAACAACAGTTTTTTAATACTTTTTGCATATTCTACCAGTTTGTGGATTACCTTATTTTCTTTTTGCATATCAAAAAAAAAACATATGATATATTCATTGTATATTCATAGTGTGACATATTGCTCATAAAGTACAAATTTAAGCTTTATCATACCACATGCTTCTTGCTTGTTTTGAATTTTCTAACTTGTGCTCTCAGAATGCAACATTCCATTCACATGTATGTTAAAATTGTGAATTGATAAAAACAACAAGAAACCATGAAAAGACGCTCTTTTCACCCTGATGAATTTAAACATGATTTAATATCAACTAATCGTTCTCCATAATAGTCATGCCATTCATATTTATAAATTGTTTTCATCTTTTTTTTTCCTGCATTGCTCCATTCGCTTCTCTTCCATTCTCTGTTTTCACCGTATCTCTCTACATTGAAACTATTTTCCGCTCCTCCCCCTTTTGCTTTATCCCGTTCTCCCATATATCAAATGGGGATGATTTTCATGCCGACACGTTACGGAAAAAACAAACAAACTCCGACCGGGGTTGACATCCGTGAAGGAAAAGAATGCCACGTGGTGTGGCGCGTCGGGCGGATCGTGTATGGGGTGCGTGCGGTGGCACCGCCGCCACTCTGGAAAACTGGAGAGTAGCTTTAGCCAGTCTGATGCAGAGCTGACCCGCAGCAATGCCAACCTAGGTAGGACGTATTATCCGGCCGTTACCATTCGTACGGCTGTCTTTGTGATGTGGGTGTCGTAGGTGGTTGTCTCTTGGTTGCGCTAGATGGTGGAGTAGTCGTAGAATTTGTGTCTGATCCCTCTGTAGATAGTTATGTGTAATAAAGGTTCCCCATAGCCTTTCATCACACAGCCCTATATTTTCACTTCCCTGCAGTTTGCATGCATTAGTTTGCTAGCCACAATATAGTGTGCCTGTACACTAGCAGCTGCGGTATACTGTACGAGCTGAAATTTTCGCGTACAGATATTTTCGCGAATTGGTCCTTTGAAGACATTTTTGCGTGTTGTTAATTTCGCGGTTGCGAGGGTCTAACTGAACTTACTTATTTGCGCGTTGTTATTTTCGTGTGTTGCTATTTTCGCGATTCAAAGGCGATTCGCGAAATTCGCAAAAATAAAACCACCATGAAAATTTCAGCTCATACAGTATAGTAAATGCCATCGTCAAAGCCATGTCTGTTTCAATATTACATGTGTGTATTTTTAGATTATGTGGTCTTTTTTTTTTTTTGCAATATGATTCTGCTAAATAGATTTGTTTGATATGTGTTACACAAAGACATTTGTGTATATAAAAATTTGTTTCTTTTCTATCTATATTCCATTGAGCAAATTTTGCAACATGCACTGTAGGCATGGAAGCTTGCATTAACTTTATACTGCTTAGTAACATGATGGTCACAAGAACTATTACATGAATTTGTACAGTCAAGTGATATATGCCATGTCTGTCAATTCATGCCTAGAAAATTCCCTTTTAGCCAGATTTTTGTTTTCATTTTTTACAATTCTGATATTTCAGCCTCTTTAGGTTATTGCTAGATACACCAGTAGTTCTCAAAGTGACTCAAAAGCTGGAAGAGCAAAAAATAAAAAATTGATTAAAAAAAACAGTACAACAACAAGGTACTGTATCAATTTGTGTGTTTAAGTGGATATACATGTACATTGTATGTACTAACAAGAAGTCTGAACTGAAAAAAAAAGGCATTTGTGTCCGTGTAGTATGCTAACCCTAATACTCACTTTTTTTTGTTTGAATTTACGACTAATCTGATGGTGCGGAATGAAAAAGAAAAAAATTGGAATCAAACCATTTTCCCCTTCATATGATTGTTTTTTGTTCAGCAAACTGGTGCATGTAAATGTACACTGTTACTGTGGATGAAATGAGAATGGGAAACACCTACGAAGTCATAAAATAAAACTGCGAATAAGTCACAATAATAGTTTTCACAAGAACACCTGTTGAGGATGATTTGGCAACTTGAGAGCGGGATAATTTTCAGTTCATATGGTATTATTTTCTGAGTCATTGCGTGTTTGTGTATCACATGTACATTTGTGGGTCTTAAGTAGGACTAGACAGTGTAGAATAGTCTTTTGGCATTGATTTGAATGAAAGCTGATCGTATACAGTTAACAGTCAGTATACAGTTAACCCAAAGGGGCCAGGCTTTTTTGGCTATGCTCAGACCGGGGGGGGGGGGGGGGGGGGGGGGGGGGGGGGCGGATGAGGCCTTCTCGCGTTACAGAATTATAGCGCGAAACATCGAGGGGGGGCGGATTCCGCCTTTATGCAAGGCTGGAGATAAATGTTAGCATGCTGTCCTCTTACAAAAGTTTTTGACATGAAAAAATAGAAGAATATCAGTCCTTTTTTTTTTCTATATAGAGTTTGTGACTGTTTCAGGCATGAGCTTAAGAAGAAACAATCTGTAACACAAGGCCACAGCCAGAAAAACTGCTATGACGGATTTGATTTCACAATAGCCTTAAATTTGGCATGCTTTTTAAAATTCCTGTTATTTTCGTTCTGAGGTTTATAATGATATGACTTCATGACCAGCGTATCTTTATTTCAAAGGTCATGCTTATTTACCATATTTGAGAGGTTTATATACCGGTACATCATTTGAAAGCTTTGCAGTCTAAATTTTAAGACCATGTACAAAATATAGCGTTCAATGTAAGAATTTAGAGGCCATTCAATTTTTCCAGATCATGTATGTCGTTTGCTAAAATGTGCACACATTTCAATGTTGAATGCTCCAGTCTAATGTAAGCAATGGCTAGTACAGTGCACTCTCGTTAAAATGAACACAATGGTCAAAGCAAAATGTTGATGGAACAAAGTAAGAATTACGGTCTCGAAATTATCTATAATGTATCTTTATATATTACTTTATATGTTCAACTGTAACAAAAGTTCAATATAATGACAGAAAACTGCCAGTCTCGAGGACTGTGTAATATGGGAATCGCCCGAGTGTATGCTTGTAATAGTCTTAATTTGTCACTTTGTCGTTGTTGCCATTTTCCCCCCATCCCTCTGCTTCTAGTTTCATATGAGATCTATGCCGATACAAATTTATGAAATGCGCCCCTTCCCGACGTATGCTTGTAATAGTCTTAATTTGTCACTTTGTCGTTGTTGCCATTTTCCCCCTACATGTATCCCTCTGCTTCTACTCTGTAGTTTCATATGAGATCTATGCCGATACAAATTTATGAAATGCGCCCCTTCCCGACGTCGTCCTTCATCATCGCTATCCACTTCCAGCAGTATGTTGATTAGATATGAAGACATTTTGTGTGTGTGTGTGTTTGTGTGTTTTCTTCTCAAATACATTGTTTAGTTTGCGGTCTCCCTCTATTGTTTGCAGTGCATAAAGTTACGGTAGATCTCTGAAGGTATCTGTTGTGATTGCCTTTTGCCGTGTTGCCTTCCCATCTTTGAAAAAAAAAAAAAAGAAGACTGTTGGAGGGATCTGGTGATAATGTGTTCATGATGCGTGAATGCATACACAGTTTTTCTTATCGAAAATTGAAATGTATTATAGCACATTTTAATATTCAAATGTGTAGTCAAATACTGATCATTGATAGATAGGCTTTGTGTTAAAAGTAATACAGACTGAGCTGATTTTCTTGCAGGCTTATGAATATGTGTTTAAAATCAATTAAATTAACAATTTTTTTATTTACAGTCTTTTATGATTTCTTGTGAAATAATCCTTTTTTTTTTCTATTGCAATGTCTAATATTTGAAAGCATGAACTTAACTTTGGATTACAATGAATTAAGTGAAATAGTAACATTCTAAGAACTTCGCTTTATAATTCCTTATTGCAGTGGGTAAGGAACACCCAAAGTTAATGAGCCAATCATATTAAATGCTGATATCTTTGCATGATACACACCCAAACACTTATCTCACCTGTTTAGATTATGATAGCAAGCACAGATTGTGAATATTATATAGAAAATCACAGAAAGGATTTGTACATAAGCAAAAATTGATGCAGAAGAATTGGATGAATTCCAAGCTGGGAATGATTCACATATTAAAACTCGCATGGAGTGGTAGAGGTACATTGTACATGCAGTGTGGGATGAGAAAAATCTCCTGCCATTTTGACGTCTGACTGAACATCTTTATAAGGGTACCCCATCATCATTTAGTGTTCCTGTGTCTAGATTGTTTGTGTGCGCATAACATTCACTTTTATAATTTCTGCTGAGACATTGCTTGTCGGCAGGTTTTGAAGTGCTGGTCTCTTTGTTTGCATTGTTCTGTCTTGATGTGTTCATTTCATGTGCCATGCATATTTCAAAGTTGCCAAGTGATTCTGTGGGAGACTTCTAGAAAAATTAGGTCCTGTAAAACTAGAAAACATCTGCCACATGAAGCTTTCTCAAAGTGGGAGCTGATGGCATTAAAATAAAATGCAGCATGAAACTTTCACTAATCGCCACTGGCATTCAATGCATTGTGTTGACAAACACTTCCACTTGCATTTTGTTTGTTTTTTTTTTGTGAATCTTGGTTCCTTGCGAAATTTATGAAAAGTGTAATGCACGTAAAAACTTCCCCTTTACATTATCAGGGGAATGAGAGTACTTGCAGAAAACAATCTGAAAAGATCTGAAACTTATGACAAAGAAAATTTTAAAGAGCACTAAACGGTGAACATTTCAAGGCATTTGAAGTGCAATAAAGTCTGAAAAGTGGGTTTTTGGCAAAGCAAAGAAAATAAAATCTGAAATTGGATTGAACTCTGAACTCTTATATCCATGCAGTATCTCCTCAACTCCTGTCAAATAAATTTAGTAACAGTGTCCCTAATTGAGGAGTTATCCATGCCCATCAAGATGCACCCAAACACACAAGTATCTCCCCGATTGCACTTTGGAATCTCTCTGATACCAGTGCGTGATCGTTGGCAGCCCTGCATGTATATGCATTGAGTACCAGAAGCATTTTTATCAGCCATCACGCTTTGAAGTGCTGTTCGTCTTTGTGAATAACATTTCTCGATTATTATTCATTCGTGTGATCACTAATCATTGGCTATGTATCTTTTCTTTTCTCCCACTTGTTGTTGCTGTTTATACTTTTTGTAAATCTGAAAGCTATAACCATGGCAATGTTTGAAAGTATTTCTTTTCATGTTTTGAAATTTCTTGTTACTACAAACTATGTCTAACATAAGACATAATGACATCCAGTCAAATGTTCAAACAAAATCATCCAGAAGCAACATTGTCTTGTGATGAAAAAAACAAAAACAAAAACCTTACAGTGTATCTGCCTTGAATCTAAACGTGCAGGTATTTTTTTGCTATAACTCAATGATATTCAGCAATGCCCACTTTCAAGGCATTACCTGACATGTTGCTCTGTCATGTTGCTTCTTGATTAGCATTTATTATATCTGGCCAATGAGACAAAAATAATACATGAAAACTGTCTGAGGAGTATTCAAATAATGCAAGAGACAAGAGAATTAATATATTTTTTGTTTTGTTGTTATTTTTTCTTTTGAAAGCACTAAAGAGATGATCAGTGTACATGTATATACAAGAAACAAATTTCTTTCATTGATAACTAAACATATTGACACTGTGAGCTTTTAAAACTGAAATGGACGATAATCACATCTCTTTAGTCTGGTTTGCATTGCAATCCACCCTGAATGGTATGCTGTGAATTTTGAAATGCAAAATAATAACATCTTTGACCTCTGGGAGTATTAAGTGTGTCCATATACTGTATCTCATGACATTGTGTGACCTTGGGCCATGTATACTCTTCTATCAGTGATCATGACTGTTCATTTCTAGATCCTCGCCATTCATACAGCTGGGAAGCGTAGGAATTCTTCGAACCACGAGGGCGCTATCATGACCTAAGATTTGAGCATGAATTAAAAGCAAAACAATGAATTTTCATGATATAAAAAGTTTATCTAATGAAAAGTAGATAGATTTATAAGCATTGTTTCAAATATGAGGTAAAATACTTGCAGCACCCCTGTGGTTTTAATTTTTGATATTTGACTGAAAATAAGGATAATCTAAAATTGACACCACAATAAAGTGGAGATTGAGCTCTACAACATTATACCAATGACTTGATACCCCCAAATTGTGATAAAGCCCTTCTGCTTCTCAGCCGATGAACTGTACACTATTCAAGCAGGTCCCTTATCTCTCACTGTCAATAAGTCTTTTCTGGACTTTTCAGAAAATGTGTTTTCTGACTTTTCAGAAACTTTGTCATGCACTATCAAAATAAGAAACTTTGGTTGAGCATCTCAGAAACTAGTGTGTGCCAACATGCAGTCTACTGTTTGTAAAAAGACAGTCCCCCAAACCCATCTGATACTGGACCTATGACAATACTGTGTTTTCATGCAGATTTTGTAAATTCAAAGGCACATCCTTCCTTTGAAGTTCACATTTAAAGAAAATATCAAATATCCAGTATTGGGCATACTTTGTGCTCTCAGATTATATGTCAGAGATATTAAAACAAAATTAAAGAACATATTTTTTCTCCAAGTTCGAAAGTGATTCATACAATTACCAATCTTCAATTTTGAAGAAATGTCATGTATGCTTTTTTTTTTAAAGAAACTTTGATACCAATTTGTTTGTTGTTGTTGTTTTTTTCTCCAGCATCTTACCATGTCCTGGCAGAATAAAGTTCACGACCCTTATTATATCCCACCCACACATAGTGTGTATGGGAGTATACAGTATTTATGACTGATTTTTTTATTGCAACCTGTTGATAAAACTATCCTTGCCCCCCCCCCCCCCCCAGCTTTCTTGTCGCCTGCTCTTTTCTTCCTGTACCATCTTGTTGCAGTACCATTGTCTCCATAACAACATTGTCCCCATAACAACATTTACGGGTTCATCATACACCTGTTACCGTCTGCTTGTCTGTTTGTCCGTCTGTATTTCACCTCAACAGAGACAATTTCCAACCGGGTTGTCGACAGCACTCAGCAGCAGCGCTCAACCTCTCCTTCAAACTTGATATGGGACGAGGTATGTAGAGTGTATCGGATTTGCACGGATTTTAGGTGTCCCATATATGTATGTGCGGCAGTGGCACTTGTTTGTGTGATTAATGTGAACCGTTCTTCCCCCTCCCCCCACCACCCCTTGCTCGAGCCATCCCCTCCCCCGCCACCCCCCACACACGCACTCGCACCCTATGCACTTTAATAGTCCCATGTGTGCATTTTCTTGAAGGTTTCCCTTACACTATACTCATTAACACTCACCTTTATTTTTGTTTTAATCTTTCATTTCTCTCATCTTTGCATGCTTCTAATTTATCATGCCATCAGGGGGGTGTTTCATCAATACTTGTCAGCGCTGACAACTTGAATCACCATAGTAACAGTCAGTGACCAGAGCATCTCAGCCAATCAAAACCAAGGATTTTGCTGAAATTGGTCAGCACCGACAGTTGTCAGAGCTGACAAGCGTTGATGAAACACCCCCCAGGAGTACTAACAATAATTTCTAGCTCAAAACATGTGTGTGAGTAGGAAAAAGACTGCTAATGATTTCAAAACCACTCAAATGATTGCTGCATTGTGAAACTATGAAATGTTGTCAAGTGATATATCATACAGCTATTCCATACAAAAGGATAGATATCAGAGTGAAAGTGTGTTATTGCTCAGAAACTATTTTTAGTCAGCTTTGAATGAAAGAAAAAGAAGTGAAGCATAAACATGTCAAACTGTCGATCATGCTGGCAACAAAAGCATTTTGAATTTATTAGTACTTCTTGTTTCGTGTGGCGCTAGGGATGTATTCAATGAGGCTCATTGCTGTGAATATGATCATTGTTGTATCAAAGTGCTCCTTGTTGAAATGCTTTAGAATAGTCACCTCTTTAAACTTACAAAGAAATGAATTGAAATATAAAGACAAAGAAATCCTGGCAACTCTGTAGCAGCAAGGAACTCTTTTTTTTTTCTGTCTTTGTGTTTTGATGTTATTTGCATTTGTCTTCTAAATCCTAACAAAGTGATTGCAAAATATTGCACCTGCATGCAACTCTTGGCTTTTTAATACTGCTCTTTTAAGTTGTTGTATGGTGGTCTCGGATGCTACTGGTATTGATGTGCCTATGGTTGAAGGATGGACCTTTCTTTTCTGTTTTTGTTTTGCACTATTTTTTAAAACTTTTGCTTGAACTATATTTTAAAAATGTAATGTAATGCATTATGGGTTGTCTATACTATCTTTTTAAAGTGTCAGCAGGAAAAGAAAAGGGAGGGAAAACCTAAGAAATATTTGTGATTTCATTTTGCTGTTGCTAACACACCTTGCACAAGACTCATTGATAACTTGCAGATTTTGGGCACTTTTTTCAGGTTCCCTGAGCCAATTTAAGAGCTCAAGTAAGCTGTTGCACTTGCAATAACTTTATTTCTTTTTCTTTTATCGCCATGCAGTATGACTTGTTTGACATCTGTTGTCTGTTTTCAATCATCTTCTCTGAAACTAGTGGTGCAATTGCGACCAAACTTGGCAGCAATTATTCCTAGCGGAACATAGCCCTGCGAGAAGTGTAGGTGTCCCCCATTGGGCATAGGGGCAATGCCCAAAAAGCCCGAAAGTGATCTGAGTACCACAAGTTTCAAAAGATCTTCTTCAGATTGAAATGATCTTCTGCGGATCAGAACTAGTACAAAATGTTTTCATCAAGATACTCATGTTAGAGATGTAAAGAACATCAGCTGTGTCGTAGGACAGTGGCAGTGGTAGCCCAACTGAACAAGTGAGGGGGGGGGGGGGGGGGGGGTTATAATTAACCATTTGAGATGAGCCCCAAATGTTGCAATTGCCTTTTTTTTTTTTTTTTTGCCAATGTTCGCTTTATAGAGTGCGTTCATCAGATCTTCAAATTGGTAGGAATCATTTTTAGGAGCAGGGGAAGGGGGTGAGGACTGGGGAGTGGGATACCAACATTGTTCATATGCTTCGGGTGGTACCCCAGTACGTTTAGGTCATGGCTACTGAGAACTGGAGCAATGTGTATTTCTTTTATCGTCTCTCTATCCAGTAGGGACAGGTAAGTTGTGTTGTGCATGGATACCCTTATAGGTAAAAACTAAATACGTTGTCAGTAATGGTGAAATCCACTGTTGATTGTTACAGTACAATCCATGAGATACCACACTGGGGTACTGCAGGGGAGTTGCGTCTACACAATAATGTAAATTAATTTTGATATCTGTTGGATCTCTGGTGGGTGTCAAGTCCCTCTGGGGTTTCTTTTGTTTGTTTGCATGTTTTGTTTGTTTGGCTTTCTTTGTTGTTTTGATTTGAGTAGAGCTAGGTATTTGAATCCAATATAAACCAATATTGTTTTAGACCATTGTTTTTTTTTTTGTTTTGTTTTTTTTTTCATTTGATGAGATAGTCTGCTTTAAAGATGTAAACATGATGCTGGTATAATTGTATTTTTCTTTCTTTGCAGAGAATTGAATGTGGTATGATATGTATTGTTCTTTGTATCTTTTGGCAATGTTAATGTTCTATTTCACACCACACACATTCAAGCTGTACAGAATTGCTGTTACGTGTCAGTTTGGGCCACTGTTGTATGAGTAGGCCTACAATGTATGTCTTTTGACTGATATCATGTGTGTTTGTGTATGTGTCTGTGTGTGTTTGTGTGTATGTTTGTATGTCTGAGAGATACGTGGGATGCTCAATACCTGCAGATAGCATCCTGCAGGCTGGAAGAAGAATAGAGGTAAAAAAACAGCTGTTGCATGCCTGCTTGAGCCGTATTTACAGCAGAATCGTTTTGCGCATGAACATTAAGAACATTCACCGGGGCCATAAGGGTCAACGTTGACCAAGAGAACAATACCCAGCTGTAGGTCCCTTTAATTGCTGAAACCCAAGAGAATAGATATATCATTCTTACTAATAAAAAATTGCACACGATATTCAAATTGCCATGAATTGCTGTCAGGTTTATGCAAGGCTCCTTTGTTTTAAGATCATGTTCCACCAGACAAAAGAAATTGATCCAAATTCTGTCATTAAACCAAGATTAAAGCAGAACTATGAATTGGATGGTATAGATTTGGTTGAGATGGGGATTCAGGTTTTAACTTTTTACAAAATGGTTAGAAACAACTTATGAAATATTAAAGAGCATACAATTCTAGAGTAAATGTTCCAGATTGATATGAAGACATTGCAGACAGCGTATCTGTATCATGCAGTGTAAACTGTATCCTGAGTAATGAGCATCTTGATCCTGAAGACTGATTTTGACATGGGAAAAAAAAAGCGTCAAGAACAAAATATTCCCCTCTTTGCAACCACTCTCAATATTTCTTGAGCATTTATTCATACATGTACCTACTGAATTCATGCCCTGCGCCTTGTGCATGTGTTTTCTTTTTGTTTTTGAATGGTGATGGATGTCCATGCATCCATTCGCAGCATTTTCTTTGAATTCTGGAGGCAATACCCACCCTTTTTGTTTTTATACCACAGGTTATTGTGCGTACTCAGAAACTCTATTGCCAAGTCTGAAACAAAAAAACTTAATTGAACTTGTGAAACCTGTATTTCATGCAATGTATGACCATGTATGATTTTATCATTTATCTTGTCTGTCCTGGGTTGTATGGGCTCTCCGTGTCTCATTTTATTTCATTCTTTTTTCTTTCTTTTTTTTTGAAATTAATCATTCCCCTTTTTATTTTGGTATGACTCACTTTTGTTTTGCATTTTAGGACAAATCTCTGTTGTTATCGGCAAATGTCTTGCAAGGTTACTGAAATATCAGGGTTGTTTCATAGCATTGGATGAGTGTAATACTTAAAGCTAATGATGTTCAAGAAGTCTCATCAGCTTTAAGTCATTGCATGGAGTGCAATTGTGTGTTCAGTTGTAGCTGAACCATTTATTCCCTTTAAGTCTGGGGGAGATTTTTAATCCCAGTGTATAGTTTTGTGAGTTAGTATTTTTTGTTTGTGAGTTAATATAACAGTGCCATGCACCAGGTGTTTTCATCACTAACCTTGCAAGCAATACTGTGTGTTTTGTGCTGCGTAACTCCTAACATTTCTCACTCTTGTGAAGAATTACGGTGTGCAGAAAATGCTGTTCTGTGGTGTGTGCTATGTTTTGGGGTTCCTAATTTCCAGTCTCTGAAATTTCAAAAGCAATGAAGACTTGCTAAGAAAGTCAGTGTTATATCAAAGACTACAATGTTTCTGCATGTAATGTCATTGTATGTGTGAACTGA
Organism: Diadema setosum; assembly: GCA_033980235.1. Classification (NCBI taxonomy): domain Eukaryota; kingdom Metazoa; phylum Echinodermata; class Echinoidea; order Diadematoida; family Diadematidae; genus Diadema; species Diadema setosum. The sequence continues at coordinate 10,841,412 of CM067079.1, forward strand.
TATGAGAAGACTTTTGGACACAACTTTTACTGTATGACCATGGTGAACCAAAAAATGGTGTTAGGCTGGGTGGCTTTACGGGCCTTATTCTTTTCGTTTGCAAACTATAATCTTATCAACTGGTATCCGCAAAGATGTTTAAAGTATTAATCTGTGGATTGTTTGCAAATCTCAACTGTGTCAATGTGCATAACATGTCATATATGCCAACAGACATTCAATAATGAAAGTGGGCAAACAATCACATGTGAAAGGTACGCCTGTTTCACACTTGTTTTTGTGTAGTCCATGGACACAAATTTAAACCTTCATTTTGATTTTAAAGCAACTACTCATTGAATTCGGGCCAACAAAAAAAGTGTCGTGTGAAAGAGATTGGCATTGCTGATCTATGGGAGAAACAGAACTGCATACATAAACTACATGTATGACTTTGACAGATATGTGTCTGTTTGTTCACTGATGTAGGTTCAACATACTTCATGGCAGATTTTGATGCTGAATGTTTTTTTTTTTTTTATGGTATACTTTGTGCATGCATGCAAGGCTTGGTTTATTTTGCATCAAGAATTTGCTAGCAAGTATAGCAATGACACTATGTGCATGTTCTTTTTCTTACCACATCGCTATGCAAAATTAAAGGGATCATATATATATAGTTTTGGTTGAGACTTAACTTCAGGTTTTTATCATTTTATGGTGAGATAGTGAGAAACCTCTTATGAAATATCAAAGAGCATGTAATTCCAAGAGGGATTCAATGTTTATTTGATGGAAATTGGGTTTGAAATGGCCAAGATATCCAAAACAAATTGATCCTGATAAAGTGTGGGACCCACCTTTTGTTACGATCATTTTGTTTTACTTTTTATTTTCTATTTTCATCAAATAAACTTTGAATTCCTCTTAAAATGGTATGCTCTGTACCATTTCATAAGTGTTTTCTTGGTATCTCGCAAAAAAGTTAAAGCCTAATTTTCATCTCCACCAATACTGTACCATCCCTTTAATGCCCTGACAGCAGCTTTACAATGTGTCAAGCAAAACAATTTGTAGTAATCTTTTGCACTGATATTCTTTTTGTTTTATCTGTGTTTTGTTGAATCTCTGCAATGTGTCTTCCCTCGATCCCATATTACTTGTTGATATCACCAGTTATCATAATATCTGAATGTAACAGCGGTTGGTAAGTATGCCAAGGTCTTGATCAAGCACTTTGTGCTGTACAAATGTGTGAACTCTTGATAATGTCCTGTTTTTTGCATTCTCTCCATACCAGTCATCGGGTAAGACAGCCTACCTCAACCCAGCCATGGAGATGGAGGAAGCGGCTACCATGGGAACCTACGAGAGGTCGAGCAGTTCGCAGAGGACGAACAACAACCTGCACTGAATGGAGGACGTCGAGCGGGAAGGGAGCACGCATGTCCCGAGTATAAAATGTATTCAGCAGAGTATGAATATCTGTCGTATTAGCACCTGCAGAAGCCTTTGTGAGAGAAAATCATTCATCTATTCAGATCTGCAGGCATGTCATCAATTCTCTCATCATCATCAGGAAATCAGGAGTTACATAAACCAGACCAGGAAAGTCTTTCATTGTATCAAGATGTGCAGAGATTAACAATTAAATACTCAAGCTCATGTGCCAAGCAATTCTTAAAAGAACAGTGAAGTTCATGTAAAACAGGTTTGGCATGTAGATGCATACAAGCGTCATCATCTCCATCTCTATGTAAAGAGCTGCAATGTTAGAGAGCTAATGAAAATATTTACTCAGTACATCGTAAAATATAGAACATTTGCAGGAATGATTGCTGCAGTGTGTTTTAGCTTTAATCCATTTTGTGTCCAAACTCAGTAAAAGTACTACCATTATTACAATGATGTCATTACTTGATTGTAGCCCTGTGAGTTTGCCATTATGTACTACCTTTTTGATACCAAAGAGGAGACTAAGACGAATTGAAGACTATTTTGAGCATTTGATTATACTTTTATAGATAGAACGTGCCATTGACAGTGCCTACAATACAGACTATATTATTATTTTTTTTTGTCAAATGGCAGAGATTTACCAGCTGTTGCTGCCTTCACGTTTTCATATTAGTGCAAGAGCATTTTCATGATTGTGAGCATGATCACTGTTTTTTTACAATGTTGATATAATAGTTGTGCGTCAAATTGTTTGACATGTTTGATAAATTGAACAATTCTTGTCTTTCTAGTAATTGTCATATTTCCTTGTTGTCTAACCATTGAATTTTCTCTCTCTTTGTTTGTCTTTAGCTGCACTGTTTGTGTTACAACTGATTGTATTTCAAAAAGACTGTATGACGGTCTTTGATTTTGTGTAATTTTCCCCCTTGTATACATGATTTTCTTGTATACATAATTTCACATCTAACACTGTATGTCTTGATTTACTTTAACAATTGTAAAGAGATGCAGTGTGTTAGCCTTTCTGGTTTGTACATGCACCTGGATTGTGTTTTGGTTTTGTTTTGTTCTGTATCGTTTTTGCCCCATTATGAAACTCATCAAGCATTTGGAAATCCAGGTATATGTTAGTCAGTTGTACAAGTTACCGTTTGCCTTTCAAGTATCATACATGTAGTTTTCACCCTGTGTGATCCGTGATCTTTCACCTTCATAGAACTCTTCAGTATATTCTCTGTTTCAAGACTTGAGCAGCTTGTATTCACAAAATGACCGACGTCGTTTTGCAACGTCTTTCAATCGTCGACCAAACCAAAAAGAAAATAACAAAAATCCAGTGCAAATAGGCCTTTGTACCCAATACCACAAGTATACAAGGCTTGTAAACTGCACACGAGATGCTGCTGCCTTCAAAGTAAAGAGAGAGTGAACAATGTATAAAGGCCTGTATGAAACTTGTCGCCTTTTCTCATCCATTACTATTGTGATGTCATATATTTTGAGTTCTTGGTAATTATCCACTCAGCATATTTGTACGTCCTGACAATGGCTTCACCACCGTATGTCATTTCCCAAATGAATGCAGACTAAATTTCTTATACAGTGTAGTGTCTGTGTCTTGAAAAAGATAGCAGAAATTCATTTTAAATAGTAAAAGGCCTTCAAACATGGAATTTTTGTCATATTTGAATTGTAAGTTTTGTGATGGCTGGAAAGTTTGATGTAAATTCAGTGCAATTCAGATCAAGTTTGAACTGGCATTGTAATTTGGATGCCTCTTGTACACAAAAAAAGCACAATATTGTCCTAAATTTTAGTCTCTCTCTTTATTTCATGGACCCTCCTACTTGTGTCACCAAGTGCTAGTTTAAAAAAAGTGTGTAAATATATTTTCACATGTTCATCAACTACTGGTATTCTGTATCAAACACAAATAGTGTCTTTATTCATCGAGTGAATAGTTTGTGTAAATCACCTGTCTTATTCTCGATCACCCAAAACATTCAGAAAAAATTGAAGTTATCTGTTTCATTCCAAAGGTTCGGCACACCATAACCAATATACTGTGTGACAGCAGTCATATTTTTATAACATTGTGGAAAATTGTATTGTGCCAAGTACATTGTACATCAAGACCTTTATATTAGATATTGATATCCATGCTTTAAATGTGACAATTCATTGCCATCCGTCATTGCCAGACAATGTGTAACTGTATTGTAATATATTCATCTTGTAATTAGCCTTCATCTGAAAAATGCTTTGTAGCCAGACAGAATTAGAAGTGTCTTGACGTTACCACTGTGACGTTACCACTGTTAGACCAAATCAAATTGTGTGTGAATCAAATGCTGATCAGGAATGGAATTAATGTCTTTCTATGATGATGTGTCTTGTATGGCACAAGAGTGCAGCTCTGACTCTATGTGTAGTTCCTATATGCTATTCATCAAAACGGTTTAATTTTATCTACTTTATCGGGACAGGGAAGCAAATACAAACGTGGACGATGCTGGGACCATTTAGTAAACAACATCAACATCAACAACAACAACAACAACAGCAGCAGCAGCAGCAACAACAACAACATCAACAACAACAACAACAACAGCAGCAGCAACAACAACAACAACAACAACAACAACAACAACTACAACAACCACAACAACCACAAAATAACAAAAAAATAAAAGCAAATGTGCAAAGCACAGGACTCATAGGTTTACTGTATTGCATCCGTACAAATGTAGTTTCAATGAATGTGCGTTACGTGATGTAATGCACAGTCAAGTCAACCTTGCACTAGTTGAGCTCAACAACCGAGGTGCGACCTTGCATGTTGCATTTTCAGTCCTTGGGCTTGGGTTACTGGTGACATACATTGTATGCCATTTGTTTCTGCTATACATCTAGTGCTGATCATCTTCAGCCATGTAGACACGAATGCAGTTTATTCAAACAGAGCACTTTGGTAGAGGAAATATGTACATACCATTGGGTCTCAGGTTGCCCAGTGTCACATTAACTATGATTATACATCAGTTCATGAGGAATTTAAGGAAATTGGATCTATTGCCCCCCCCCCCACACACACACCCACAAACCTATTGCTTGCCATCTCATATGCCAAAGGTTATGTATCTCTTTATTTCCTGCTGTTCCTTCGCAAATACCAACCCTTTACCATACACAATTTCCTATACGAATACCATCCTTTACCATACACCATCCCCAATACCAAATGCTATTCATTTACCATTCCCTATTCCCTACACAAAATGCAATCCCCTTTTTCCTATCCCAAATGTCATCCCTTTGCCACACGCTACTTCCTATACCAAACTATCCCTTATCCTGTTACCTATAACTACTGCCATACTTTATACCATATCCTATTCCCTATACCAAATACCATCTCTTTTCCCTATACCAATTGCAATCCCTTTACCATAAGCTACTCCCTTTACCAAATGCCATTCCTGTAGGTGTACTTATGCTAGTTCCTATACCAAATGCCGTCCCTTTACCATACTAGTATCCTAGTCTCTAAACCAGTTGCCATTTCTAAAGCCATAAGCTACTCCCTTTACCAAATGCCATTCCTTTAGATGTACAAAGTGTACCGTGCACTGGTCCCTATACCAAATGCCATCCCTTTACCATTCCCTATTCCCTATACCAGTTGCTATCCCTAATACCATATTAAAGGGATCGTATAGTTTTGGTTGAGACCTAATTTCAGGTTTCTAACATTTTTGGGTGAGATAATGAAAAACCTCTTATGAAATATGAAAGAGCATGTAATTTTATTAGGAATTAAACAGTTATTTGTTGAAAATTGGTTTTGAAATGGCTGAGATATCAAAAAAAGAGCAATTTTGATAAAGTGTGGGACCCACACTTTATTACAATCGCTTTGTTTTACTTTGTTTTTGGATGTTTCAGTCATTCCAAACCAAATTTTCATCAAATAAACTTTGAATTCCTCTTAAAATGGTATGCTGTGTACTATATCATAAGTGTTTTCTTGGTATCTCGCAAAAAGTTAAAAGCCCAATTCTCATCTCCACCAATACTGTACCATCCCTTTAAGCTACTCCCTTTACCAAATTCCATTCTTTTAGGCGTACCTTGTGCTATAGTCCCTATACCAAATGTTATCCCTTTACCATGCCTGAATCCTTGTAACAATGACTATCGGTGATCCCTCCACCGATTGTCTCCCTACTTGAATGTTTTCTCCTCCTGTGTCACCCCTTATACAGTATTTGATACTATTCCCATTAACAGCAGTCAGTTTTGCTATCCAGTATCCCAAATGCCATCCTCATCACCAAATGCCTTTTTTTTTTTTTTCGTAGCTAATGACATCTCCAAAATGTCATTCCTCAACCGACAGCAAATTGATTAAGATTGATTAAAAAAGAATTATGTTTATGTTGGAAATAGAAAAATATAAGAATGAAATCCATGTATTTGTGCAACTTAAAATTCAATAGAGTATATGGCAATCAGTTTTTCATTTCACTCTGTTTTGACTAATTTTGTTGCTGTACACTGTTTTTGTTGTTGTTTTTTGTTTTTAACCTGACACATTAGCAGCAATTGGAGAGTATTTCAGTGTTAAGTAGTTGTATGTTGTGCATTTCACATCCACTCAGATGTGTTCAATGTGGTAATTTATGCCCAATGCGATGATCAAAGCATGTAATGGGTCTAAGGGTTCATCTTGTTAAATGTATTCACAGCACCTCTGGTCAAAGAGTTCTTGGTGAAAACTTCATGTGTTTAAAGCATTCCTTGGAGCTTACTCATTTAGACTTTGTAGAAAAGTGAAAATTCATTTTGTCTACTTTTTGTGGGTTTTGAGCTGGGCAGTCACAAATGTGATATTGTTTTAAGCATGTACAGTATAAAAAGAATTCATGAAAGCACATTACATTGGTCTGTCCATATAGGCTTATGTTGAGTTTGATTTCATGAAGTGTTTTCTTTTTGGTGATCATTGACTACATTATCATTCCTTACCAGTTATCTCATTAAACATTGTATGTGTTGGCTTATTGATAAAATGAAAATGAATTGTTTGTTTAAAATGAAATGAAAAAGAATGGTCTAATAAATGAACGTAATTCTTAGGTTGCTAACTGAGCCTTCTGTTTCAAACAAACTCCACAATTCCATATTGTTAAGCCTGTTAATGGAATGATGCATTTTATGAAATTCTAATGAAACTTAGAATGAGCTTTCAGATGTTAGTGAGCAATTCAACAAGATATGCATGCTCTTGATACTTATATGAATTCATAATTACCTCAGTAAAGGATTTGATGAGAATATCACTAAAATGGGATGATCAGTAATCCAAGGGTTTGGTGCGTTTCAAATGTGGCAGTGATTTGCTGATAATTTCACTTTAAAAAAAAGAATGATTTAAAATAAGCTGTAATAATGCAGAAATTTTCTCTTCATTTCCTAACAACAGTATCCTTATCTGATGTAGATACATGTATGTGTATACATTGTATCTTTGTGGCCTCAAGATACCAAAACAGTGTCACAAGTTCTGAAGAAAAGATTTGATGTGCAGAAATTAACGTAACAAAATTTGAGCATTTCACTCTTGTCACAAATGCCATATGTTTAGCAAGATTGATTTTTGTTTGTTTGTTTGGATTGGGACTTCCTGGCATTTCAGGGATTGGTTAAATTTGTGACTGTGGAGCACAGCAGTGTATGTACAAATTGTACGTGTGTGAGCACATCACATTCATGTTGGGATCGGGGTTAATATTTCTGCGTGTAATTAGATTTGCAATTACAAAAATGTAGCACAAAATTTGCAAAAATTAAAACCCTGTGATATGGGTCTTGTTTAGAGTATACAAATGGAATTTTTCAAACATGGATTGAACTGGAACTTTGTCCCTTGTAATCATAAACATGTGGAAGTGATTCAAGATCCTTGATGTAGAATCATAGTGAACACTATTGGATGTGCACGTGTATGAACATTGCCATTAATTCATATCAGATGATGTGTTTCCTTATGGTAAATTGTATTTTTAGCAAACACAATGGGCTAGTTTAATATGTGTGTGTGTGTTTCAAATCAAACCCAATGCTGATGGCTCAGCAATTAATGTAATACATGCTATAGCTGTGCATTCTGTTGTTGTAACTTAAAGCTATCAATGAATACATTAAACACACCCTGTGCAAAATAAATGGAAAAGTTTTGTATGTGAAAATTGTTTTATTTGAATGGTAAAGATTTCTCTAAAATTTTGTAACTTCATTAATCTTTAAAGAATCTAAAGAATCTATTTTAGAAATTCACAATTATGCAATGATGTGCCCTTATTACAGAAATTATGGAATAAATCTGTTTCTAGATTTTCTCAAGATGTGCTGTTGCTCTTGTGTTACTTTTTTGTGTCTCTCTGAAAACATTTAACAGAAATACTGACAAGACCTTATATACATTTCCAGCCAGCTTCAGTTAGAATAAGGGGGAGGGATGGGGCTTCAAAAATAGTGGAGAGAATTACATCACAACATTATCAAAGATTTGTGCATTTGCACACTCATTTGCCCTTCAACAGTTGTCAGTGTGTATAGTGAAGTGCCCGCACCTCGCCAGGGGCCTGAATACCGCCACCCTGCTTTAAAGGTAGAGGATACCTTTTACAGACCTCCCAAAATGCAGAAAAACATTAAATATGAACCTCAGGGGACTTGTTTAGGCCACTGCTGAGAAATTTGGAAGTCAACAGTTATCTACAATTTGAATGATGCACAAAACTCAACTACTCAGTAGTTCTGTGTGTCAGCCACACTTAAGCCTTTTTGTTGCAGACTTCTGTATTTTTTTTTATCTATAAACACAAATCTAAAAGTATAAGAGCTGATGCAATAGCATATAGAGTGTGTGGCAAGAATGTATATAGAAATGTTTGTAAGTTTTGATGAACTTTCTTCACAAAATATACATGATGGACACACATGCAGTGCATGGGTCTGCAAAGGTAGCCTAGCAATGTACTGGAATTTACGGGGAGCCCCGAAAAAAATTCAATTCAAAATATAACGGTCAATAAAAATGTACTAAATGTTACCTTCCACTTTCAATACTTTATGGGAGTTTCTAAAATGATACTCTCTTCAACATACCACTGTATTTATACAACTCTTCATTTAAGGCATGCAAATGGGAGTCCCTACCTTTAAATTGTTACAAGCGCACTGAACAAAAATTTATGCCAGGGACTGTGTTCAGTATTCCTTAAAAAACTTCGTAGGGATACCACAAACAAGCAAACTGTGCGAAAAAATGAAATTTATATTAGGAATACGTGGTATAAGTCTCATCACGGTCACCCCCATGTATCTTTTACGTGCTTGTCTATGGGAGCATCACGGTCACCCGCACACGTCTTTTACGTGCTTTGTCTATGGGAGCACAGGTGACGAGTTGCGGGCCCCTTCCTCAGCGCACAACTATTCCGCATCGTTCGCGTTTGAGGACAATGGCTGCAAATTTCCGGTATCGATCAATGAACTTGTGGTTCTATTGGAACCTTCAGCATTTTTCCTCTATTTGAGTGGGATTTCATAGAATTTCAGTGACGAAATGTGATTCAAATATGCATAAACATTAACTATGCCGAGGTGCAGGTCACCCAACTATACATGTAATTCTAATGCTTAAGAAGAGAAAAAAAAATTGTCTGTTCCATTAACTTAAGTTTGACCCCAGGCCCATCATTGATACTACTGTACATGATACAAAGAAAACAAAAAATATGAAAGTTCAATGTGAAAATCTTTGGCAGCATTTGTAATATAAGTAAAAATAGCTTTTGATTTTATACAGTTTGACCTCGATTATCCGGCTATGTCGGGACCGGTGCTCATCCGGATAAACGAATTGGCTGGATATGGGAGACACCATGTTAATGTATATAGCTGCCGTCCAAGCTGCCCCCAGTGCACTGGCAGCTAGGCAGGTAGCGTACCCCGCAATGGTGGTGTAATCTATGCTAGCCTGCGCAAAATTGTAGTCCCTTCTTCACAAAAATAAAGTATACCTTTATGTGAAAATCATACATGTTTTACATCGTTAGATATTGAGAAACCTATCACGCACATCTTATGAAAATAGTGAAATAGATCCATGAAATGATGTTAAAGTCAATGTTTTTTCTCAATTTTTGGATGGAAAACAAAAAGTCCTTCACTGCGTGAATGCGTCCGGATAATAGGGATTTCCAGATAAAAGGAGGCCGGATAATCGAGGTCGAACTGTAGTCTAACATACCTTTTACACTATACTGACATAAGAGGTACATGTAAACCTCCAGAACACACACAATTCTGAATGGATGCTCTCACAAACAGAATCTACATACTGGTAATTCTCTCGTGTCATAAATGTTTATTTCATCATTGAAATTATGTACTTTTAACAATGCACTCATACACAAAATAGAGAATTTTTACATAATGTTCATTCAAATCGGCTCTGAATTATTCATAAATGTACATCTGGTAAATCAAAGTGCATTGTACATACATGTATGCATCGTAAGCACAGTCACATTGAGGCAAAGGAAAATGAAAGCGTCCATGAGTTCTCAAACTTGCCACTTCTTGCCCCCTATTTGTAAGAAGCTGGTCTGTGGAAATAGCTTTTTGTCACTAGAATTAGGAGAGCACCACTACAGATATCTGGCCTTGATTCAAGATGGTTTGTTTACATGTGATTGGATGAGCTTATTATACTCACAATGACATACAGCTGATTTCTTAAAAGTACCACAGTACTTGAAATATACAGGGAAATGGCGTCCTAATGATATTACCTTGCTATAAACAGTATCTCATCATTGCATTGAAAAAGAGACCAGCTATTAAGCAATGGAAAAATTGGGACTGCCAAATTTACCTTGTTAAAAAGCATTATCTTGATGTAAGGGAGCTCATTGTAACAAGGTTTTCCTGTATTTACGATTAAAAAGCACAACATACAAGTAAACACTCAACAAAATAACACATAGATAACATGATTATGTCATCCAATTCCCATGCATCCCGGATGACATGAGATTAGCATCAATGATGAGAACAGCTAAAACATTTATTTCCAAGTTTGCTTTTACAAGCATCTCCACTGCAACAGTCACAATTATATCTTTGTTGCTTGCCTTGCAGAAAGGCCCTAGCAAGTTTACATCAGACAAGCCTTAGGGCCCTTCTGCCAGGCAAGCAACGTATGTCACTCTGTATCAAGCTGCTGTTCCGCATTGTTGGAAACAAAATTGCTGCTTGGCTTTGTACTGGTTTTTTCAACTCTTATAAACAGATTTATTTGAAGGCAATGGATTTTTCAAAAAATCCAGTTATGTGGGGTGAATGCCCCTCCCCCTCCTTTAATGGCTATTGCACTCCTTGTTATCCTGTATGCCATTAACTTCCATGTCCAGCTAAACTTTGGTGAAATGGATGTGCTTCTACAAGAGAGGTACAGCCTTGAGCTTTAAGAACCTCTCTCTCCCTCCTCTCTCAACATTTGCTAAAGTTACAGTACCGACAATATTACAATTGTATGGCCTATCTTTATTTAAGATAAAAACAAACAAACAAACGAACAAAGTATGGGAGAAATGTAATGATTGTTTCGCCGTTTCTTTCTTACCACATATTGTATATGCCATATATTTTAAAAGCGAGTCTAATTTTTTAAGAGTCGGGACTTCCTGACAATTCGCGAGTGGTTAAATTTGCGATAGTGGAGTACAAAATGAACGTAGAAATGCAGGGCATAGGCATGCATGTCACATTCATGTTGGAATGAGATTTGATACTTTCGTGTGTTTTTAAATTCGCAAATAATGCCCGACTCCCGAAACTTGTGAAAATACCAACCTCATGAAATATCTGGCGTATACAGTAGTTGCCAGTGGATTTCTTGGACACTCCAACTATTAAAGCTTTCCTAGCACCAGTGATTGCTGGAAAAGACATTTTTGGCAAAAGTTCTATGACCTTTGACTTTGATGGCTATTATTTAATGTAGATAAATCTCGATTATTTCTGCCCATTCCACACCAACTCATTTTATCACTGAATGTTCCTGGCACATATTATAGATGAAATGCTATAATTGCAGCCAATGCTCACTGACCTCAGACTTTAACTCTGGGGAGTTTTCCTCCAAATCAAATTGGCAAATCCAGCACATCTACAATTATCTTTTATTTCAAAACGCAATGCAGCTCAAGAGGTGAAATTGGGTAAAAATGTTTGTTAAAAAAACATGGGTTTTGTTTCAAGATATAATTTGGTGGCTAAACAGGCCCAATATAATGGTGGTTTCATCAGGATGAAGGTTAACTGGATGCCTATCAAGTACATTTCAACATAAAATCCATTCAACAGCTCTGCACTCAAAAGTGATCCACAAACTTTGTAAAATTGATCACAGGAATTTTTAATGGATACCATCACATCATCATAAATACCGTTTTTTTTTTTTTTTTTCATGCATAACAACTTCTCATATTGGATATTCATATTGTCAGTCTAGCAGAAAATGCAAGTCATGATACACCTTGTACAAGTGCAGGAAATGCCGATTATCCGAGATCCCTTTTCACGATTCTTCATGGATATCTTTCCTTCATTTCACAACATCTACCACCATGTCTGCAGATCTTTTGAGGATGCCAAACCAGCATGTATACAAACTCCTCTAAAAAGGTTTAGAAATCCGAGTTCGATTATTTCTCTCTTCTCTTTGTAAAAAATCAGTGCATGCTTTGTACCATTGAGCAAAGAGATTATTTGATATTCTAATAATAATGTACTCAACTTGCTGGGATTATGCCAACAAGGAAAGGGCAGCATCTTAAAATATGAGATCTAAATTCAAAGCTTGCACAATGAACACTATTGGTCATGAAGAGTCAATAAAGAACATGTTCTTATGTATGAAGCTACATCTTTTGTTCTCAGCTGGTCAGCCATGCATGCAAATTTTCATAGAATTCTGAATTTAACATTCAAACTTATAATGGTGCAATGCCAAGCAAAGCTGATTGCTCATTTTGAATTTGTCTGTTCATCATGCCACATGTAAGCAATGTTCAAAAGGCCTGCACCATAGAGCAAATGCAAGCTTGGATGCTTAAAAAAAAAAAAAAAGTGACTTAGAGACTAGGTGTAAGACATTATTGTGTCTATGTAAAGGTTCTGTGGGATAAATGGTTTGAATCCTGTTTTTAAATGCCCATACATGTGTTTGTTTATTAGGTGATCCGAGTATCCTCTCGGATCACCTATTGTATCTGTACGGATTCTTTCTTTCTTTCTTTCTTTATTTCTGGAAAAAAGTTGTGCAGAGGTTAGCTCTGAAAGTGCATTGCCTATCAATGTCAAACTTATACCATATATGTATCGTGTCTCAAAGACGACAGCGCAAGTAAAATCACAGTGATCAGTCGACCGTGACGTCACTATGACGTCATTATATGAAAACACATTTTCATGCATATCTCATTAATGGAATAGAATTTTTCAATGAAATTTACGTCACATATAGTTCAAATTAAGCTAATTCTACTCATGTTTTCAAAATTCATCTATACTCTTAAAACGTGCGCGTACGCGCGCGTTGAATTATTTGTATGCTCCAATCGAGCTCAAAATTTTTTTGCACACGTTTCAGACCATTTAAAGCATTTTTTGAAAAATTGAAAAAATCGGATGGACGCGTACGCGCGCGCGCATATACGCACGTATAGCTCATATGCAATAGAAATTTCCCGTTTTTTTACTTTGATCGGATGTCTGAAATGTCAATGAATATTTCTACCAAGTTTCAAGTCAATCCGACTCAATATGACGTCATACGGGCCCGTCAAAGTTGAAATTCCGCGCGCGCGTCAATGGCGATATACAGTGCGACTATGCCAAAAAACCGCCAATTTTAAATCCGATTTTACTCGTCAGGATGGACGGTGACCCCCCATTTTCTTTACATATTTTGAAAGCTGATGAGTTGTACATGTCATTGCATAGGTTGGCGATGCTGAAAAAATGATTAAAAGGTATCAATTTTCTTAATAAAATAAAAAATGTAAATTTTCAAAATGACGTCATCAAATTTCAAGTTTACTCGAGCGTATCTTTCTTATCCTTTACCGATTTTCACCCAAATTTCAGTATGTTGTAGCTTATTTAATGGTCTTTCATAAATGTAATAACACAATTTTAATTGGATGACGGCATCACCTCGTAAAAATGGATTGAAAGTAACCTTGTCAAATTTGACCAGTTTACGTGTTATCTCTATGGGAGTGCAGTTTTTCTGGAAATGAAAATTGACATGACTGTCCTTTTCGAGCACTAGCTCCCTTATGCTTCGGTGAATTTCTCCCAGATTTTAATATGTTGTAGCTGAGACTTTGGGCTATCGTCAATGTTCCATTTATTTTTTCATACGGTGTCGGGATCATGTCCAAAAACTTGGTTGAAATTAAAGCTTAACTTCGATGTATTGGAATATTTCTTTCTTTCTGCAACTTTCTTTGCAATAGCTCAAGAAAAACATACCCTATCACCACCATAATTTGCACATGTTTAGTTCATGTCACGTACATTATTTCATAAAATAACAACTACTTGATCAGACGCCATCTTGTGTATGTAAATTAGGGTCAAAGGTCATAAATATTTCATCCTGTATCTTGGTGAATACATGTTCTATCTTTCCCATATTTTGCACACGTAAAGACCATGTTACAAGAATCATTTCATAAAATAATCACTTTTTGTTCAGATGCCATCTTGGGTGTGCAAAGTGGGGTGAAAGGTCATATGTGCTTTTTTCTGTATCTTCGTTATGACGTGTTATCTCTATGGGAGGGAATTTTTCTAGATGTTAATATTGACACGATTGTCTTTATCGAGCACTAGCTCACATACCCTTCGGTGAATTTTTCTCAGAATTTAATACGTTGTAACTCAGACTTTGCGCTATCGTTACGTGCCCTTTGTGTTTTCATTTAATGTCAGAATCATGTTAAAATACTTGGTTGAAATTAAGCTTATTTTCGATGTACTAAGATATTTCTATGTTTCTGCAACTTTCTTTGCAATAACTCAAGAAAAACAGCCCCTATCATCCCCATATTGTGCACATGTTTAGTTCATGTCACGTACATTATTTCATAAAATAACAACTACTTGATCGGACAACATCTTGGGTATGTAAATTAGGGTCAAAGGTCACAAATGTTTTTTCCTGTATATCTTGGTGAATACATGTCTTATCTTTCCCATATTTTGCACACGCAAAGATAATGTTACAAGAATCATTTCACAAAATAACCACTTTTTGCTCAGATGCCATCTAGGTTGTGCAAAGTGGGGTCAAAGGTCATATGTACTTGTTGCTGTATCTTTGTTATAGTGTATACAGATTTGGTACCAAAGATGGCAGATATGACTCCCTTTTCTAAATGAGAATCAAAACATCACACGGCCAATGTCTCTGAACACAGATGAAACCTGCATGGTCATGCCTATTGCGATCAGGACTTCAATCATTGATTAAAAAAAATCGGATCACCTTAATTTGTCAGTGATGACAAATTACAATCTCTAGTGTTAAACTTCCCGTTGTCACAAAAAAGTTCTTTCTCCTCAAATGTTGTGTAGAGGTTAGCTCAGAAAGTCCTCATCCTATCAATGTCAAAATTATACCATATATGTATCATGTCCCAAAGGCGACAGATCTAATAAAATCAAAGTGTTCAGTCGACCGTGACGTCACTATGACGTCATTATATGAAAACACATTCTCATTCATATCTCATTAATGGAATGGAATTTTTCTATGAACTTTACCTCACATATAGTTCGAATCAAGTTGATTCTACTCATGTTCTCAAAATTCATCTGTACTCTTAAAAGGTGCGCGTACGCGCGCGTTGAAATATTTGTATGCTCCAATCGAGCTCAAAATTTTTTTTGCACACGTTTCAGACCATTTGGAGCATTTTTTTTAACATTGAAAAAATCGGACGGACGCGTACGCGCGCGCGCATATACGCACGCACAGCTCATATGCAATATAAATTTCCCGTTTTTACACTCAGATCGGATGTCTGAAATGTCAAGGAATATTTCTACCAAGTTTCAAGTCAATCCCACTCAAAATGACGTCATACGGGTCCGTCAAAGTTAAAATTCCGCGCGCGCGTCAATGGCGATATACAGTGCAACAATGCCAAAAAACTGCCAATTTTAAATCCGATTTTACTCGTCAGGATGGACGGTGACCCCCCATTTTCTTTACACATTCTGAAAGCTGATGAAGTGTACATGTCATTTCATGGGTTGGCAATGCTGGAAAAATGATTAAAATATATCAAATTTCTTAATAAAGTTAAAAAAGTAAATTTTCAAAATGACGTCATCAAATTTCAAGTTCATTCAAGCATATCTCACTTATTCTTAAGTTGATTTTTGTCCAAATTTCAATATGTTGTAGCTTATTAAATGGTCTTTCAGATATATAATAACAACAATTTGATTGGATGACGGCATCACCTCGTAAAAAGGGATTAAAAGTAACATTGTTAAATTTGACCAGTTTACGTGTTATCTCTATGGGAGTGCAGTTTTTCTGGAAATGAAAACTGACATGACTATCTTTATCGAGCACTAGCTCACTTATGCTTCGGTGAATTTCTCCCATATTTTAGTATGTTGTAGCTGAGACTTTGGGCTATCGTAAGTGTGCCCTTCGTTTTTTCATACGGAGTCGGCATCATGCCCAAAAACTTGGTTGAAATTAAAGCTAATCTTCCATGTATTTTCATATTCCTTTCTTTCTGCAACTTTCTTTGCAATAACTCAAGAAAAACAAGCTTTATCAGCCCAATATTTTTCACATGTTTAGTTTATGTTACGTACATTATTTCATAAAATAACAACTACTTGATCGGGCCCCTTCTTGGGTATGTAAATTAGGGTCAAAGGTCAAAAATGTTACATCCTGTATCTTGGTGAATACCTGTCTTATCTTTCCCATATTTTGCATACATAAAGACCATGTTACAAGAATCATTTCACAAAATAACCACTTTTTGCTCAGATGACATCTTGTCTGTGCAAAGTGGGGTCAAAGGTCATATGTACTTCTTTCTTTATCTTCATTAGGACGTGTTATCTCTATGGAAGGGAATTTTTCTAGATGTGAAAATTGCCATGATTGTCTTTATCGACGACTAGCTCAATTACCCTTCGGTGAATTTCTTCCAGATTTTAGTATGTTGTAGCCAATGTAATACTCTTTAAGTTTTGTTAAAGTTTTAATCGGATGATGTCTTCACCACGTGAAAATGGATATAATGTAACCTTGTCAAATTTAACCAGTTTACGTGTTATCTCTATGGGAGGGAATTTTTCTGGAAATGAAAATTGACATGACGGTCTTTATCGAGCACTACCTCACTTACTCTTCTGTAAATTTCTCCCAGATTTTAATATGTTGTAGCTGAGACTTTGGGCTATCATCAGTGATTCTCCATTTTTTCATACGACGCCGAGATCACGTCGAAAAACTTGGTTGACATCAAACTTATCTTCGATGTATTGAGATATTTCTTTCTGCAACTTTCTTTGCAATAACTCAAGAAAAACAGCCCCTATCATCCCCATATTTTGCACATGTTTAGTTTATGTCACGTACATTATTTCATAAAATAACAACTACTTGATCAGACACCATCTTGGGTATGTAAATTAGGGTCAAAGGTCATAAATGTTTCAACCTGTATCTTGGTGAATACATGTCCTATCTTTCCCATATTTTGCACACGCAAAGGCCATGTTACAAGAATCATTTCACAAAATAACCACTTTTTGCTCAGATGCCATCTTGGCTGTGCAAAGTTGGTTCAATGGTCAAATATACTTCATTCTGTATCTTCGTTATAGTGTATACCGAATTTGGTAACAAAGATAGCAGACCTGACTCTCTTTTCTAAATGAGAATCCAAATATCACACGTCTAATGTCTCTAAACACAGATGAAACCTATATGGTCATGCCTATTGTGATCAGGACTCGAATCATTGATTAAAAAAAAATCGGATCACCTAATTTGTCAGTCTTGACAAATTCCAAGTCTAGTTAGTTGTTGATTTGCTTGTGCAAACATTTGTGTTAAATCCATGTCCATGTCAACGTTAGAATGGAAACTCACTCGTCAAGAGTGAACTTAACAACTCTGGGTCATTTTGCAACTTTTCAATTTTGACCTCAACCCCATGTTTACAAGCACTGCACCTCAAAGCATGCTGAAATCAAAACAAGAATGGTACCCTTTTACAGAGAATTCAACAATCTTTCTGCAGTTGCCAAGCATACGTCGATTATTACTGTGATAAATGAGCAACAATGGATCAAACTCGGGTTTCAAAGTTGTTGGTTTTTTTTTTAGTTTTATACTGTATGTAAAGACAGAAAAAGAAAGAAAGCATACATTTTGGTACTAATGTACATCATGGGAAGACGCTACTATAAACTGTACCATATGTACAACATTTAATAGCACTCATGATGACCATGCGCTGCAGAAATGACCGACATGAAGCGTCCAAGGCTACTACTGTAAAAGTAGTTTCTTTCGCGGTGGTTTTATTTTCGCCGTTCGAGGTTGAAACGCGAATTTAACATCACGCAAAAATGTTTTGAACTCGCCGCTTGTTACAACGCTATTGCGCACATGCACACACAAAGATTCCGCGCATTGAGTGTATTGATGGTCAACACACACAGCGATACCACGCAATGTAGGTACAAGCCAAAGAGGAACCTCTTTGGTACAAGCATGTTATAAAGTACTCGAGAGATGAGATTTCAGGTAAGCCTGCATTTAATTTTAATTTCTATTTAATATATAAAAAAATAATTGGATTATAGTTTGGGTTTTCATGTGCAAAATAAAACAGTTTTTGCCGACCGCGAATTTAAATACACGCGAAAAAGTCGGCACCGATGGAAACTGCGGAAGTATCTGTACGCGAAAGAAACCACTTTTACAGTACCATGGAAAAGTTACACATTGTGTACACTATCACTGTATTTCCACAACAGTAAAACATCCGCACACAGTAGGAATTTCCCCTCCCCCCTGTGTACACTCAGCAGTCACAGTAATAAAAGAAATACTGTGTACAACTTACATAGAGGTTCTATGACAGTTGCACAAGAACAACGGATTTGAAATGATTTTGTTTCGTTTTTTCATTCTAAGGTGTTTGATCTTCAAGAGCTTTTGCTTGCAGAATGAGTAGTGATGTACATTAGTGTATGTCTTTCTCAAGCCATGGATTGACATAACAGATTTGCTATATCCCTAAAGTTAACAAAAAACAACAACGATATTTATATTCATATTCCCCCATGTATTCTCAAATCACTTTGTTTCGCCCAAATTCCCATCATCTGGCTGTGTACATATTCAGACTCAAAGTTGTTTCTTATTTTGTAAATAATCAATATTTTTATAGCAGTTAAATATCCTAAATATGACCCCCCATTGATGCAATTTCGACTCCTAATAAGAAAGAAAGGAAAAATGCTTGAAATCCAAAGAGCCTTACCTAAGGTACATTGTATATTTGAGTAGTATCCCTTATATAACGGAAACTCTGCACCACTTTCAAACCTTCCTTTCAGTGAATGGTATAGTATAGGGACCTAGACTGCTCATACTACATGCTTCACATGCATATTTTGCAAATAAAATGTGACTTGCAAGACAATTTCACGGGTGATTGAATTCACAACAGAGAATCATGATTATGGAATGAAAAATAATGATTATCCGTTCAGTTTAGTCATTTCCTATCCTGGAATCGATACACGCTGAATTTGTGTAATGTACAGCAGGCAATATGCAGGCATGTCATTTTATTTGGGCAATTATCAGTCTGATCAAGATATTCACAAAAAGAAGTCCAGTATGAAACAACTGCCATATACAGTATAAAGACTTTATTATACTATATAGTTAAACCAAAAACACATTACAATTTTTTGAAAGCTTGGATGTTTGGAAAGTAAAAAGCAGCACTGTTTCATAATAATAAACAACAAAAATTCAGAAGATAATATTACCTGGTATGTCATAAATGTACGGAGCAACAGTTCATCTCAACATACAATCGTACATCTACATTGTAAAGTGATTTTTTTTTCCGACACACACAAATTCTTTGTAATTGACCAATCGATGGGATACACAATACTCGCATTTCTGCTGACAAATACAAATTTTTGGGGAACACAGTTTGACATCGCGCACAGACATTTGTACAGTCATGGAAAGAAAGAGAGACAGTGTGTGAACTCACTCCATGGTATCACAATGAAGGGACGTTCACATTTAAAACATTTGCAGTAAAGGCAATATTTGATTATAATATATCAAAACATTTAAAATGCTACAGGAAAGCGGTTAAGACCAAAGACACTGCAGAGGGACAGATCAACTTATTGTAATAGCATTCCAAACCCTTGAGGCAATGGGGTATCCCCCCCCCCCCAAAAAAAAAGCACTTACTGTATTTGTATAATAGGGAGCTTTAGATTTTAGACGCGCGGACGTTCAGAAGGAAAAAAACATGTTCTGAGTGTGCGCAGAAGCGCGCGTCAAGTCGATCTATTTTTAGCTTGCGTCGCCTGAGTTTTTCACTACGCGTACTAGGCTATTTTCACGTCCGCACAGTTTGCGACGTAGAGAACTACTTCATGCACTGATCATATGGGGGCGCGATTCTATTTTTTATACGTTGCGTCCCAGCGTAATCTAAAGCTACTTTCAACACGACGCAGGGGAGAGGAGAACATCCAGCGCACTCGTCGTCTCAAACGTCCGCGCGTCAAAATCTAAAGCTCCCTAATTATATTATTGGGCTGTGGAAATATTGAAGAGATACAGTCAATAAAGCCCTTTCCTGCTGTCTTATCATCATTCTTTAGATAACAGCTTTGATGAAGTCTGTGGTACATGCTCCCGGTATGCTATTGAGATGAGTCTATTAGTTCAAATTGGTGCTCTTACAGTATAAGTCCATATACCTGATATAATGAGAAGATTATGTCATAAGATTGGACATTAATTTTTTTAAATGGCACATAAAAAAAGAGAGAAGTATATAAAGATTTATATATAAATATGTGTAATGGGGTCTCAAATTTCGTCACGGATCTATGCAAAAATTAGCCAGAATAGATTCATTCATATACTGTTTGATCACTAAGATCAGATTTCACAACTACACAATAAAGTCCATTGGTGAAGCTGTAAAATAAAAAGTTGACTGCCATAGACACAAATATACCAAGGAAAGTGTTCCTACGGGGCACTAGGTTCAACTGAATTCAAATACAATGTAGGAGCCATATATGTTTATCTGCTAGAATCAGTTAATTTTTTTAACTTATTTATTTTTTCCGAGGGGGGGGAGGGGGGTACTTATAAAAAATACTGGCTTGCTAAACTTGTTCATTGTTATTCAATTTCATGTAGAGGAAAACCACAGATTCTGCACACATTCTAAGCACTGCCAAAAGAAGCCATTATGGACCAGAAATAAAGCATGGAGCACTATCAATTTGGTTCGACAAAAAACACAAGCATATAACATGTGTTTGCTACATCTGAAGTTATCCCTGTGAGAGAATGCAAAGTAAAAAATCATTGGTATTTAATAGCACGGCAAGTTTATTGACTCAAAGAAGGAGTGAGGTAGCAGTCTGTGGCTGTCTATTATTTATTCCCCTTGATGGATTTCAGAGAAAATCTGTCGATAAGAGCTCTTACACTCTATCTTTACCTCTATATCAATATATTAATTAATAATTATGAGTGTAATGGACAGCATATTTCATTAGGTGAAAGATAAAACAAAGATAAAACGATCCATTCAATACTTTCATCTTTCACCAAATGAAATATTCTGTCCATTGCACATATGAAAAAAACATTTCATTGTTTTACATATCACCTAAAAATAGATCCTTGTCATTTGATGCTTTGTGAATTTCTACACAAGACAGAATGTGCGAGATCTGAGATTGAGAGAGTGCTGAGTGCTATATGCTAGCGCGCTGTCCCTTTATGCTTGATTGCATGCACACTGCAAACATAAGCGTTTTACGAAGGCAGTGTGCCAGTCTCTTGGCATGCATGCCAATGGAGCAAATCACATGCATCCAAGATTGCACAGCAAATGGATACACAATAACATGAATGATGACGTAATGGTAAAATGGGACAAATGATTAATATTTCAAAAAAAAAAAACACAATCAAATGACAAGGATCTATATAGGTGTTACATTATAAACACACATATACAATATGTACCTATACATCCACATCCACACACACATACACACTGATACACAAAGTATGTTTGCATACTAGTGCGTAAATATTCAGTAGCTGCCCACATTTCATCAAATAGAATGTTGAAGAAATGATAACAGAAATACAGCACTTACTCTGTTCATTTTATAGTAGATGAAATATGAGCGCTTCCCATGAAATTCATTCATTTTCTGAGTTGCATTCGCACTGCACCACCTGTATTAATATATCTTTGCACATTTAAAGGCAGTCATTTCCAAACAAGAAGGGAAATATATTCAGACTTCTTATGTTTAATTGAGCATTCCACATAGACAATGATTGTGGTGTGAAGCCAGCTATAATGCAAACGTTGCTGATATGACAAAATCCTCAGACTGGGTGTTGGCATTCTCCCGGAAGTGGCATCGAAGGGAATCAGTTTTCGGCAGGTTCCATGCACCTGGCCACGTAGGGACACTCTGACGACAGGCATGAAGTAAAGACTGGCACATTCAGAAGTGTACTTTCACTATCTTTCACAATGAAGCATCATCTCCTTGTTGTAATCAGTTGCTTTCCTTTGATTCTCTTCACCAGTCTTCTTTGATTTCGCGCAAAAATACTCCCAGCGGTCACGTCTCTCTGCGTAAAGACGATGAAATGATTCCATCGTTAGCATCCTCAATCTAATGCACACACACAAATCGTTGCAGCACCATTTCATCTATCAACCGATCGATGCTTGTCCGACAGAAGATAAAGTCTGTCCTCTCACGGTGAATTCCAAATCGAGGAGCTTGCGCTTCTCCACAAAGCATTCATCACGGACACGACCGAAGAGACAAGGAGATCACATCAGTCCATATCATGCAGACGAGCTGCCCCAGTCCAATGTTTGAGTCATCATCATAGAAACTCAAAGTCTTCCTCCGAGTTCTCGTCTTCTGGGTAGTCACAACTGTGGAACTCTGGAGAGAGAGAGATTCGTGCAAACAATCCACTCACAAAATAAGCACATAATCAAACCTCACGTTTGCCAAACAGAACCACAAAAAGTGTAGGTGAGAACCACAAAAAGTCTAGGTGTGAACCAACAGAAGAGGTGATGCCCAGCTCTGGTTTGATTTTTCACAGTTTTGTGATGGAAAACAGCATGTATGTTTATATCTTTTAACAGAAGAGTGGTTTAGACATCCTGTACGATAAAAGCTACCTTGCGGTAAAGCCCTTGCAAAATCACAAGAAAAAAAAATTTCAGCGTCACATCTTGCATACTGCCATCCACACTTTTGTCATTTTTTAGTTTTAACCTTGGCAAGTTTGTGAAATCCCATCTTACTTTGGCATGTACACACAACATTCTAAAATCTAGGGAAGTATCAATTATCAATAGTCTGCGTCAGAAATGTGACAATCTCAATCAAGAATTTAATCTGGACATGCTGCTAATGGACTGGAAAGTGTTAAAACTTTCCTTATCTTGTTACAAGGAGCCAAAAGTCTCAAATACTACTTACAAAATAAAAACATAATAGGACAACCATAGCTTTTTACTGCCAGGATACACATGTTTAATCAAACTGTGGTGAAACTTCAAAGCATTCACTTACCAAAGCTTGGTTCAATCGATGCATGATGTGGTTCAAACGGTGGCCAGTGTTTGGGTCTCGTTTCTGCTACCTCAAACATCGGACTCAGATCACCTTCATATATTACCTGTAGAATTGTAAGAGTCATCATTAACACAGTACAATTAATACCAGTTCTTGTTCGATATCATCCTCATTTAAGTCATTCCTTTATGTATGCCGCAAAATCCCCATCTTGAATTCAATAATCGCCCTCAGGTGAAATCAGAAACCATAGTATAAGAAATAATTGAATACCGATCAGGAAAGCAGAAAAAAAATTAAGCATCTTTAATTTCTTAATCAAAAACTAGCCACTACATGTGCTTGATGTATACAAAGTGTTTGTATGTTTTCTTGTCACTTTATTTTAAATCATATGTCAATTTCATTATCATTTATGGTTTCTTACAAATGTGGGAAAACAAAAGCTGATTAACAACCATCAGAAAGGATATCACTGATTTTTCACTACACAATTAGGGTAACAAGAATTAAAATTTGAACTTCTAGAGTTTTAAAATGTTATTTGCAAAGACTGAATTACCGGTAACATGACATCCCAGATGTTTGTGGCATGGTTGACCAGCAGAATTAACTAATGAAACATGAGCCCAGAATGTTCAATGCCAAGCTGAACGTCAAGGTAATGTCAGACTTGATGGAACCTGCCTCAAGTGTCACTACGTCATCATTGGCTTCATATCTGTTTTGCTTCTTTTATCTTTTTTTTTAAAACAAAATATCATAGACTTGGAAATGGCTATGAAACATTCCAGATAATAATAATGTTACTACATTACGTAGCAAAACCAATGAGCCATTGTACATGGAAATGTTGAGTAAAAACAATATATATTTTATCTTTTAAACTGACTATGATCAACCAATCAAAATCTCTTCATTGTTATACATACATGTTTGATGTTCCTGCACCAACTAAGGAAGTCGTTTTCATCGTGACAGTAGAAGCTCTGTGACAGAAACACAAAATTTAATATGCAACGAATCATTTAATACTGAAAGGTCGAAGAGGAAGGAAATGAAGGAGGAACTGTGTGGCCGATACAAAAACAAAAATGTCTTGAACACATGAAAGGGTAGGATTTACATAGATAAATCATAAAAGAATCTAAAATGTATCCTACAGCAGTACTAATGTACAGTGTACAATGCATGGTACAGAGTGCAACATAAAAGTGGCATAATATATGATCCATATGCAATCTGGATGATAATAACCCACATTAAAAAAAGAAATGAAAAATTTAAAAATAGAAAAATCAAAAATATATAAATACTAATTTTAAGAACAAGGCTTTGGTGTGAAGGGGATATTCTAGTCTTCCGGTCACCCTTTATTGTCTATCGAACCAAAAGGGGATTTAAAACCTCATGGCAATTTTCACATCATTTAATTTAACTACAGACAAAACTTTGAAATGTTTATACATTCAACTTGTTTGGAGCCATAGATGTGCATCCGGCCACTTCAATATCCACATAACCAATGACTGGGAGATTATTCTCAGTTTTTGCTTCACTGTTGTCTAATCACAAATCGCCAACCAGCATTCAATAGACATCTACGTTCTCTACACTCTACACTAATTGCTGTCAATCCTTATGTATACTATTGGACTTTCCCAATTGTGCGAAATGCATTTTGAGTTGATCAATTATTACTACAATGTAGTTGTTGCATATGTATGAATTAGGTATATCATTGCCTATGTTATAGGTTAGATTTATGCTCTTGCTAATTGTCCATTAATGTCAAGAGCAAATCTATTGTCTTCCTAGTGCATTTGCTGGAAATACATATACACTGACATGTATGAAATAATTTCTAGAGATGTACAACTGTCTTTGGCTAATCCTGTTTCCTTTTCCAATCTACAATTTATAAAATTTTTGTTTAGTAGTATTATACAAATATATATATTTTGAGAAATGCCTACCAGTGCAATCGATGGGTCTAGGTTCTTGATTGGCATACGACTGGCATGTTCACAGTGGAAGCTATCATCCTGGATGTATGCCCACTTGTCGATGCCAACCACAGGCTGTGTCGTATGGGGGTCCAGATAGACCAGTTCATCTCCTGTACAATAGAGCATCATGGTATTACGTGAGTTTTGAGACAGCGAAGAATGTGTTTCTGACAACCTTTGACATTTGAAACAGAGAATGTCTTGATGCCATTGATCAAATGATGTATTAAAAAACTGCTTCAAATCGCATAAATATATACAATCTAAGCAATAAAGCTATCAGTAAGGGTTTATTTTTTCATTTCTTTTTTGTTTAATTAAATCAAAGTTCTACTATTTCCTTACATTCCCTCATGCGCATCCTGTTCACAAATCTAAAAATTAGAAAAAGGAAATGATATTTGTCCCCTAAAACAAAGTTAGGAGTATATGTATGCTTTTGTTTGCAAATTAAAAGACAAAGAAGAAAAAATAATTTCCAGAATAAATACAACAAAAAGTAGATACATGAACAAGAAGCCATATGAGTCACAATAAACAAATACAGAGACACGCCCACATGTACACTGTACTTGCCTACTACGCCAATGAAGTAGTGGGCGTGGTTTGGCTTTCCTCCTATGACCCCGATGGTCTGCGGAAGCCGGAAGCAGCGCTTCAGCCGCGACACGTACACGCTGTTGATCTCGTTCAGCCCCAGCCGGAGGGGGATGATGAGGAGGAGGGACCGCCACGCCTGGTCCGGGCGTGTCATGCAAGCCCCCTCCATGAGTCCATTGGGCAGCATCACGTCGCCGAGCTCCCCCTGCGTCCGGTGGCGGACGTGGGCGCTACTGGCTCCCGGCTCGGGCGATTTTTTCCTCTTTGCACTGCTCGTCTGTGGGGCGTTGACTCTCAGTTCCGTTGTCGTTTCGCACAATTTCCCTGTTGTGAAATAGGGCAAAATGATATGAAGACATATACGTAATGATATGTGAGTTGGTCCAATACCTGACAGCAATTGGATAGAACTGATCATGTTATTGTGAACCATTTGTCATATTTTCCTCATGGGCAGAAAATTTTACGAATGTTCTCCATTTGGAAAACATAAACAAATGACACCTCATGATAGAACAATGAGACTGTTTTTTTTTTTTTTGTGAAAACAACAGACTAAATTTTCAAACCAATGCTTTTTGAAGAAAAAAAAAATCAGTGACTAATAATTCATGGTGCATATGGAAATCTATCATTTATGGATAAAGCATAAATTGGAAGCAGAGTTGGGTATGCACTGCAAGTATGAGGTGCAAAGGCTGTAAGGTGCATGTTTTGCTTTTGGTTTTATGACAGATGCAAACTTGCTGTTGCAGAATATTCTAACCTCAGGGCTTGGAAAGATTGCAAACCCTTCAGATGAATCAACCTGTTTATTTCAGATTTCTGGTAAAAATTTGTCCACCATTCTATAGAACAAATGTCATACGTATCTTTTTGAGCGTCAGAAGGAATAGTGTGTATGCGGTAACTATGGAATCTATTCCAAACCCATTCATCTGCGCCTCGTGGGGTAAACAATTCCATAGTTACCTTATGCAAATAATTCCTGACGCACTCAGACCCATGAATCATTTGTATGACTGTCTGAGACTGTGGATCCATTCCTAAAATAATACTCACTGATATCTTCCAGTACCACTGTGTTATCCAGTGCTACATGAACTGCCAAGTCGCTCCACGTGTCAAAGGCCGACAGTTTACGGATGACCTGGGCTACTGTGTTTGGTCCAAACCAGTCTCCAACCTTTTTTCCCTCGGCTACTCCCATTTGAGCTGTGTGCACAGGAGTAATATGGAACAAAATGACCAACAGTGCTCATTGGACATCTACAAAACTCTGTACTCTGCACTCTACACTAATTGCTGGCAATTCTAAGCATACTACAAATGTATGTATATTAGATGTTCCCAATTGTGGAAAATGTGCTGAGAGTTCATCAATTATTACTAGTTGTTGCATATATGAATTAAAGATATCACTGACTGTGTTACATAGATAAGCTTTATTCATAAGCATATTGTAAAGCTTGTGAATATTGTCTATTCACTTTGCTGCAAATTTTGCGAGTTGCTATTGGCCAATCTAACAAAACGCAAAGTTATCAACGCTCATTTTGACAAGAAAGCGACATGCATGTGTTCATTTCCCCCATTCATTACCGTGCTCCACAATCGCGGATCTAACCACATGCGAAATTGTCGGGAAATCCAGATTTGCAAAAAGAAAATTAGACTTGCTTTAATATATGGTATATACAGTGACAGTTTGCGTTGCCTCAACATCATGCATTATTTTTTCCCCCTTCCTCACCTATTTGGTGTATTGAGTAGCAGCTGTCTCTCCTGTCTAGGAATAAACTCAGGATCTTCTTGTAAGGGTCTCCCTGATCCTCTGTGTGTTTCCACCTCCACTCTGTTCAATTGATTCATGACAGCAAACAAGTAAACAAACAAACAAACAAACAATGAAAACAAACAAACAATGAAAAACAAAACCAGAAAATGAAGACACAAATAAGAAAATATTCATACTAGTACTGTAAAAGTGGATATTTTCGCGCAAGTAATTCTTTTGCGCCCGGGAGGGTGAGATGAATTTCTTGTGTTTTCAATTCCGCGGAATCAGGACATTAACTACTGGGACATATAGCATGCAAAAAATATTCACCTGCTTTTATTTCTGCGCTAGATTCTGGTTGCATGAAATGCACGAAAAATTTCCACACTGCGAAAATGTCCCCTTTCACAGTTCATACACATCGTTGCCTGGGTGACAAAACCTTGATTATCACATTTTGTTTAAAGGGGATGGCTAGTAACTGATCAGTGGGAATCAGTGGGAATGCTGGGGACGATTGTTCCAATCCTTGTGGGATTCATTTAGAGTACATTACATATCTATTGTTGTGTGAAAATTATTTGCTTCAGAATGGTCTCAGTGACGGGGCGATCGTTAACGATAGCCCCGTCACTGTACAGGCATGCTAGCCTGGAAACATTAAACTACACATTACTTGAATATTCTGACCATTCTGAAGCAAATAATTTTCACACACCAATAGATATATAATGTACTCTTAAATGAATCCCACAAGGATTGGAACAATCACCCCCGGCATTCCCACTGATTCCCACTGATCAGTTACTAGCCATCCCCTTTAAAATCACATTTTTGGATTGTCAGATAATCACTTAATAAATGTCCTGTCCAAATCCTAGCTGTCTCGTCCCCCCCCCCCCCCCCCCAAACAAAAAATAAAACCATCATGGCATGAAAAAGGAAAGATGATCCCCCCTGTAGTAGTGCTTTGGCTACTGTGTTGTTTCGCTCTCCTGAAAATTTGAACATTTTCGCGATGCAAGGTTTCATCATCTCAACAGAGATATATCACCTTGTACAGAATTGTAGGACGTGGGAAAACCAGAAGACATTATATATGCAGTGTACAACGTATGTATGTAAACAGTGGCGCAAATGTCACCGCCAACCGATATGGGAAGTAACCTTCACCCTATTAGCTCTCTACATGCTCGGCAGACTTTGTACCGTCCTTGCCAGGTTTCCATAGGCAACGGATTGACTATCAGTATTTTAAAAGAAAAACAAAATCTAAATCTAAACACTCAAAAGAGACAACCCTGACCATAAAAACCCTGAACAAACAAACATCTTGAGTTCATAATTCCTTGATAAACATACATGGAGAGCTATTCCACTCGGAACTTCCTACTTCTTCGTAACGTGGCTTAAAAGGCCACTTAATGATAATTAGGTGAGCCTGTCAGCTTCTCACCAACCCTTTTAACCTAGTTCTTTTGCCATCAGCACTGCAACAAATGTGTTTCTCTTATAAAAGTTATCAGAGTACAATATATGTATAATTTCTTAACAGAGGTTAGCTGTTGCAAGTATTCAACACACAAACAAACAAACAAACAACAACCTATACATTCTGACATTCTGAAGAGTTACATGAGGATTTCCTTTATTTGGCAACCACACAGAACGAAGTCTTCAACACATACAGACCTAAACAAGCACTTAAAGTGAATAGCTACCGAATATAATTACTGTATGTCCAGAAGCATCTGCAACTGATTATTTGTCATATATATGCATCGGTAAATCAGTATGCTCACTATAAGATCTCTATTTCAACACAATCACAAACCTCTTCCTAGGTGTTTGCATATTAGGGCCTGAGCTAGCATCATCTGACCGCATCTTAACATGCAGCCCCAGCCTTGATCTGTGGTTGGTCCTGTTCCACCTGGAGAGTTGACAACATGGAGAATAAACAAATGATCTAACATATGGGCAGGGTCATCAATGTGTGTGTGTGTGTGTGCATATGTGTCATCCATGCATGCAAAAGCCAGCGGTAAAAGCCGGCAGACTATTCATTTTATCTGTGACTTCCAACAGGTCTATGAAGGATTTACAGTAATGTTTGCATTATTTGCAATCAGGCTTTGTGAGGCTTGATGACCCAATATGTAGTTCTGACAAACAATTCTGATTTGTCCCCGACAAAATGTCAACAAAGATCAGAGCACGTCAAGGACAAGGATCCAAAGGATAAATAAATATAAGTCAAATATGAGTCTCGTAGCCAATGTGTCTATGCTACGTAATTGTACCTTCAACTCGGCATTACAGAAATGCCAGTCTCCCTGGAGAGGAACATTTTAACCCACAAGCAAAATTTTTTTCACAACATCTGAACAAGTTTCCATAAAAACAGGAGGATTGAAACTGGCTGTAATATTAAATTAACATGGGGCTCTAAACCGTAAATCTTCCTAAGATTTCCACTGGTTCACTGCCAAGTAGTATGTTATACAATGTGTACATTATCATAAAAATTGTGTGAGTCCCACCTGTAATAGGATCGCTTTGTTTTGGATATCTCAGCTATTTCAAAACCCATTTTCATAAAATAAACTTCGTATTCCTCTAGGAATTTAAAGCTCTTTCATATTTCATAAAAGGTTTTTTCATTATCTCAAAATTCATCTTCAAAAAACGTTGGAAACCTGAAGTCCCCATCACAGCTGAAACTGAATCATCCCTTTAAATTTGACATGGCTCTCTGTATACAGAATTTTCTTACCAATGGGAGAGAAGCCCTTTCGGTAAGTGAACCAGAGGCGCGATGTGACATCGTCCCGCGCCTCCCGCTGCTGGTGGCTGAGATCATACTGCCGTCCCAGGATCCAGATTGGGCCCAGGTCCGTTGGGAAGTCTTCAAACGCTACGATGCCACTTTCGTATGTGGCACAGGCTGCAGAGAGAGACAGAAAACGGAGAACATGTTGAAAAAAACAGAGAACATGTTGAAATAGATAACATGTGGTCAGACATCTGTACATTACGACTCTTTCGTCAATTCATATACCTTCTCAGTTCTTTCATCAAAATTAGAGAGCAATATATTTCCTCTAGTTGAATCTGGTTCTACAATTTTTCATTTTCTGTGTATACTTCCAGTGTGCTTCCATCACTATTACCTTGATATTTATGTGAAACAGGCATTGCAAGGTATTTTGGAAAAACTGAAATATCAAGAATAATGTGACAATTCAGAAACAGCTGCAATACTGCCTTAAGGGAAAGGAAAACAAGAAATATATGTATGCATCACAGTAATCTAATTACAAATTTGAATCACATCAAAAAAAAAAAAAAAAAATCACATGTACATGTATATAAAATCTCGTTTTGTTTACAGTTTGAGGCCTGACAGTACCACAGACAATTTGTACAATATAGCACTGAATCTCATAATTACAAGAAAATTGTTTAATGCATTGTATCACATAAATACTTTGAAAACGTTCAAACTAGAAATCTATTCAACACAGATTTAAACTATGGCTTCTTCACTGATCACTGTATACTGACTATTTACACTACCCTTTACTATTCATTAAAGATATGGAACTGAAGCCAAAGTTAAATTTTATTTCATGTACAAAATGTATCGTACACATACAGACGATAATTGATAACAACAATCACAATATTTCGGTCTAACCTATGTTTTGTCTCTCTGTATATCATATTGCTGTCTGTACACAAAATTGGCATTAGTGCATTCTGTAAAATAGTATGATTAACAGGGACAAGCTGTCACTCTCCCCCATATCTTACAATGCACATCATATCAGATAAAATAGAATGAAAAATCACTGGTTTGTTGGCTTTTAAAAGAAAAGTACATCTCTGGTGGCTAAAAGGAACCCTTTGAATGGTTCCCTTTAGAACATGGCACTGGTAAAAATTTCAATGTGCACAGTGAAAGAGGAAACAAATAAATCATGGAGTTATGACCTGTAAGAGAATCTATAAGGAAACCTACATGTATAAGCTTTGTAATAAAGAAGCTTGAAATTAATCTTTCATCATTTGGAATTTGCTTGCAATATATTGAAAGGCTCTAGCAAGAAACATGTCCGGCTGACACAATCTACTGGGATAATGAGATGTTTTGGAGTATTCTGAGATTAAACATGTGAAATAATAAAAGTTGGGTATCCCTAAAGCACCCTCCCCATTCTGAAGAAGGTATACATGGAATGCTACCAGTACGTGATGATCCATTTGTGCCTGAGCAGTAGCATTGAAAAGCATGTTGCTATTAACAAGCCACATACATACTTCACTCTTGCGTGCAATGGATATTGCTATGGCCCGATATGCACTGTATTGTTATTGATGTAATTGAACATGAAGCATCATGTGCAGTGTGTAGCAACCATGATCAGGTACATGTACACTGTATGCTCTGAGACTGCATTACTTTCATACCTTTTTGTGTTTATACAATGTTTATTTCACATTTTTGTCATTACTTACTGTG
Source organism: Diadema setosum (assembly GCA_033980235.1). NCBI lineage: Eukaryota > Metazoa > Echinodermata > Echinoidea > Diadematoida > Diadematidae > Diadema > Diadema setosum. Next base: position 10,873,813 of record CM067079.1, read on the forward strand.
TTTTCACAGAATTATTTCACACACTTCTTATGCATTCGTCTCCATTTCAAAGCAAAAATCAACAGTGTCTGCAGTCATACGGAATTTATGTTTTACAGTGTACCTTTAAGCACAATTTCCTTGTTATTGTACGTGCCAACTATTGGTGTGTGAGCTTGAGTTCCTTCTTAGATTATAGAAAATCTTTGCGTACATTGGCAGTCAGAGCCCAATGATGGGTTTAGAACATACCGGTAATATGAATAAAAGAAACAAGCATATATGTGTTGTGGTTATACTTTATACCACATTATACAGTGTAGATAGTCATAGATCTCCAATGTTGACTACATTTTTACTCAGATTCTGCTTCAGAATATACCGTGATATTCTCGTAGTTTAATACAGATATGAACTAACAATAATGGGGGAAAATCAACAGTTGATACTGTAAAGCCCATAAATTTGAAAGAAATGGAATAAAAAATAAAAAAAAAAACATAACAACCAATGATCAAGCAATATTGATAACATATGAAACCCACACACTTGTTAAATGTTTGCTACAATAATCATTATTTGCCAGGAATGCTCTACAGACTGCAGATTGTATCTACATTGTAAAATACTTCCATGTGAACAAAATGTACTGTACCACATACAATTCACCAGCACAGTTTAACAGACTCTCATACCTCCATTGCCATAAAGCAGGGCAGAATAAGCATCAACCGCCATATAAATCCACTGCACAATGACTTAGAACTGGACTCAAAATGCCCCATCAATTGCACACAGATATCCTGAAACACTGGGAACGCATGGTGAGTGCCTTCCCCCAACAGAGAATATAGTGTTGAATCTACAGCATGCATCTGGCACAGACGTATTCATTCCCATTCCAATGAATGATCATATACTCTGACTCACGCATCACTCTGCTAAGGACAAGGCAGCTCCGTGACCTTTATGAAAACAATAACATTCCAAAATGTGATCATGTGAGCATGTGGGCTCAAGCCTATTACAGCAGGATATCTCTGTGTTGATATTGTATCTCCTTACAGAGATAATTCAGCAGAAAAGTCAACAGGTGGTGTGGGGGAATGGGGAAAAGAAGGCAACTCAACAATAGAAGACTAAAATGGGTTTGACTACCGGTAAACAGGGGAGTGGGAGAGCTTGATGGAAGTACTTGTAGTATAATATCTCAATATCCTGTCACATGCTGCTAGTAACAATGTGCCAATACCACCTTGGGGAGTACAAAATGAAAGCCCACCCTGTCTCCTGGTCAAAGTGCACGTCATATACAATATAAATGCTTCAGCTAGTGATTCTGATGAAAAGCTTGCGAGGCAATCTGATCAGAAACATGTGAACACTGCCAGCTGTGAGGTGCGGTGGGGGGGGGGGGGGGTGACTCATAAATAATGAAATCTAGACTTTCACAGAATTTGTAGTGTCTATTACATCCTGCACAAATCATGAGGACTGTGCTGACAAAAGCAATACAAATGCAAAGAGCTTGATGGGTCAGATCATGCTAAAAAGCATTTAATTCTGCCAACTCTGCCAACTACTACATGTGTACTGTATGTGCATAGCCATTGTTGGCCTTTGTTAGATCTATTGTCTATGTCTATGTCATGCCTACATGGTTGGTAGTCTCAGTAACAAGCACTTTTTCTGAGAGGTAAAATGTAGTGTTCAGTACAAGAAGAGTCATATCACAGTATTATGATTTTAGGTACATTTAAAGACAAAATCTTCATAAAACAAAGCTACAATGTCCTCATAACAACTGAGATGACATTTGGCATTCTAATCTGACTTTGATCAAATTTTCCCTGTTGTGACTGTCAAATGTTTCTCCTTCTTTTCAGACTACTGTAAAACATGGAATGTTCGTGTGCATTTTAATTTCACAAATTTCACGAGAGCCAAGATTCTTGAAATTAAAATGCACATGAAAGTTCTGGTCTACATTATACGCATTGAATGTTAGAGGCAACTCGCGAAAATTTCATGCCGCAAAAAAGGCTGTCGGCTCCAATTTGCGAATATTTCATGCCGCAAAAATATCATGTTTTTACAGTTACTTTAAACTGGTCTAGAATTCCTCTTTAAAGAATTTCCATTTGTAGTGAATGATCTGCAATTTTTTTCAGATGACATCAAGTCAAGTGACATTTTGCTATCTCAGTAATATACAACTGTATATGTACTGTACATGTCCTAAACTCTAATACTATGATGCTTCCACATTGAATTAAACACAGAAATGATCCCAAGGCAGATGATGAGAACGAGATGACAAAGGGCTCACAAACACTAAGAAAGGCAAAGAAAAACAAAAACAAACACACACTGCACAGTAAGGGTGCATGGTAAAGACCAAACATTTGAAGGAATGGTCATCATGTTGGAAAGGGATATAAATGGTCCAGGTATTCACACACTTCAAACATTGAGCAGTAAAGTCACAGTGGGTCTAGACCCAACTTACCAAAATTAGACAGAATCAAGTCTATAATTATGAAAGTCCATGGGAAATTTACATATCATACAGGGAATGTTTACAGAGCAGTCTGGTTAAAGTGCCACATGTGAACTGTTCGCTGTTTAAACAAATACAGATACCTGGCACCTACTGTATGTCTCCTTTATTAGGCCAATACTATTAAAGGACACTGAATTACTAAAGAAAAGACATGTTTACAGAGAGCACTGGTGAAGAATCTACAAGCATGTGATACGCAGCTTTGGCATGATGCAGTAGTGGACCTGTTTAACAGATTTATTCTCTAGAAAAATGGCTCATCAGTCCATGCCAGGTATTTTCGTATATATACAATGCACATATGTAATGCGAATCATTGATTGATTGATTTGATGTAATGCGCTGTGTATAGATTGAATGTATTCTGATATGGGAGTTTATGTATATTACGAAGAAAAGATTGTGAGGATTTTTGTTTTCTTTTTAAATCAAACTGATTATCTTTGTTGTGTAAAATGTGTTGATTTGAGCCTTATGATTATCTGATTATTTTTGTTTATTTGACTATCTTTGATCATTTTTGATAAACTGATTATTTTTGTTGTGTAAAATGTGTTGATTTGAGCTGTATGACAACACAACATCTGTATTAATTAATAAGTATAAATGACCGGTATATATAATTAATATAAACTCATTTTTTTTTTTTATAATCATTGAGAATAGTTATATATTGTATCTGCAATATCTGATTTTGTTTTGTATTATAGGTTAATCTAATTGTGCAATGGTTCTGATGAATAAGATTGACCCTTTGTTATTTTAATGTTTTTTTTTTTTCATCGCTACATTGTATTTTGTGAGTATTTTTAATGTATACATGGCCATTGTTAACAATGTCTGTAATTCAGCCTCCGGGCTGCGAAAGATATTGATTAATAAAACACCATTTCAATTCAATTCAAATCAATGCTGATAGCCCACAAATGCGTGGGTAAAGGATGGGGAAAATGGGTCACTTTATACACAGAACACACGTTGCACATACTAGTACAAAGTAGGTGACCTAGTTTAACCGTAACAGCAAGGTGAGCTGCAGAAAGTCCTGGTGTCCTGTATACTGGTCTGACTGTCAGACATCAGCTCAATACTAACAATATCTCATCTGGCAGACAATGGGGTTTGATTCCAATCCCATAGGTTGCTACACAATGAGAACATGTGAATGGTTGTATAATAACTGATGCTTTTAACACATTGAGGACGAGTCCCGAGTATACTTGCACAAGTGTCTATGGGAAATGCGTGTTGTAGCAAAATCAAATCCTCAAAGAGTTAAGAACGTTCTTTCTCTCTCTCCCTCCCAGGAATAGCTTCTAAAGAAAGTGTACTTTTGATGTTTTTTTGAGGGTCTTTGTACTTGTATGTCTATACTGGGCAAGCTACTGTAGTATACTTATTTTTGTACTTCAAAGGCTACAGGTACACTTTTGTACATTCTTTTTAGGCTAGAGTATTTAATAAAAAGAAAAGAACTAGCATACTGAATGTACAATTTTATCAGTTTGAGGGAAATTTGTTATGCAGGGTCATAATAAATGTTTGATGAACTGAGAAAATGAGGTTGATATTATTAGTAAGAGATCAGAACACAATAAAATACTCATGGTATTATATTCATCAATGATAATTAACTTTTTCCCCTAAAGATTACATTATCTTATTACAAACCTTATCTCAGAACTAACATAAAAAAAAAAGAGAGAAAAGAACATTGAATCTCATATGATACAGATACGATACTACAATATATTTTCAGGTGATATGCCATGATGCATAAGTATCAACACATTTCAGCGATGATGAAGAGCATGTCGTATATGATGAATGTACCATGTATGCGATAAGTCTGCTTCATGCCGTATTTCACATGACTACAATTTGTATGCAACATGCACATTACCAAAATACACCGTACTCCTTTTTTTTTTTTTGATTCAAAATCTCAACACACTTTCTGACTTGTAGAATGCAGATTAGTCTCAGAATTTACCTGTACCTAGCGTAAACCCAAAGGTACGTAGCAAGCACATACCACCTTTATGACGTCTCCTCATACCCTTTGTCATCTTCATCTGATACGAGTAAGGTATCGCACCATGTGCTTGTCCGAGAACTTTGTTAAACTCAAGCTGGCGAGCGACTATCTGTTCTAAAGTGTGGCCTCAAAATAAATACAGTAATTAAAAAAACGACGATGAGCACATCTCGTAGCTTCGTGACCCTGACAGTTCTGCGTGTGATGAGGCGGCACCAGACTGGTCCGTTTTTGCGAGTGGGCACATTCGACCAATGAGGAGAATCCAGCGGGCCATCTAACAGTCGGTACAAAATATGTGGCAACTACTATCCACCAATCATGAAATATCATATGCAACAATGTATGACATCATGTCAGACTCTGCTCGGCAGCTTTATGGAAGTTACTAAATCAACAAAGCGATATATACAGAAATGATTCTGTGGGGCCCATAAAGAAAGACTGCACACGGCACAGATCAGGCGTTGTCATAATCATCGACGTCTTGCATTCCTGCGGACTACTAAATACGCATAAAAGAACAGATATTTGCCCATATCCCATCCTTAGCTCGTATGTATCAAAACCTGATTGAGCAATCGATGCTCCGGTAGTTTTGAAAACACACACTCATTACGCAATGCCTGGCTGGGAGTATAGTAAAGGGCAAGCCTAACTTCATACCCAAGAAGCGGTCATCATCTTCGACCGGTATCCTGCGTCTTCGATGTGCTGTCATTGCCACGAAGAGAGGAGACGTGGTCCACTTCCTCGCCCGTCAGTAATTCCGAATATTCACTACAGAATTTCCAAAATTTGACTCGCACACGACAGCGAGCATCATGTCTACACACTGAACACTCACAGTCTGCATCACATACTAATACTGCCGTTACATGCAAAACCTCAGACTTTCTGACCACGCGCTCTGCTGCCTTAAAGCAAGTTCTATGTATGCTCACTTCCTCAAATCTCTGTAGTTTCGAGAGGCGTTTACAAAAGATGAAACTGACACCTCTAGGCAAGATGCCCAAGGCGGCGCAAGCACACCCCCCCCCCCTTAGTTTTGCTCTCACTCTAGTCATAAAACTACCAGTTAAAATGTTTTGACAAGGGGTTAAGCACCTATCATCGCAATGACTTAACATGGAAAACAAAATCAACAACTTCATCCACTAATGCCATAAGTATGTACTTTGCATGGCTGAAGTATGATCAATGGGAATGATACAATACCTGCTTTACTTGGCAATGACCTCACAAAAGGGGAAGTCCCTTAATATATGATGTGCTCATATGTATATTTAGCTTGTCCAAAGTTACACTTGATATATAAAAGCACACTCCTAAGCAATACATGGTGTACTCTGCTGATAAAGAGTGCTCCACTATCATCATCAAGTGTTAAAACTTAAAGCATGTAGCCCTCTGAGAAATTTACATTAATACATGTATTACTCATAATATACATACAAAAAAAGGCATATCAACCCTATGAGGATGGGCTGATTTTGTTGAGTAGTTTCTTCCTTGCTTTTTTTTTTTTTTTTTAAATGGTCTCCTACAATGCCACAATGTGGACTTCATTAGCTACTGATCCCTCCCCTCCCCCCCCCCCCAATAAAAAGGTGTGGGATTAGTTACATCACCATCAGTATCAATAACAATCATATTATTATTATCATTATTATTATGAATATCATCATTATCATCATCATCATTAAGTGTACATTCAATATACACACAGCACAGTGATACTGCAAATTAATCTAAACCATTTGTTAATGTGTACTTTCTCTACATAACCTTATGAAATATGACAGAAAAAAAAGAAGAAAACTAGACTCGGAATTTGTCAAGACTGACAAATTAGGTGATCCGAATATTTTATAATCAATGATTCGAGTCCTGATCGCAATAGGCATGACCATATAGGCATGGCTCGACACTAACTTTTTTGTTTGGTGGCCTGATGGGGCCCGATGGGGCCACCAAATTTCAAATTTTTGGTGGCCCGAGAGAAAAATTTGGTGTCCCGAAAAAAAAAAAAATGAAAAACATTAAAAGTCCTTTTTTTTTTAATGAGTCAAATATTTAAGATATATGATAGTAAGAATTAGAAGTTGGACATATCTCCTCATAAATAAACTTCAACAAACTTGCAACACTCACTCTCAGGCATTCATTCAGTCCTTTTCATCCATCCTTTGAACAAATTTAACTGCTAATTTCCGCCGCAAAAAGTTGCGAATTTATTGACATACTTTTCAAAAAATTTTGGTGGCCCGAGGCGGGCCACCAAATTTGCCCTTTTTTGAAATTTGGTGGCCCGACTTTCATTTTTGGTGGCCCCGGGCCACCGGGCCACTGTTAGTGTTGAGCCCTGATATAGGTTTCATCTCTGTTTAGAGACATTGGCCGTGTGATATTTGGATTCTCATTTAAAAAAGAGAGTCAGGTCTGCCATCTTTGGTACCAAATTCGGTATACACTATAACGAAGATACAGAATGAAGTTTATTTGACCATTGACCAAACTTTGCACAGCCAAGATGGCATCGGAGCAAAAAGTGGTTATTTTGTGAAATGATTCTTGTAACATGGTCTTTGCGTGTGCAAAATATGGGAAAGATAGGACATGTATTCACCAAGATACAGGATGAAACATTTATGACCTTTGACCCTAATTTACGTACCCAAGATGGCGTCTGATCAAGTAGTTCTTCCTTTATGAAATAATGTACGTGACATGAACTAAACATGTGCAAAATATGGGGATAATAGGGGCTTTTTTTGTTGAGTTATTGCAAAGAAAGTTGCAGAAAGAAAGAAAGAAATATCTCAATACATTGAAGATAAGTTTGATTTCAACCCAGTTTTTTGACGTGATCTCGGCATCGTATGAAAAAATGGAGTGGACGGTAACGATAGCCCAAAGTCTCAGCTACAACATATTAAAATCTGGGAGAAATTCACCGAAGAGTAAGTAAGCTAGTGCTCGATAAAGACCGTCATGTCAATTTTCATTTCCAGAATAATTCCCTCCCATAGAAATAACACGTAAACTGGTTAAATTTGACAAGGTTACATTATCATTTTCACGAGGTGAAGACATCATCTGATTAAAACTTTGATTGAACAAAACTTAAAGAGTATTAAATTGGCTACAACATAAGAAAATCTGGAAGAAATTCACCGAAGGGTAAGTGAGCTAGTCGTCGATAAAGACAATCATGTCAATTTTCACATCTAGAAAAATTCCCTCCCATAGAGATAACACATCATAACGAAGATACAGGAAGAAGTACATATGACCTTTGACCCCACTTTGCACAAACAAGATGGCCTCTGAGCCAAAAGTGGTTAATTTTGTGAAATGATCCTTGTAACATGGTCTTTATGTGTGCAAGATATGGGAAAGATAGGACTGGTATTCAAGTATCCAAGATACAGGATAAAACATTTATGACCTTTGACCCTAATTTACATACCCAAGATGGTGACTGATCAAGTAGTTGTTATTTTGTGAAATAATGTACGTGACATGAACTATACATGTGCAAAATATGATGGTGATAGGGTATGTTTTTCTTGAGTTATTGCAAAGAAAGTTGCAGAAAGAAAGAAATATTTCAATACATCGATGATAAGCTTAAATTTCAACCACGTTTTTTTACGTGATGCCGACTCCATATGAAAAAATGAAGGGCACACTTACGATAGCCCAAAGTCTCAGCTACAACATACTAAAATCTGGAGAAATTCACCGAAGCATAACTGAGCTAGTGCTCAATAAAGATAGTCATGTCAGTTTTCATTTCCAGAAAAACTGCACTTAACTCCCATAGAGATAACACGTAAACTGGTCAAATTTGACAATGTTACTTTCAATCCCTTTTTACGAGGTGATGCCGTCATCTAATCAAAATGTTGTTAGTATATTACTGAAAGATTATTAAATAAGCTACAACATATTGAAATTTGGACGAAAATCGACAAAAGAATAAGTGAGATACGCTTGAGTGAACTTGAAATTTGATGACGTCATTTTGAAAATTTACTTTTTTTACTTTAAGAAATTTGATATCTTTTAATCATTTTTTCAGCATCGCCAACCTATGAAGTGACATGTACAACTCATCAGCTTTCAGAATATGTAAAGAAAATGGGGGGTCACCGTCCATCCTGACGAGTAAAATCGGATTTAGAATTGGCGGTTTTTTGGCATAGTTGCACTGTATATCGCCATTGACGCACGCACGGAATTTCAACTTTGACGGGCCGGTATGACGTCACATTGAGTCAGATCGACTTGAAACTTGGTAGAAATATTCCTTGACATTTCAGGCATAAGTGTGAAAAAACGGGAAATTTCTATTTCATATGAGCTGTGCGTGCGTATATTGGCGCACGCGTACGCATCCGTCCAATTTTTTCAATTTTTCAAAAAATGCTCCAAATGGTCTGAAATGTGTGCAAAAAAAATTTGAGCTCGATTGGAGCATACAAATATTTCAACGCGCGCGTACGCGCACGTTTTTACGGTAGAGATGAATTTTGAGAATATGAGTAGAATGCGCTTGATTTGAAATATATGTGACGTAAATTTCATTGAAAAATTCCATTCCATTAATGAGATATGATTGAGAATGTGTTTTCATATAATGACGTCATAGTGACGTCACGGTCGACTGATCACACTGATACATTAGATTTGTCGTCTTTGGGACATGATACATATATGGTATGAGTTTGAAGTTGATACTCTGAGAACTTTCTGAGTAAGTAGATACACAACTTTTGTCCAGAAATAAAGAAAGAAGAAGAAGAAGAAGAAGAAGAAGAAGAAGAAGAAGAAGAAGAAGAAGAAGAAGAAGAACAAAGAATCCATACAGATACAGAAGGTGATCCAAGAGGATACTCGGATCACCTAATAATCCACCATGATGAAGATGTGAAGAAAAAAATGTGCTGCCTGCCTATTTCATAAAAAAACTAGAAAACTCCGCCAAGCAGCTACATTCCACCGATGATCTTGCTCTTCCCAAAGAGATTTTTCTCCTCTCCACCACTGGGGAAAAGCTCTTTGGGCTCTTCCACAGAAATTAGTGATTTCCACCCACAGGTATACATGCTGAAAAATCGCCCGATTTCCCAATATAGAAGCCTTTGTTACGTCATCAAGCCTCAGCTGTGTGGCGTGCCTCGCCCTAGCAAAAACTAGAGCACGCACTTTAGTGCGCGTTTGAAAACCTCAAAAATATGCAGCTTCAACCCCCAAGTTCATTGACCCTACCTGTCAAAATATCAAAAATCCTTCATAAATTCCCCAAAAATTCTTGGATCACTACCAAAATTTAATCATTTGTTACTTGTGTCATTCTCAACCTTTCCTGTAAGTTTCATTCAAATCCGTCAAGTACTTTTTGAGTTATTTTGCACACGGACAAACAAACAAACCAACAGTAACGAAAACATAACCTCCTCCCTTGGCGGAGGTAAAAACATGCAAAGGAAGTAAAATTATATTACACATCTTTTTTTTTTCAGTTTCTAAATACATAATATGCACACAAGCTCACCATATCCTGAGTTTTGTTGTCATTTTTGGAGTGTGTATGTTCTGCCACTGAATGACTCCAGAACGTACTGTAAACAAAAATTCAATTGGGGGGGGGGGGGGGGGGGGGGGAATCCTCTAATATTCATTCGGCTTTTGAGCGTTCAAGGGAGTTAACCTCTTCTGTACGGGAACCTGGTGGCCTGCACATTAAGTCTATGGGCATTTCAGAATTCAGTATGAAATGGGTTAATTGTATATTTCAGGCTAATCAAGACATTCATAACTTTGCAATGACAGGTTCAGGGAACATGTAACCTAGAGCTGGAAGCTTTCTCATCATATTCTGTATTATTGGTATAATTTACAGGTGCATGTCACGAGACCGACACCCATGAGTCTATATAACCTAAGAGTTATACAGCCCATGAGTCATACAGCCCATGAGTTCGACACTAAGCCAACAAGGCCCACGAGACCGACACATCAAACCCTGTGTTGTATCTGTCAAACTCGTGGGCTGTTTTTACCTAGTGTCGGTCTCATGGGCTTTATTTGTATAGTGTCAAACTCATGGGTGTCGGTCTTGTGGGATGACCCCTAATTTACTTCCTCTCACAATGGGCATGTTACGAGAACATGTCTAGGATATTAATATTGAAGAGTAACTTCCTAAGAAAAATGTGTGCCTTGATTTCATTTGCCAAGATCCTTCTATTGTGTCATTTCACGATCATATGACATGATGACATTTAGGTATTGCACACTACTGACACACGTGGTACTCACTTGATATATCCCTTGACATGCAGGAAAGCATGTTCAGTCCTGCTAAGTGAACCTTCTTGGTTGTCGCCATGGTAACTGATGCCCCTTTTCAGACAATGAAATCAAGAAGAGCACATCCAGTCAGCTATCAAAGTTCCTTGAAGAAGGCCACAAGTACGTACAGCAATCAAAGATTATCAGTCACTGGTTCAACAATGATTGACATCATCCGATAAAAGTCTGCAATGCACAAACTGTTCAGTCTCAAGTAACATCATCAATATGGCACAACTTCTTAGAAATCCTTCTTTGTCCAGATGATACACCTTGTAAGTTTTCCTATTGGTTTCTATGAGCAAAGAAGATGTACACGCAGCACAACTGCTCCTCAGTTTCTTTCAAACGTTTAAAACAAGCATCAACAAAACAGGCACTTGATACGCACAGCACTGCCTAATAATCTGCTTGTGATATGATACTGCTGAAACTCCGGCAACAGGAAGGAGTACGGCTGTGCTGTCCCGAAAGATTGAATTGAATGTTTGTGGGGGCCATCCAGTCAAAAAAGTGAAATCACGAAACTGGAAATTTTTCCAGGGCATGATTCATATAGTGAGCGGCATAGAGACTTTCATGAAGCGTGAGAAAAAGAGAGAAGAGGAGGAATCCCACAACCAGAATCCACCGGATGACACTCTGTTGAGATAACAATAGAGAATAAGGCATGTATTACAGTACAGTTGCAGAAGAGTCTACACTTCATGTTCCTCGCCTACAAAAATTGGACCAGTGCATGCAGATGAATCTCATTGGAGTATGTGATAAGTCCATCCCTTTTATCTATAAAGGGCTTTATAGAAGAGACAGCATTAACTCATGTGATCTAGGGAATGTAAAGGGCTATTGCCACCGATGTTGGAATCTAAACAGAGGAATACTGACCAAATGGGCGCCTTCACAGCCCCTCCACAAGAACATCGGTGAAGCACCAGAACAGGACAATGAATCAAACTACTCGTCACCCACAGAAATCCATCCTGAAAAAAGACACAGTCTTCCAGAATAAATGCTGATTCACAATGGAGTCAAATACCCACAGTACTTCCAGCCACTGTACATGTAATTGTGATTGCACAGGCATTCAAAAGTCAGATGGCACAGGATACATTATTGCACTCTCTTGCCCACTGAATATGAAAAACAGACAAAAAAATAAAGACACCTGTTCGTGTCAATTGTACTACTCTGCACACATCCTCTTTAGTCTAGAACCTTGCTCTTTTAACAGGAAATGGGAGGAAGTTAGTAAGCTGAACCCTAGAATTAAGTTAACGAGCCCTTCATTCCTACGTCCCTCACACTGCTCATGTTATTTACATAAATGTCAAATTTCACCATATGGCCCCATTCACATGCGCCCCAATCCTTTTAAATTCATTTTTTTTAAATGCGATGTGAAAACATATACCCGTAGCCACAGTGTTTAGCCACAAATAAACAAATAAACAAACAAAATATTGCTAATTACTGTAAAACCAGAAATTTTCATGTGCATGTAATTTTAAATAGCAAAATCGCAAGGAGCCAAGATTCACAGAAGTGTATGTCTCCACAATGCATTGAATGTCAGAGGCAATTCACGAAGTTTCATGCCATGAAAAAGACTATCGGCTCCGATTCCCCAAAGTTTCATGCCCCAAAAGTTCCTGGTTTTACAGTATTCGACAATGTACAATGTGAAAATCTGTCCACCCTGAGTTTATAGGAAAACTCTGTGAGACAATTTGCCCTGTGTAGTGTGTGTGTGTGTGTGTGTGTGTGTGTGCATAGCAGGCAAACAAAAAAATCATTAAATTCATTTTCTCAAAATCCAAAGACAAAATTTGCAATTACTGAGCTTGGAGGGTGTCTGGAGTCATGCTCCATTCATATTCAGGCATGCTCAGGGAAAAAGACATGCTTCACTGGTAGCCAAGTGTGTTTTCTCTCCCAATGTGTGAACAGCAACAAATAAAATTCACTTTTGGCTTGCAACTCACCCTATACAACTAATAATTCTTGTGTGTGGATGCGGCGTTCAGTGTAATATCTACAGCACCCTAACTGTTCCTCCCCCCTCCCCACATCTTACATGTATCTAGATTATCTGAGATTAACTTTTGTTTGGTTAAGTTCTTATTTTTTATTTTTCTGCCATGCCCTTGGGCAGAAACTTACCGAGACCTAGGGATGAGTAACTTTAGACTGTCGTCCTGCAACAAACTAGAATCGAGACCTGTATCTAATTGCAACAACTACTTATAGTACCGGTACATCATCCACACTGATACTTAACCCTATATTTATGTGAGAATGCATAAAAATGCAGCATGAAGCAGCCACTTTCAGAAAGCCTTGCATTTCTTTCTTGTTCTGAAACTTGTGGTATCGACAATTGCAAAGACTGGGTGCAATGTTTCAGGTTTTATGGCCGACACAGGTATCAAAAGCATTTTAATCAGAACCTTGATCCATGCAGCCCAGCAAAACGACGGCACAGCATCATGGGGCCTGTAATTACCAAGAGTTAATACTGAGTGTACAATTGATTTTACTTGTAAGTCTATGGCAGACAATGTAGTATTAAGAAATGTAAAATCGAATCTTACTCTGGAAAAAATGGCGCTCAGCAGCTTAACAGATTACTGAGGGGACTACAACTCAGAAGCCAATTCATGAAGCTTTTTAGAGGATCCCTCCAATAAACATGTAATTATCAACCTGTACTTTATAGTTCACTATGACATTTGTACATATACTGTATCTATTCTGTCTTCTGCATAACATTTTGTGCCTGTAAAATAAACTAGATGGAAATGAAATATATTCAAATTTGCATTCACCTTAATCAATCTTTTGCCTTGCTCCTTCCTTCCTTAAATCTTACTGTTTTGATGCCCCCCCCCCCCCCCCCCCCCCCCCGTCCCTGTCATGCGTTTCCGTTATTCCCTCTCAGCTGATCAATATCATATGAGTCACAGCTAATTTTGACTTCTCAATGCTGATGGAGCATGTACAAGTAGCCCTGTCAGACTTGGATTCGGGGCCATCCAGTTGATATAGAATAGTTCATAATCCTAAGATAACAACCCATCAAGTCAGTGGTGCTCTTGCTGCACATCACATTGAACTTGAATGCTGTGATGATGTACTGTATTGCAAGGATATCTGCTACAGTACGCAAGGACAGGACCATTGTGCGCAAACTACAATACACAAAATCCTGAAGACTGTCTCATGGCAGCTGCTGATATTATCAACTGTTTTTAATGCATAAAGTAAGACTATAATCAAGTGAATGAAACATTTCACAGTTCATGCTGGTACGTGTATCAGCGAAGGAGATACTAGGCGAACCTACATGTAGTAGGCCCTTCCTCCTTGTACACATGTACAGTATCAGCTAAAGCGTCAATGCTGACTGCACACTGCACTTTAAAATATATCTCACACTTGGTCTGAGAATGGTGTTGTAATATGTGAAAATGTGATTACACCACTTGCAGAAAATCATGTGACATGAAATTACTAATTTCATGTAAAAACACAATTAATATAATACAGTGTAGTACACACAGGTCCCTATCATATGCTTGTTTTTTACTGACCCGTTTCTTGAAGACTGTATATATTAGTTTCATGCTATTGCTAATAAAATAAATTTGTTTACTGGTATTGGGGTTGTCTTGGCCTACTTATCATGTTATGCATCCCTCCGTTAATGTGTGTATTTGTAGTCACTGTAAAGGTGGAACATTTCATCATTCAAGTGGAAATTTTCACATAAGTATGCAATCGTAATATGTGATATCCGAGTACAAAAATGAAACAGACACGTATTTGTATGCCATTTCAAAAACTTTTATAGTGCCCATGAAAATGATATTCAACTTTGAGGATTCCACTGGTATCGAAATTGGCACACAGCACTGAGGGTTATCTATCAATCCTTCTGCAGTTTCTATGATTTGTACAATTGTATTCTGCAACATCAATGGCCCACAATTAGGATAGGGACACTCAAGTAATTGAAAGTTAAGGGCCAAGCAAGACATTGTCTCCTTGATCGAGTCATTGGTTATTTTTGGCTATCTGAAAATTTATCCCACGAAAATGGACTCTCATTGCAGCTCTTTTTAACATAATGTTATTTTGAAACTGTCAGATGATGCTCTGAAAAAAAAAAAATGAAGATGCAGACATTTAGCACCAGAAAATCTCCCTTACTGCTGTCTCATCAGCTCAAAATACTTCACTATTTCCTGTCAGAATTTCAATGTCTATGAATGTTTTGAAAACTGAAACCTTTTGGTTGTACAAAGCAAAGTGTTGAATCCAGGTGGTTTTGAAATAACCCATTGTGTATATAGTGTACATGCCTGACCTCCTTCCTGCATGCGCCATGTTTGACGTGTGTCTGAACTTCAAAGCTGCTGTTATGCATTTTATCTACAAATGTAGTTGCCAACTTTCTATTTCTCTACACTGTAGTACAGACGTATATGTAGACTTCCTGAAATAAAGTAGGATGAATTATATCATTGCATAGGTTTGTGTCTTTAGAATGTAAAAATGTTGAGTTATGATGCTGTTGATTTGCAATTTTATGGGGCTTCATCACATTATTAAAAACTCATTTCCACAAGAACTTGAATCACATACACTTGTTTGTATGGAACTTCTTTTTTTGTGATGAAAACTTTTGGCATGTTCATCTGCCACGCCCTCAAGGAATTCTTTCTCTATTGGACATCCATGGCTTGTGAATTTTTAGGGATTTCAAAACCCAAGCATGTAGGAGCCATCTAATTTGGCTGCAGAAAGCAATATCAGGAATTAAAGGAAGGTTGCACTCATGCCACGCTATTAAATGTATGAGACAAAGTACATGCAATGCGATTCTAGGGGACATGGACATCCACACAATTGTGACTAGGTTGCTACGATACATTGTAAATTCATACTGATGTAGTCCCTGAGTGGACTGTTGCCTCACACATTGCACTAAACCCCACTTGCGGGTGAGTAAAATTGTCTTACTGTGTAAAGTTGTGTCAAACTGAACAGTGGTTTTATAAACATGTGTAGCTGCAAACTCACATTTAAACCACCCAATTTTTGCTATGAATCATATGAGTGACCTTGCCTCACAAAACCATCAAATAAACTTGTACATTTGTAGATGCCAGACATGGATTTTTTTTTTTTTTTGATTTTTTGTTGTTGTTAAGGACAGATTCTGAAAAAGCAGACTCTAAGCTTTAAAAGGTGGTTTACATTGTAACTCAATACAAATGGACTTGAGCATCAATCACCTATTGAATCCTAATCTAAATATTAGAAAGAAAGAACACACTGGAAAAGTGTATTTATGGGAAGAGAGACTCTAAAGTACATGTATAGGGTCTATTCAAGTACTTTTCTTACCAAGCCATTCTTTGTGCAATGAATGTGACAAAAACATGATGTAAACCTCCATAGCAACAAGCATAAAGGGATTATCAGATTAAACTCAAATTGAGCATGCTCTATTTGTCCATTCTATCCACGACTAATGTCAACTTTCAGAGCAGTAGCATCATATTTTCAAAAGTTTTTAGAGTTGAAAGTGAAGAGTGTGTAAAGGGTTTTCAAGGGGCCTCTTAAAGACATACAAGTAATCGTATATTTTACGCTTGTGTTTTAGAAAAACTACCACAAAACACATTTTCCAATTCTTTATATGGTCCAAAACTTCAGAATAATGTAGAGGAAGAATTACTCTTACAGAAAATTTTTAAAAAGCTGAAGGTCAACTAGGTTCATCCATTTGACCTATTTTGAGTCCTCATGCAGAATCAGGGTGTCCACCTTTTTTGTTGGTTTTGTGATCGATGCACAGTCACATTAAGTGCTTCCAAGCACTGTTAAACAATTCTTTCCATTAGCTCGTATCATCCACTAGTCACGGTTTCAAAAGAGTCTTGATTCACCCTCTCTCATTAACATATCGTTAATGTACCCATTGGCAGACAGTATGCAATACTGTATGCTCACAAGAAAAAAAAAAAAATCTGAACTCTCATGATATACACACCGTACATATTCTACTGCACTGTTGTACATACCTCTTCCTTCGTACAAATGCAATGAGATGTTCACCACATGTGTAGGCCAGCTGGCTTGTAACATGTGTAGGCTATGTTTTGATCATTTCTCATAGCTCACATTAATTATCGGAAAGTCCATCATTTTCCCAAAGAAATGTGGTAAATGGACAATGCGGTCTGTTATTGTTGCGTCAATGCGTTAGGGCGCGTTGTGACCATGCCAATGACGCAGCTTGCGTGTGGTTGGCATCGTTGGCATGGGCACAACGCAACTTTTATTTTTATGGGATAAGATGACGCAGATTTAATTGATTCTTGACTTTGACTTTGACTCGTGAGACAAATGGACATGGACATAGTCTCTGCGAGCTCTTTGTGATGTCAAATAATCAAAATAGAATTTGTTATTCTGGAAAGTCCATCATTTTCCCAAAGAAATGTGGTAAATGGACAATGCGGTCTGTTATTGTTGCGTCAATGCGTTAGGACGCGTTGTGACCATGCCAATGACGCAGCTTGCATGTGGTTGGCATCGTTGGCATGGGCACAACGCAACTTTTATGGGATAAGATGACGCAGATTTAATTGATTCTTGGCTTTGACTTTGACTCGTGAGACAAATGGACATGGACATAGTCTCTGCGAGCTCTTTGTGATGTCGAATAATCAAAATAGAATTTGTTATTCTGTATAGATGCATTCATTAATCCAGCTTACAACAGAAACTCAAAATGAAGCAATTTGGGGGATGACTGACTGTTTAAACCTCATACAACAGAAATTTTCTCTCAAAACTGCAGTCTCATTACATTGTTTAGAGTTTGTCATGCCGTGGCTTGGTTTATGATACTAAATGGCAACATATTGCCATTCAGGTCTACATTGTATATAGTTTGCACACAGAACATTTATGCCAAATCTAACATACATTTCTGCATCAAAGATGTGATGAAATATGCACAGGAAGGTTTGAAAAAAAAAATCAGGAAACAAGCAAAGGGAGGTATGCAAGACCCCCCCCCCCTCCTTTTTTTTTTCTTTGTGCCTGAAATACTTTGTGCTGTACTGTAGACCTCTACATTTCTTTGGCAGTAATCCAAAGGCCATACTGGTGTTCAATTCTGCCTTTGACTTTATTGAGCTTTGAATTGGAATACTAAACTACTTAGTATCTCGCAATATCCCAGGTTTCCAACAAAACACTTAGGCCTACTTGTTTCAGCTTGAAATCAAAGATATCATTTACAAGTACAATTGTACATTTCTACTTTTGCTACACAGTACACTGTTTTGGAACACTGAATATACATTTAATGCCAATACTTTCATTGCTCACAGCTAAACTCATTCATGAGTCCCGAGTATACACATTGTACTTGGGCAAGTGTCTATGACTAGTAACGGTTAACTATACACAGCCCAGTCGCTGTATAAATAGCGACAGGGCTGTACCATCATGACCCACAACACAAAGAGAGCTCAGCGATCACATTGCGATCGCTTTTGAGTTTTGATACTTAACATCATTTTTTGTCACCACAAACTCATTAAATGTAATCTTCATTAATGACACTACAGTTGTACATGTCAATGTTATTGATATTGACATAAAATTACACATTTCACAACTTACCGAAAATATTTATGCAGCATGTGCAAACGGTACATCTGATAATCGGCAGTTCACGCAATATGAATGCACTTTTAAAGGTCACGCTGTCGACCATGCTGCTACCAAAGAGCGCACACACGCAATAGATCGCTGCACTTCTAGCCACGCACGGCGCACGCATAATTTGCTGAGTGGTCAACGCGCCATTTTGAATTCTGCAACGATGAACCCCGACGGTCAGGGATTAACAGATTGCGCCAGAAAGTGTCATTTTTTTTTGTTCCATGGACTTATCGCGAGGGCTCTCTAACGTTAGAGTCTATGGACTTATGAACCTTCTGTAATACAAGCATGCACTTAAAGGACAAGTTCACCTTCATAAACATAAGGATTGAGAGAATGTAGCAATATTAGTAGAACACATCATTGAAAGTTTGAGGAAAATCGGACAATCCGTTCAAAAGTTATGAATTTTTGAAGTTTTTGTACAGTAACCGCTGGATGAGAAGACTACTGCAGTGTGTGGATAACTTAGATGTCACATGCGTACAACAATATAAGGAAAATATAATGAGAATTTCACAAAATTTTATCTTTTGAAAAAAGTACACATTCCCCCGACTCGTTACCGACAAATGTTATGGGTAATATTATTTCCCCTGCCTTTAGAAAGAGGCAAGTCAAGTGCTCTTTGATTATGCGAAAAAAGTGAAAATATGTTGAATTTTCTTTACATTCTCTTTATACTGTTGTTGTACGCATATGACTCACAAGCTGTAGCTAGTAGTGTTCTCATCCAGCGGTTCCAACACAAAAAATCTTAAAAATTAATAACTTTTGCATCAATTGTCCAATTTTCTTCAAACTTTCACTGATGTGTTCTACTAATATTGTTGCATTCTCTCAATCCTTATGTTTATGAAGGTGAAGGTGAAGGGCCCAGGAGGAGTGAACACTGGAGTGAACACTGTACCAGTGGCAGTGCAGGATCGGGACCAGCCTCATTTAGTCTAGTCTAGATCTACATCTTTGAAAATTAAGAACATGAGGTAACAATAAAAAAAAAAAAAAAAAAAAACGCATCACAGGAAAACTCCTATATTCGTGTGCATACGTGTACAAATGCAAATGATTGCTATCAGAGACAGAGTTCTATCTACTCTAGGGTAAGGGCACCAGTATTCGGTCAGGCACCGGCATTCGGTCACTTATCACTAGTCACCAGCCAGTAAGTTCAACTGTCACAACACACGCAAATCACACTAATTCACATAGGGCCTACTGTAATTTACTAAAAGTCGTTAGGCCTATTGTACTGGTATGACTGAGTGCAGGAGTATGACTCTGCACGATCGCGACGATCAACAGCAACATGAACAGAAAAGACAGAACAGAAGTAGACTTCTTATGATAAGGCTAAGTCAATAAATAGATGACAATATCTACCGAGGTTTGACAAGTTTGCATCCAGAAGAGACATCGTTTCACTCAGCTGCTCATCCCATCAAGTTGACTACTGGTATCATAACCGCAGTCCTCGTTTCCGATGTAAATTTCACTGTTCAGTATAAACAGCCCGAGAGTTACACATTGATGATAATTACACGGCCCAGTGGCTTCTATACGGAACGGAAACGGGTTACGTACGTGTACATGTACGGTCGGTGCGCGCGGTCGCGTCGGTTCGGTGTTGTTGTTAGGTTTGTACAGCTTCAGAGCTAGCTAGAGAGATCGGCGGTCGACAGTCACAAAAGTATGGAAGGCCACCTGAACACGAACTACTAGATCTCATAAAGGGCAAGCTCTATCAACACGCTCTGGGCCGGGCCTGTACCGGTCGAAAGCCCGTGCAGCTACTACTAGTAGGTTACAGCTCGTTATTCCGAAGGTTCGTTATTCCGAAGGCTCCTCAGTCCGAAGATTCGTTATTCCGAAAGTTCGTTTGTCCGAATTTCATTTTCGGATTAACAAATTTTCGGAATAACGAACCTTCGGAATAACGCCACAAATGTTCATTTTCGGATCAATGAACCTCAAGGTATAGGGAATTTGTGTGTTTCGGATTAACGAACCTTCGGAATATCGAACCTTCGGAATAACGAACAGCACCCGCTGCAAACAGGGAGGTTTTTCCACCTCCCTGCTGCAAAGTAGGAAAATGCCGGCTTGGAATTTGCGGCAGGAGTGTTATGGGTTGAGGCGCGAGGCGATAGGCAGTAGGCCCTATTTGATTTTTTTTTTTCTCAACGACCGTGATAGGGTGAGAACAGCAATAATGATAATAATGTAATTAGAGCCGGCGGAATCGGGCCGCCACTTTTTGCACCCGTACACGGATATCGGCCTACATACTTAGGGTGTCACCACTTTGCCCCCCCCCCCCCCCCCCCCCCCCTCCGTCACTGTTTTGTTTTGTTTTTTTAACCCCGGTAGTCGCTCTAGAAAAAAAAAGAAGAAATGAAATTAGAATGAAACCTCTGAGCGCGGTAAGGTCTTTGTTTGTGAGCTGAAGACTTTTTTGTTTTTTCTGTCAGCTGAAGAAACCCGGAAGTGCCCCCCCCCCCCCCCACTTTTGAAAACGTGGCGCCGGCCTTGGTAGTGTAGGTCTATTGTTTCTATGAATCAGGCGGGCTATAAGCTGATTGCTACAGTTGAATAATATACAAATAATGAATGTTTATGAGTGCAATGGACAGAATATTTCATGAGGTGAAAGATGAAATGATCCATTCATCGAGGCGCAGCCGAGTTGAATGGATCAAACATTTCATCATTCACCGAATGAAATATTCTGTCCATCTCACGAATGAAAAGCATTTATTATTTGTTTTATATAACGCCTAAAATAGATCCTTGTCATTTGATGTTTTATTAATTTAGAAACAAAGAGAGAATCTAAGATCGCGAGAGTGCTCGCTGAGTGCAGCTTTACGCTTGCTCGCTGAGCGCTTTACGCTAGCGCACTGTCGCATACACACACTGCAAATGCAA
Source organism: Diadema setosum (assembly GCA_033980235.1). Taxonomy (NCBI): domain Eukaryota; kingdom Metazoa; phylum Echinodermata; class Echinoidea; order Diadematoida; family Diadematidae; genus Diadema; species Diadema setosum. The sequence continues at coordinate 10,895,433 of CM067079.1, forward strand.
GCTTCTAGCGCATACTACATGTACCTAGTACACACACTGCAAACGCAAGCGTTTTACACGCGTGTGTGCCGGGCTCTCAGCGAGAGTGCAATGGACCAAATCGTATGGATCCAAAATTGCACGGTAAATGGAGCCACAATTGCACGGATGATGATGTCATAGTGAAATGGGCCGAATGATCAATGTCAAACAACCAATCAAATGACAAGGATCTCTCCAGGCGTTATACAATAATGTATGTCGTGTTCTGACAATTAACTTGAATGTAATTACATAATGATTGACTAGCTATACAGTAGTTTAGAAGTAGAACTATTGAATATATTTTTTTATTGCTCAGTTTTGTGAATTTGATGTCGGCTGTTATGAAAATTGTCACTTGGATTGTACATTTTTATTCGTTGAATAGGCTTAGAGTTATATTCTTGTATTATTGTGACCGTGCATCACAAAATCAACAAAAATTCACACCCTTGATTTTACGTGAGGACTAAAAAAAGTGAAACGGCCCAACCAAGTCAATATTGAGACCTTCTGAACCTTCTGAAAGTTTAGCCAGCAGGGCAGCACACTGCATATCGCTGACTTTGGTGTTGAATGCACGTGCGTGCATGGTTATGCTGTAAGTGCCCCCTTGAAGCTCTCTAGCGATGACACTTTAACTATATCATTTTCTAATTTATTCCATGCCATGGAAGTCCTTACAAAAAATGAGTTCTTATATGTATCCGTTCTTGCGAATGGTATTTGAATTTGCATATCATTTTTCCTCCTTGTTTTCCTTTCTGGCAGATATGTGATGTACTTATTGGCTGATATCCCCACCATTCCCCGTTGTATCTTAAATGGTCAGTCTGTCCTTTCTCTTCTTGTTTCCAGTGATTCCCATTTCAAATCTGCTAACATCTGTGTGACACTGCACTCTTGCTGTAGTTTCCTAAGCAGAAGCGTGCTGCTTTCCTTGGTATCCTTTCCAACTTCTCAATCTGGTCTATCTTGTGTGGATCCCAGGCGCAAGATGCGTACTCCAGTATGGGTCTTACTAGTGTGGAATAAGCTGTTGCTTTTACATCCTGGGACAAAACCAGAGGTTCCTTCATCCCAGTGTCCGATTTGCTTTAGCGACAGTGTTATGTACATGTTCCCCCCACGAAAGCTTGCTGTCAATTTGAACTCCGAGATAGGGCTGGGAACTTGAATGACGGATGGTCTGCCCACAAAAGACATAGTCTCGAGTGGGTGGTTTCTTTTTGTTAGAGATAACCATAATAAAACACTTAGAAGGATTAAATGACATCTCATTATGCTTAAAGTTCAGTTTGGGATCATAAAATGAATGGGGAAAGTGTATTTTCAGCAGTTTTTCTACATACGACCCGCTTTTTTGTAGAGTAGTGTGATCATTGTATATGTCTTAAAGGTCCTTTTCATTTCTTGAAAATCCTTTGCACACTCTTCACTTTCAACACTAATCCCTGTAACTTTTGAAAAGATAATGCTACTGCTTTTAATTGAGAGCACTGATCTCAGATCAGTGTTTGAGATGGACAGAATGTATTGATAGAGCATGCTCAATTTTAGCTTAATCTGATAATCCATTCATTGTTGTTGCTACGGTGGTTTTTGCATCTTGTTTTTTGTTCCATTCATCGAGCAGCTTGCACGTTTCGGTAAAGATTATGGGCTTGAATAGACCCTGTACTTCAGAGCCTCTTCTCTCAGTTCACACTAACCTTGCAGTGTGTGTGTTTGTGTGTTTTCAATAGTCAGATAGGTAAGGAGAGTCCATTTGAATTGAGTTATAGTATTTTAAAGCTTAGAGTTTGTTCTTTCAGAATCTGCCCTTAACTGTACCTGGCGACTTTTTGTTGGTTGTATGATGCAGGATCATATTGTTCTGTTTGTATTGTTTGTATTTTTTAATTTTTCTCCCCGAAATTGCACTGAATTGATTTAATAACAGTTTTTATTTGTATGCGATCGTGTAACTATATGAGGTGCATTTGCTTATACTAAAATTTCATAACTCCCTCTCTCTGTCGTGCACAATGAAAAAATTCGCAAATAAACATGCACCAGACAGTTTCATATCAATTATGATTCTACTCGCACACAGGCCTAGGTTTTCCCGTTCATTTTCTTCTTTTTTTTCACTCGATTTAATTAGATCTGTGGTTCTATTTTGTCCCGAAAAATCTGGAATATGCCAATCCTGTATTTTCAAGTTCGTATTTTCTCGATCATTTTCGAACAAAGTCTATGTACTCTAAAATAGTAATGTGTCACTCATTCTCGTCATTAACAATTCAAATTCGTCCGTCACACTATACTGCACACACCACACCACACCTTAGAAATACACTGTATATGTGTAATTTCCTGTTTCGAAAACAAAAAATAATTTTGGCCATCTTTAATACGTAAAGTATACAATTGCTGTAAATTTGTAACAAAGAGTTCATACACCTTTCTAAATGAGATTTTGCGTACTATTATGACTGTATTTAGTGTAAGTAATTAGATGTTCTATGGCGAACAACTTGACAATTAAATTGAAGTATAGACCAATGTATAAGCAGTGCAACAAGAAAGGCTTGGGAAATTAATATGCACGTTTCATTCATTTTCAGTGGTTGTAGAGGTAATTCATATTGATGACTTAATTTGGATGTGTTCCAAATTTGTATTGATATTAACATATGAGGCTATGAGGATGTTTACAAAACTAAAATTAATTGTAAAATCCAAATAAAAATTTTTGTTTGATTCGACAATTGCCCATGTCGTGCTCGTCTGATAGATTTTTCATGATATAACTTAAACTTACTTATTAAACTGTAGGCCTATTTGTTACTTCTAAATGAGAGAAAAAATTCACGCACACTTCGACTGTCGGTGTCTCTTCATGTTGCATTTTTGAAAATTGATAAATTATGTACTAAACATAAACCTAAGGACACTCTAATTATGAACTGTGCTCCGAGATCCTCAGTCGCGCGAGTAGCAGACAGTAGCAGATTTCGACGCGAGGCGACGCAACGCGACGTACGTCGACGCGACGCACGTCGACGCGACGCACGTCGACGCGACGCAGACGACGCAGACCAGTGGAGGAAAATGGCGACACGTTTACCGGCTACACACCATACTTTGCTCCGATGACTGAGCGCTGTGCTGGCTGAAATCTTACTGTTTAGTCATTCGAGTGGCCAAATCAAGCAGAAGACTAACCGCTGGAGAAGAGGAGACAACGTTTGACACCAAAATGGTAACTATTTCTAGATTATTGACTGACTTAGCTGAGTAGGAGTTTTCAGAAATTTCCAATGCATCCTTGCAGAAGCTGAGTAACTGTACTTGACCCGTACGATACAGCCGGTGCGGCCCATTGTTGCATGCGTTGCTTGGACTGGCGTGTCCCTGCCACACGGGGCGGGGCGGGCGGGTCCATGCCATGTCACGTCAAGTCGGTGTAAAAATGATGGATGGGTAGAGTACTTGGGATGGGTGGTAGTGTTTTGTTGTATTTCTCCACATACATTGGTGTAATTACCTAATTTATATTATCAAGAGACACCATGTGACACACATGAGCAATGAATGCATGTTCATTTCAGGTAAAATAATGGTGGTTGGGGTCCTGCCCCTGTTCTTTCCCTGCCTGCTTGGATTAAATTATACAGCTGTAAGTTACCTGTAGCTGCTCTCGAAGTGCTGACCGGGGATGGGCTCTGGGGTACACCGATAAATATGTAGCCTCTTGTTTCTGTGTACTAGCTATGATTGGTAGTATGTATGATCAGCAGGTGGACCTTATGCACTTGTCAATTGAAGTCCCGGCCCAGGGGTACCCAGGGGTGGCCGGGACTTGCAACCAAGTTGGGCGGGGATTTCAGCATTTTTTTCACCCGGGTGGGTCGGGAATAGACCGGGCTTTGTAGGGGGAAATTCACTTAATTTGCCCCGGTGGGCCGAGGATGTACTGGGGTGTTGTCGGGGGAAATTCAATTATTTTGCCCCGGTGGGTCGGGAATGGACCGGGGTTTGTCGGGGGAGATTCACTTATTTTGCCCCGGTGGGTGGGGAATAATCCGGGGTTTGTCGTGGGAAATTCGCTCCAACCAAATGGCAGGCATTTGGGGCGGGAATTTTGGCCGGGATTGAGCCAGATTTTGCTTGAGAGTTGATTATGACTTGTACCATTTCCAGTACGGTAATGTGGCCATAAATTATTTCGCTTGACTAGCAATTCCCCGCTATTGAGGACTCCGTAACGCTGCCCAAAAGTTGCGTAAACGCATGAATCACGTAAAGAGCCTAGCGCGAAACATGCGCGATTAGCCCATTTCATGAATTTTTCTGACGTGGAACCTTCGATCGTATTGTCCGTGGATGTGCGCCGGATCGACGCTTTACGCGATTCCACGCGGGCGGGCTCGGTCACACTGCCCAAAAGTTGTGTAATCGCATAAATCACGTACCGGTAACTAAGAAATTTGGTTTTGTGTGCTTGTCCGTCGAGAATTTTACCATTTTCGCTGATTTACGCAATGAAAAATCACCGATGAATTGCGCAAGAACTACGCAAAGATCATGCAAAAATATAGCGCCACAATCATACGTGAGTTGTTAGTGATACATTAATGATTCCTCGATCAGTATTTCGTGAGTATTTACCGTGTTCTGTTAGAGATAAATAGGCCTACGCCAATATTTTTTTTCAGTGATTTTCAGTGATACGTAGGTGTTTCAAGCGTGAAACATGCGTCATTATTTATAGTCTGCTTTTTTGTCAGTGGAGAGTCGTTGGTGAACGCGATAGCGGCAACATTTTTGCGAGCAATCGCTGATATTCCACGCATATTTCGCGCATTATTCGCGTAAGAACCACGCAAACTACGCAAAAATTACGTAAAACAGCGCAATACTGCGTAAAATTTGTACGCGAAGCCGAGTTTTGAGCTCCTCAAAACATGGAATTGCGTAAAGTGCCGATCCGGCGCACATCGGCTGACAACTACGAAGGTTCAAAATTGTAGACAAACTCATGAAATTCGCAAATCGCGCGTCGTATCCCGTAAAATAAGGCTCGAATTTCTTACGTGATTCATGCGTTTACGTGACTTTTGGGCAGTGTGACAGGTCCTCAAAAGCCAGGTTTTTGAGCAGCTCAAAACTCTGCTTCGCGTAAAAGTTTACACACTTCTAGGCAGTATTGCGCTGTTTTAGTTTTTACGTAATTTTTGCGTAGTTTGCGTTGTTCTTACGCGAACAACATGCGAAATATGCGTGGAATATCAGTGATCGTTTGTGAAAATGTTGCCGCTATCACGTTTATGTGCGATTCATACGCAGTTAATTGTGATAAAGCGCAGATTATGCGTGATTTTCCGTGGACCTCTGTCGTCGGGTGTCGCGCACAATCACGAATTCGCCCTATTTTGCGTGCCTATGCGCTGATTAGTGATTTTTGAGTGATATTTCCGTAGTTCTTGCGCAATTCATCGGTGATTTTCATCACGTAAATCAGCGAAAATTCTCAACGGACAAGCACGCGCAAAACCAAATTTCTTGCGTGATTCACGCAAACTTACGCGACTTTTGGGCAGTGTGACCGGGCCTTGAGGGTCGGGACTTGGCCGGGGATTTCTATACAAATATGCCCGACTTGTCGGGGACTTGGCCGGGGATTTCTGCACAAATATTGCCCGGACTGTCGGGGAATTTGCCGGCGATTTCAACTTCAATTTCGCCCGGCCTGCCGGGGACTTAGCGGGGGATTTCCATGAAAATTTTGCCCGACCTGTCGGAGACTTGGCCGGGACTTGGCCGGGACTTGGCCGGGTAGTGTAACATCCCCAAATTGCAAGTGGGATGCAAGTCCCGGCCATCCCCGGGTACCCATGGGCCGGGACTACAATTGACAAGTGCATTACTACCAACTGTACACTACCAAACAAGAAGAGGCAGAGTTGCACATTAAATTAATCAGTCCAGTTTCCAGGGCTGAGGGTAATCTTGGAAATTCTTGCAGATATCAGCTGTTTTTGTTTTTGTTTTGTTTTGTTTTATGCTGTGTGTATCATGTGTATGTGTGTGTGTGTGTACACGTGTGTGTGACCTCATCACCTGGATTTATCCCTGCTGTTTTACGAGTGAAATGAAGTGGTTTCTTTTAGGTATATTGGCTAAGATCGATAGCTCCCCTAAAAAGTCTCCCTGAAAGACTCGGCAACAAGAATGAAGACAAAGTGTCTTGCCAAAGTGGCAAAGGACACTACTGCCAGGCTAGGATGTGAATGTCATAGTGCTATTAATCATGGGACATAGGGAAACTTGCAATCTTATCTGTGTGGTTTTAACTGCTCAGCCATGACAGCTCAACCTTTACCAGCTTTTGGTATTTGATTGTCCACATGAACAGATAACTCCCGTTCTGTGTAATCGGTGTGATCTGTGCTGTGTGATACACAGCATATCATTATCAACCTATCATTTTTCTTTTTTATTATTCCCATTCATTTCAACCACCCCCCCCCCCCCCCCTCGTAAAGCTTGTTCACAAATTCAGGAATGAGCCACAGTGATTCACACCCTTTTTAATCATTTTTTTTTTTTTAAAGTAGCTCTGCCACCTTGCTGCATATGGTGAAAACGCTCTGTTCTTGCTTCCAATGAACTGCTGTGTTGTGATTTGCGTACAAGTACATCACATTTTCCCTCTTGTGTTGTGTTGTAGTTGCAGTACATGTTGCTGTTCAGCCGGCAGGGCAAGCTGCGGCTACAGAAATGGTACACACCGTTCCCGGAGAAGGCTAAAAAGAAGATTACACGGGAGCTCATTGCTACAGTACTAACCAGAAAACCCAAAATGTGCAATTTCCTAGAATGGAGGGACTACAAAATTGTCTACAAGAGGTGAGTATTGAGATATGTAGTAATAGGGAATGCATCTGAGAATCAGTAAAAGTGAATGCTAGTTCAATTAAATTGCTTGTTTTGTTGTTGCTATTGTACTGTATTTGGAAATATCAGACCAGTTCACATATACAACTGTAAATCTTTGCATGTTTCATTCCAGAAAGTTGAGTTTAATAGGCAATGTCAAAGCCTGCCTTACTCAAATTTTGCAGGAGGCTTGCTCAAGCAGGGAAGAACTAAACACACTGTATACCCATTTCAACCTAGTACTGAAGTATTCTGTCTGATACTGTGTGAGGAAATGTAGATGATTAGGGGCAGCTAGAGCTTCAAAGGGATATTTATATGAAAGAGAAAATGCAGCAAATACTTAGTGAGCATATCTTTGTATTTCTGAATATTGATGTGTTCTTGGCTCCATGTGGACCTTGTAGAAAATAAACGGAAATGTTTTGTCACTTAAGACATTTGTAAGTACTGGAGCAAAAGAAATCATGATACCTGTTAGTGTGCAATTCCAGCAGTCAATCTTTAATTTTCCTGATATGTGATTATTGGTAGGAAATACTCTTTTATGATTACATCATTCAGTATTGTTGTACTTCGTATCACTATACAAAAGACATAAACAAATTTACAAAGGTATAGAAGAAAGTTTGCAAATGTAGAGAATATAACTAACTGCATGAAAAGGAGACAGCAGACAGAGAACATGGAGGGAGGATGATTTTAGCACAGGCAGGTAGTGAATGCAAATTTGTGCCACTGTCTCAAATTTGCAAAATTGTTTCAAAACATGTCACAATACTTCACACGTCATGCATGTGAAGGAAGTGTGTGACATGAGTGCATAAATTAGGTGAATTCAGTGTCTAAAGTTTCTGCAAATTATTGAAGATAATAAAGTTCCCAGAACTTGCACTATATTTTAACCTGTTGAGGACGGTTTGATTTTGCTACAACACGCGCTTCCCCGAGTATACTCGGGACTCATCCTCAACGGGTTAAATGAAGTTTTCAAGTTTAAGTTTAAGTTTCAAGTTTATTTAACCAATTCATTAAACATTTGACATTTTTTTCAAAAGGATACAGCATTTGAATAATGAATGGTTTGGGACCCCAAAAGAAGCAGAGCTTGTAAAAAAGGGGTCCCGGATAAACATATAAAAGAAAGCAAAACATACTAAAGTTTTAAACATACTAACAAGAAGTATAATAGTAACATATTTACATAGGACAGATGCAACACAAGCACACACACACACACACGTGCACACACACACATTCAATCACACAAACACGTGTCACAAAAACGCTTATGCACATACATATAGTTCACATGAAATTGCAGAAAGATACTTTCTATTTTACCATACTTTTAAATTCAGCTTCCCTGATCAATTCTTGTTTTACAAATTTCCCTCAAGATAGATGCGACATGTACGTTTAAAGTTGGATAGTGTTGAGGCTGACCTAATTCTACGATGAAGGCATAACATCTCTGCAAACTGACGATGTTGTAGTAGCTTGCGAGTGGTGAAAAACATTTGTTTTACTTTCATAGAATCATCACCCCTGCTGTCTTCCTTCCCCCATTATATCTTCTTCACCTGTAGGTATGCCAGTTTATACTTCTGCTGTGCCATTGAAGAGAATGACAATGAATTACTAACATTAGAAATCATCCACAGATATGTTGAGCTCCTCGACAAGTACTTTGGAAGTGTAAGTATTGTGAAACTCTTGCTTGGTAATCTGGTTCAATGACATCTATTATCATTTTTTTTTTTTTTTTTTTTTTTTTTATTGGGGAGGGGGGAGGGGCCTATACCTTGTTCAGTTTAAATAGTTTCCAGGATTGTCAGCATTTTATATATCTTCTCTGCACCCAACATTCATTTCGTGCATCATAGTATATTTTTTTAATGTTATTATTTATTTTTTTAAAACATTTTTTTAGCCATCTTGAGCTGAGGGAAAGGTTTCAATGCATTCTGTAACACTGCCTACATTTGTTTCTTCTTTAATTGGTGCTTTGATATTGTCTTTACAGGGTATTAAAATGCATGCAATCAATTGTAAAATTCTGGCAGATAGTGCCAGAAGATGAAAAATTTTTTTTGAGCCCGTCAAAACCAAAGGATGTGAAAGACTTCCTACTAGAAGATAACAATATCAGTATAAAAGTATGAGAGTGAAAGCTCATTTACTAGTTTTCACCAGATATGTAAATAAATGATATTTTATTATTATATTTTGGATCAAAAATTTGTCTTCCATTGATTGGTTAAAAGAGCTTCACGTGATTATAGGTATTTTGAACTATTTTAGAGTGTTGGTGTGTTTGACACTCCATGAAGTACTATTTGCAAAATGACGTCACTTTTATGACAACATTTTGCAAATAGTATATACTATTTGCAAAATGATGTCACAATCACCCTTCTTTACAATCAAGTGTACGTGGTCCGTCCACGTCCGGTCCCGAATTCTAGTGTTCAGGTTTGCAGCGGCCATACGAGCGCTTGCATACATGCGACGGGCAACTCTGGCGGTGCCACGGCTGCTACGTTTTTCAATTTCCGGTCTCTCGCACTGTTGCGTATTGCAGGCGCTGCGCTGCCGCCGCAGTGCGTAAGCCTATAAACTGCGACCAACCCCAACACACAGTGTTGCAGTGTAACTGTGTACACGGAGCGTCCCGGGGTTAGGCTAAGCCTATAATGATTTTCGCTTTTTATTCAAATTTTTGATCCAAAATATAAAACAAATATACTTTGCCTAGTTTCGAGTTTCTTGTTAAAACTATGGGCCTCGGTGACTCCAAACTAGTACTATTCACTTCGGGGCTGCGCCCCTCAGTGAATAGTACTAGTTTGGAGTCACCTCTGCCCATAGTTTTAACGAGAAACTCTCAAGGCCAAGTATATTTGTATATTATTATTATTATTATTATTATTATTGTTATTATTATCATTATTATTATTATTATTATTATTATTATCATTATTATTATTATTATTATTATTATTATTATTATTATTGTTATTATCATTATTATTATTATTATTATTATTATTATTATTATTGTTATTATTATTATTATTATTATTATTATTGTTATTATTATTATCATTATTATTATTATTATTATTATTATTATTATTATATGTGATTACTTTCTGACCCTGATATGACCTGTAGGTGGTGATCAGATGACAAATGCTAACAACTCGTGAAGCCGAGTCTTACATGTGTCTCCAAAATTTCCTGTCAGAAATGATTGCTTTATAATGTACAGTATGTACAGTACCTGATTGCATTCTGCCTACAATCCCCCCCCCCCCCCCCCCCTCACTGTTTGCAGGTATGTGAGCTGGACATCATCTTCAACTTTGAGAAGGCGTACTTCATGCTCGACGAGCTCATGCTGGGCGGGGAGATCCAGGAGACAAGCAAGAAGAATGTCTTGAAGGCGATCCAGGCTCAGGACCTCCTCTCAGAGGTTCGTGCTAATATCAAATCTATCTCTCTCTTTTTTAATAGTCTGTCTGACCGTTTAGATATTTCTCTCAAGTCTGGCCTACCATGTTTGGAAGAAATGGTACTGTCATGTTTTTATCACATTGTTTTAAACCAAGATTTGATGAATCAAAAGAAAAACTCATAGAACTTCACATGAACCAGATGTGATTGCAGTTTTTGAAGAAATTGCCGTAGTCTGATCATACTTGAATCAGTTGTGGTTTTTGGTAAAGCGCTAAGATAATAATGAGCCAAGTCATTCAGAGTCAAAGTCTGAACCAAATCTCTGTATGTATTTTTCTGTTTCCTCTGCAGCTGAAAAAAAAAAGAAGATATTTTTTCACATTTGTTTGTTGTTGTGAGAGTGAGCCACCATTTGCTGATTATTTTGTTTTAGCATTAATTGCACATACAGTATACTTTGAAGTATTATGAAAGTTTGTTTTATGAGCATGTTCAACTACTATTAACTTTTAATTCATATTCTTTTGACTTAATATATCCAATTTAATAATCTGCTACATATTTACTGTGATATACAAGACAAGAGTTAACATTTCAGAACTTCGATACACTCAAACCCCTTCTGGGTTCTGCAACTGTATGGGGGTCTAACTGAGAATATGGTCATATTGTACATGTATCCCACTATCTCATGATAATTATAATGGTAATCTCTCTTGTATAAATACTGGTCATCAGTTCTAAAACTGTACGGTATTGGTCAAACCTCTCTGGCAGGGTAGATCCACAATGATACGGACCAAATCCAAATTAATATCTAATTTAAATGTGATAATGGAAACTGGATATATATCATTGAATAGCCTGTAAATTAGCATTACATTCTTGCTTGTCGGTGGGTCATCCATTTAAAGTAATGATACTGAATGTACTGTATGAAAGAAAGCAATTAAGATCGTCATATTTTGGGCAAATTTGAGAGGTTTGACCAGTCCTGTCCTCCATCTTCACAGAAATTTCACCTTTGACTCATAAACAAGTAATTCTCACAGTAGCAATTGTAACATAATATACAGGAGGGAACTTTAATAGGTACAGTGGCAGGAACAATCATCAACTCCTTGTTCTGTGTTGAGCTTTGATGCTTCAGACAAAAGGTAGATTATGCCATACAAATTGTTAATTCTTAAAGGTATATGATTTCCTGTTTCAGCTCGATATGAAAGTTGATGCTTGTAGAAATATTGCTCAGATAAACCAGAGAGTGAGCAAGAAATAAGAAGACAGGGAAATAATGATGTACTCTTTTGGGTGGAGTGTGCAAACTCTCTACACACACAAAAAGGATAGATTTGATATTTAGGTGTGTTACAGATTTATACTTGTGAGGTGAATTGTAAGTTTCGGCACTAACCCTGATTGTTGATAGTTATTCATATTGTGCATTTTTTTTTTACGCCGGGGGGGGGGGGGGGGGGGGGGGGGAGGGGGGGATGGGAGAGAACTACTGTAAAACAAGGAATGTTCGCATACATTTTAATTTCGCGAATTTCGCGAGAGCCAAGATTCGCAAAATTAAAATGCACGCGAAAGTTCTTATTTACGCTATATGCGTTGAATGTTAGAGGCAACTCATGAAAATTTCATGCCGCGGAAAAGGTGGTTGGCTCCATTTCGCGAAAATTTCATGCTGCGAAAATATACCTGTAGTGTTTTACAGTATTCATTTTTAACAGAGGATGAGAAGCTGATGATTGAGTCTGCTACTATTATATGTATTCTTCATGCAATAACATTACCTTGTTCATAATCCATCATACACAGTAACTGTACATCCTTTCATTCCTACACACACTATTGAGAACCTTTACATTTGTACACGTAACCCATTTCTCGGAAGCAGTCCTGGCTGCAACAAGTCCCAATCATGTCATTACATCCATCACGTAGTGCAACACTTCATATGGCAGGTGTGTATGGGTGCACTGACATCTCACAGCTAGTGAAAATCAAAGTACAGGATACAGTGTACCAGTAGTGCATGATTGCACCTACACAATGCATCTAGACAATTTTTACAGGTTGAAATTTTTACGTTATTGTTCATTCACAATTTGTAGTCGGTAGATCTGCAATCACAGGTCACAGATGCTGGTGTTTGTGATGTTTTGAGGGAGTGCCACTTCCTCCTCAGTAATCTTGAGCAATTGCAAGCACACACACATACAGTACAATGTACACATGTACAATGTATGCATTAGTATGTTTCAACTCATATTCTTTTATGTAGTTTGTGACATTTTCATGTGTTGTGATTTAAACTTCGTGTTTCTGTGTATGAGCCATGGAGTGCAATATTTCCATTGCTATTTGATATCTTCTCCAGTCAGACTTGACCATGTGTATGATATTGTATGCATATGTGTCTGTGGGTGTATGTACTAATATGTGGGTGTATGTGGTTTGTGTGTCTGACTGTGTGTGCATTGTGTTTGTGTTGGTGTTTAAATGTGTATTTGTATGCCTTCAAACAGATTTAAGCATTGAACATAGAGCTTCCCTTTATAGGATATGTTGTAGACCCAATGGCTTTCAGGGAAAGATGAAATGATCAAAGTAAGTGACAGGTACAAATGAATACTTTTATATGCCAGATTGTAAATTCCGCAATATACCAGATCTTCTGTTTTTTTTAAAATTATGATGGATGAAAGTGTCCTAGATTCATTGACATCTATTTCGATTCAAGTGCAGTGTACAGTGTAGAATAACAAATAGTGTATACAAAATAAAAGTGAAAACTGCAATTTGCAATGAACTTGTCAAACTTTGAAAGCAAATACTGTATAAGCTGTTATTTTTGTGACGAACAGATAATAAGGAGGTCATAGACATTTTCGCGAGATATTGTTTTTACGATTTTGACACCAATGCTATCTCAAGTGCACTATTAAATGCCTGTTAGTTCAAGATATTTTCGCATGTTGAATTATCGGTCCAAGAGTGATTCGCGAAAATCAAACCCTTGCAAAAAAATGAAGCCTTGCGAAAACAACAGCTTATGAACAGTAACTTTATAGTGTGTTATCTGTGTATGTCTTTTGACTTTGACCTTGTGTGTGCTCTTGGTATCTCAGTCAATGCATGAGTGCTGCAGACATCTCTCTCAGCGATCAGTTGTTGGTGTTGGAGAATGAAACAAATCAAAGGTGTGGTCACTTTTGTATCGTAGCCATCTGTGACTGTGAGTACAAGAGACTTGGTTGTGTGCAGATCAGGTGTGATGATGTACGGTTGTATGTAGTGCTGATCATGGTGCATTTTGATTGGTAGTGAAATGATGAATCTGACTTGTTACTCTGGTTGAGTGCAGAGTGGTGGATATAGAGGTTTATCAATAAGAATTGTTGGAACAAAGTGATCACTTAGTTAAATAATATGGTATTGTTAATGTTATCATCTGGCGTGGAGCCAAGTTCTATGAAATACAGAGTATCCGTTAGGATGATTTTTATTGAAAGTACCTGGCATAAGAAATTTTGCATCTTATTTGTTTTTATCAGTAAAATGCATTGATAATTCATTCGTGCAATGTAGGCCTCATCGGGAATATGATTTTCATTCATGCATGCGCCCTTTATTATTGTGATGCAATATATACGACATGTACACAGATATTAATTTTAAGCCATGGTTACAAATCTCCAATGTACATTATATATTTTATGTTTTCAGGGAATAATTTTCCTACTCAAATTTTACCAGCTGTTTCAGCTGATGAACAATATTTCAAATGGTATCCTGTACACTTTTGTGGAAGAAAACTGCACAGAAAACATAGTTTATGTAGCAGTGTTGTAAAAATGTATAGCAAATCGCGATGCGATACCAGGAAAATTATTCCCTGGTTTTAGACCCGTGCTTCTCGGCCAGTGGGCCACAAAGCTCTTGCAGGTGGGCTGTGACGTTGGTCAAAAAATTGAATTAAAATGATCAATATGTGATCTTACTGAGTCTCAAGAAGAAACAGATTGTAGAAGCCAAAGTTTGCCTCGAGTTGAAAAAAGTGTGAGAAGCATGGTCTGTAATAGATAAAGGCCCTATGAAAATAAAGGCTTTGATTGATGATTGCTGGATTGGTGGTTAATGCGGTCATATATATAAGCCACATTTGAAATAGTGTCATGTATCTATGTCAAAGCAAATGCATGAAAAACTACTCTGCTCATTGTTGCAGGAGTGTCATGGTCTCTGTGTGTATGAACTATACATTCTTTCTACTCTCGACAAGAATTGAGACATTCAGCACACACTACTGCAGCCAATCATGTGTAATGGGTTTTCAATTTGGTCACTAAAGCTGGGCTGGCTTATTTATAAAAGAGATTATCTTGCATTTGTTTGTGTGTGTATATTTCGGAATTGCAGTTTGCTGAATAGTACACAAATTGACACAAAATTTGACTTTAACACATATGTAGTCTAAAAAGTACCTGAATTTACATATTGTATGTATTGCCCTTGATATCTGCATAAAATAGCCTTCATTTTATGTATGACATACATTGTATGTTATCATGTATGCATACATACAACATACATTTTACAAGTGTATTGGAAGGAGCTGTAATGCCAGTTTCATTTGCATACATGTGAAGGTGACTGCCATTGTAGTTAAAATGAAATTAGGGGTTCACCTTTAAGTATTTTCAAACTGCAGCTCGAGCTGAGTGGGAAAACCAATATCGTCATAACCGATGAGCTCTTGGACGAGGTATCTACGGGAATCCTTCGTTTCTTGCCTCCTTGTAGAAAGATAAAGCTGAACAAAAAAACAAACAAACAAACAATAGTTCTGCGCTTTTCTATCATTTCAACTCTGGTTGTAATCACACATTGTTATTTGCAGTCATTGTCTTCCTTTGCACTAATAAAACCTCCCCTATCCACAAGCTGTGCACCCTCTCCCATCCAAAGACTCATCCAGGGTGTTGTTTAGAATGTCATAGCCGATATAAAACTTGTTAACTTTAATGGTATAGTTTGATAATCATGTTTTGTGTTTGTTTTTGTGGACATGTTGAAACTGTTTATGTGTGAATATACATGTACATACTCTGTACATTCATGTTGTTTTGTTCGGGCCTGTAAGTAACTTTTGATCACAACCTTGCATATTAGTACAGACGAAGTTTATGATCATTTTGAATAATATATGTGTTCCAGTTTAGAAAAAAAATATACGTGCATTACAATGCACAGTATATGTTTGATAAATGTTATAGGTTCTAAATCATATCAGAAATAGATAAGAAGTTCGGTGGTTGGGGTGTTTGGAAAATCTAAGGAACTCCCGGTAGCCACTGTTAAACCACTGCCAAACTGCTAGACATCATGAAGTTTTCTCTGTCAGACAAGCTTTGTCTTATCTATGTGATAAAGTACCCTGTTGCATTGTGATCATGAATAACAAAGAAAAGTGATATGATAATATTAATGCTGACATAGGCAAATCTACAAATTAACTAAAAGTGTACATAGTATTGATTTTTTTCACATCTTTCTGTTATTGTTGACGTTCCTGCATCATCATCGGGATTGTGTCCAGGTGTGCAATTGAATATATCCACAACAATTTTTAACAGGGATGACATCCCCTGAGAAAATTGTAATAAATTTGATGACAATGTTCTGTCCAAGGTGAATTGCTAACCTTACCCCATCTGCTTCACCTCTCCCCCCCTCCCATCCAAGTTCAACTGACAGCTTGATGGCCTTAACTCCAGAGCTATGCTTTTGTGTTAATTAAATGTAAAGAGAATGCCATACATTATGGGATAACAGTGCTTATTCTGATGCTGAAAGAGCAATGCCATTCTGTGTGCAAATTTGCTTGAATAAAGCAGTATTAAAGATGACAAGAAAACAACACATTGGTAGAAATTTCGATTAACTCAGAACAAAAATTGTAAAGTTTATGGGATATTGATTTCACAGGTCTTCAGAAAACATTGACATTGGTTGGTCACTTGGAGCTTGAAATATAAATGAGAATGATGCTGTCATCACATCTCAACTTTTATATTTAGATATTGTAAACAAAAGTATAAACACCATGTATTTTTTTTGGTTAATTCTGCAGCTACAACCCCCCCCCCCTTTTTAAAAAGGCCATTCTTACCTGGTTGACTACAATACTTTGATGTAAATCACACAGAATATTTTTTATTGATGTCATTCCAGGGAAAGAAGTTTATTGAAGACTTGTGTACAGGTCATTAGGAGACTTGTGAGGTCACGGGGTCATGACCTCATCTGATTTGCATGTGTGGTTGTCATTGATAGCAACACGGTGTGAAAACATGAATTAAAAAAACTTGAAGGTCCAAAACTTTGTTTTTCTAAAACTGACTTTCATGGCCCAATGTTTAACTTGTTGAAGACTAGTCACCAGTATACTCAGGCAGGTGTATGGGAAATTTGTTAAAGCAAAATTGCAAAACCAACTCATCCTTTAAACAGGTTTATAAAACTTCTACTCCACCATAATGTTTGGTTAGTCATTTATTTACCCTGTCTGTGAAAGTCTCCCACTGATCAAGGAATGGCATGGCTCTTTAAGATGGTTAACTTGTTAATCAGGACACCACTAGCATTTGTGTTAATTGGCTTTGAGCGTACATGTACATCTCAAAGAGTGTCAGATGGGGGTATAATTATATACAAGTACTGTATGTAGTTGTGCATGTATTTCATTATGATTTGTCTCCTTCCATCTCCACAGACTGCTCCCAAGCTTTAAATGTCGTGATATCTTCGGTCATGGATCATTTCTTGTTCAGTGTCAATGCTCTTTTAACGGCTCTAAAAAAAGAAAAGAAAAAAGGTTTATATATCGATAACCAGCTTACTCATTGACTTTATGTGTGTAACATTTTTGTTTTCCCCATCTCTCAATGCGATTCCTCTTGTAGCCTGATTTTTACGAGGTTAATTGATGATTCAGCCCAAAGCTACATGAATTGCAGAAGTAAAATGGCAAGTAAGCAAGAAAGTTATATGCAGTCATTATGTGTTATTATTATTATTATTATTTTTTAATCCATGCCTGTCCTGTCTTATTTCCTAATGTTTTCCTGGTCCTTTTCATTTGTTTCGTGGTGTTTTCATGCTCTTTAGCAATAAGTGCGGTGGTTTACTGAAATGTGAAACAGCTTGCATCGAAGCCTGTGTATAGATGTGGAAACCACTTCATAAAGCTATATAAAAAGAGTTCATTTTTGTTCAGAGTAGCCTACAAGAATGGAATGTACATGACAATGAATGTACACATGTGTAGTTATAAGGAGAGGATTTGAAAAATAGAAATTGCCAGACCACATTGTTTGTATAATCAGGAAAGGAAAATCTAATATTTCATAGGTAATAAAAAGAAAATCACATCCTACGTACTTGTTTCTTTGTAATATTTGAGAGAACACAATCTTTGTCAACATCTGTCTAATTTGTTTTGTGTCGGGTCTCTTCATTCACTGTCAAATGTACTTATACCATCGGCCATTCTCGACATGTAGACAGTTTCCATGGAAACGCTTAGCTCTCATATTCACTACCACAGAAGTAGCACTGGTATGAAAGGTGGCTGGGGAAGCACACTACATTCTGTATGTAATAACAGTTCATCTTCATAATTATTTATATTATCTTTTATTTGGAAGGCAGTGGACGTACTGTTCTTTATTCTTACTGTATTTTCTTTATTCTACCGGAAGGATTTAGAATTATCCTGCTTGCCAGTTCCTTATGAGAACAGAACTTCCAACTTGCATTTCTCTCATTGTTTGTTTGAATTCTCTTTCTCTCTCTCTCTGTCTTTTAAAAATGCTGTTTAGTTTTTCTTTTAATTCAACAAAAAAAAAAAGGAAAAAAAAGGATGAAATGCTTTAATGTAGCATGATTAATATAAACCAAACCTTTATCATGTGGGATTCTTGTAACTGATATTGAGGAAATAGTGTAAACGCTCTGTGTTTCTGAGAATGTTAGAACTTGTGCATAATATGTTCAAAGTGTGTACTTGTATGTTACTGAAGTACATGAATTGTAATACCTGAAAATGGCTGTAGTACGTACATGAATTTACAGCCATCCCATAACATCCAGTGCCAGTGAGCCCTTGTCATTATAAGTGAGAAATAAGGTTGAAATAAGATATTTTAAAGACATACAGAAAGATCCTTTACACCATTTCTGTAACATGTTAGAGTATGTATTTTTAATTTGTAAGATACAGTGTCACAGTATGTTGTATGAATACACTCTGTACATGTTCACTTTGAAAGTTCGAAATAAGTAGGCCCTATACTGCAAGTTGGGATGCAGTAATGTGCATGTGAATATTGTAAAATGGGCTTTAGATTGCTGATGTGCGTTAGCAGTGTGCAGTACAGAAACGGATATCATATCTAATTACTAATGATAGAATCTTCATATTTACCATAATGTGGTAGAGGCATGTGGTAAATGAGATGACAACTTTTGAAACTTTTACTACCAATTGACAGTTTGGTTGATGCAAGGAAAATGCACTCACTCTTAATAAGGGATGGATTTTGAGAGCAATCTTGTATATAGATTGATATGTAGGACTTTGTATATGACATGGGCGAAACGACTATGGTATATGATTACTTAGTGTCAAACCAGTTGGGTCATTTGAAGAGGAGGCAAAAAAGACATTAATTTTTTGGTTATTAGACCTTTTTTATGTCAAAATTTTTAAATGAAAGTTTGACATTTTCATGATATAATTAAGGTCATTACGTTTACTTAATGTCAGAAAGTGAACGCCACAAAGCAACTCATGAGAAACATGCCATAACTCTGCAAGCAGTTCACAGATGGGCCGCAGAACTATAATTATTGTAAGATTTTCAGCAAATAGTGGAGAACCACATGATTTGAACAAAATAAGGTGCAGTAGTACATACAGCAGTGATTGCAATCTTTAGTTTGTTCTGTCTTTACACCAAAATATTACTGATTTTGTAGTTATGATGTACATTACTGTATCTTTGTGAAGTGATTACTGTATGTAATATGTGCCCCTTTCATAGGGAAAGTATTTTACTTGTAAAAGCATGAAACCCCCAAAACGCGCATTCATACAGTTGTATGTGCAACCACAATTGTATGTTGTATGGTACCTACAGTATACTCTATGATACTAGACTCAGTATGACTGATTTTTTTTCTTCTTTGTGTGGTACTCTTTCTTTGTTTCTCAAATTAACATCTGTAGTCTAATAGGAAAGTAAGATACATATGTAGGGCAGATTTTGTGATTTTTGCAAGGGACAAATGTTTTTGTCTATTAAAGAGATGTTGACAAGCTGAGCACAAATCAGAAGTAAGTCGTTCCTTGTAAACTAGTCTACAGTGCTTCGTCATGCCTTGTAAACTAGTTGTAACACCGTGAACAATTTTTGTGGTGCCCTGCCTGCAAAGATGTGCATGTGCGCCGATAGTGAAAATTCATGCAATGAGCTTTTCATGAATACTTTAATACTATTGAAGTTAATGTTTCCCAAGTCTGCTGGATACTACACAAATCCAGATACATGTGCCAAGAGATTTTGCATCCTATTAAAAAGTATAACAGAGTCCTTGTTCTTGTACATTGTACATTCGTAACATGTGTCTTGTTTGCTTTGCAAAGCCCGTTTTCACATATTGTAGTGCTATCTCATACCTTGCCAGAAGGTTTGGTTGTTAACATCTTCCCACAAATCTGTGTTAATGTTTGCCCTTCTTCTTTTTTTTTTTTTTTTGGGGGGGGGGGGGAATTTGTTTCTGATATCTATATAATAGTATTGAATTACAGCCTGTTCAGTTTTAAGTGGTTGCTGCGATAGACAACTTGCATGCACATTGGAATTTGACTTCAAAGCTTGCAAAGTCCTTTCCCGTCAGTGCACATTCTTAATGATAGAATGCTGACTATGATTATTCACTTTCACAGTAGCACAGAAATATGCATGAATGTCATCTTTTCTAACCACACGGGGTTTTCCAAACACACTAAATCAATCTTTCAAAATATTAACAAAAATCTGCTCCGATGTAAAAATTTCTCAAAAGCCTGTATTGAGATTTTAGCGTACCGTAGAGCTGCTTTACTGTGTGAAGCTGTGTCAAAATACATCTTTTATCGTAACTGTTTCATTTAGTTGCATCATAAGTAGTGTTTCTAGTACCCACAAATTCAGTCCTTTACAAGTAGATTTCTTTCACCCTATTTGGGATCGAGGAAAGACTCTCTTCGTGTATTCTCTCTCATGATTTGTGGGTACATCGGTCTTCACCTGTCTCTGTGTCATACGTCATTAAATTCTCTCTTGCAAGTCATTCATTTATCTTCATGCCTTGTGGGGCTCTTGTAATTTCATCCAAATCGTGTCTACGTAATATGCAATTACACATTGTACACTGTATGTCATGCACATTTTGTCTGTGTATCTATACTCCACAGTGAGTGACATACAGTACATGTAGAGCATATCTTTCCATTTGTGTACGCATGTGCTTGACAACGTACTGTATAAGCTGTTATTTTTGCGTACAGATACAGTGTATTTTCGCAAGATGATGTTTTTGCGATTTTGACACCTACATTGTGTAGGGTGCCAAAAGTGTAGTGATGCCTGTCAGTTGAAGATATTTTTGCGTGTGACCAACAGTGATTCGCAAAATTTGCGAAAATTAAACCCTAGCGAAAAATAACAGCTTATAGGGGATGGCGAAAAATAACAGCTTCTTGTAGGGGATGGCTAATAATTGATCAGTAGGAATCAGTGGAAATGCTGCCAGGGGATGATTGTTCCAATCCTTGTGGGATTCATTTAAGAATACATTATATATCTATTGTTGTGTGAAAATTATTTGCTTCAGAATGGTCTCATATTCAAGTAATGTGCAGTTTAATATTTCTAGCTTAGCATGCCTGTACAGTGACGGGGCATTAAGCTGCACATTACTTGAGTATGAGACCGTTCTGAAGCAAATAATTTTCATACAACAATAGATATATAATGTACTCTTAAATGAATCCCACAAGAATTGGAACAATCATCCCCCATCATCCCCACTGATTCCCACTGATCAGTTACTAGCCATCCCCTCTATACAGTAAGAGATTCATTGTGTCAACATCTATTTCATTACCACTCCCCAAAGGGATTCTTCATGATTTCTCTTAGACTATATTGATATACACACGATATTAGAGTATTTAAAACAGTAATTTTCCTTTCCTTCTTGTGTGAACATAACCTTGCATTGAATTTTATAAATCATCTTTTGCTTCAAGTACATCTATATAATTCTATATCTAGCTTTATGTGTATGGTGTGTGGGCCATTGATAACATGCATGGAACATGTTTCTCGCAGGGTTGAACTAATATAATACGTACATGTAGCTGCAGTATACCGTTAGTTTTAAAAGACAACAAGAAGTTTCTTCTTGAGAAACCATTGTGCATTTTCCTATGTAGATTAACTGCTACTGTACAAATTTATAAAAACTTGCTGTAGACACTGAATATTAAAGATCTTCCCAACGATATTTGTATGCTTAACTAGACATCAATTACAACCGTGATTATCAGTCCCTATTGCTTAGAATAGCATGAATGTTTGCATAGCTGTATTGTCAAAAATGTTTGCTTGCTTGGATTCCACTGGATATTTATTTTCCTTCTCTTAAACCTGTTAATATCTGTCTGCCATTGATGGTAAAACAGCAAAGGTTTTCTTTACATTTTAAGATGATTTCCCAAAACTATACACGGGCTGTTGCTAAATCTAGTACTACTGCAGTGCACATTTAAAACTATGGCAGATATCCATTCAAACAGATCGGCTTACCGGTATGTGTGTAATCTGTAAATATGGGATTCTATACTGTCCAATTTGGGGAATAGGGAAATTCATTTAACCTTAATGTCTGACAGTTTGATATTCATTTATGTTCCCTGTCAATTGTATCCCATGCTATTCAAGTCATTCAAGTCATCAATTCCTGCTGCAAATTCAAATTCAAATATCACTTAGCTCTCATGATGAAATAAAGTGTCTGTATGTGTCAAGAAGTATAGAAGAAATATTTGTATAAATGTACTAGTTGGGACACTATTACATTTTATTGACTGCTGAGTAGCTGACATTTGTCCCATGACCATTCAAACTCAGGTTTATAACAAAAGAAAGTACTGTTTGGTGTAAAGGAAGCATGACAAAAACCCAAAAGGAGGAGAAGCCTGGTGGTAGAATGGAAAAATGCACAGAGCAGCTGAAATTTCTGGGTTTTCTTATCTTCTGTTTTACTCACCAAATTTTTGTTAAAACTAGAAACCTTTTTAACTACCTCAGCACCCTGTCCACCAACATGGCTGAATATCAATTGTAGGGTAAAAGTAGCCCCAAAGCACATCTTCAAACTACTCCCTTTTTTGGACACAATAATTTGCTTGGGGTAATGCATAGCTCATCGGGAATCTTAGGATCATTGTGATGGACCCTGACCCAACCTACCCCACTCCTGACTACAGTAACCGAATGAGGACATCCTTACCCCGCCCCAGACAAACTGCCCCACGCCCTCTATAGTTCCATCCTCACCAACACTGGACATTGACACTCTTCTCTATGTTTCTGTCTCCCTTTTCTCACCCTGTAGGAGTTGGAGGCTACCCGCAATGCCCTGGAGGAAATGGGTTTCCTGTAACTCCCACTTGACCTTCGACCTGATGACAATAATTGCTCACAACCCCACCCTTTCCATCTCCTCCTCCTCCTCCTCCTCCTCCTCATCCTTCACCTCCTCCCCCACCCCAAAAGGCAGTTCACCTGTATCAAGAGTATGAGACACATCTAACAAGGAACATTTATGCACATAGAAGTACATATAGACACAATAATGGGATACACACATTGTACAGTCCTTTAGTCCTTGGGGTCACACAGAGTTGCCAAAAAGTAATTAAAATTCTTAAAGAATATTTGGACTGATTTTACAAGAACTTGAACTTGTAGAGGTATTCAGTTTTACACACTGTTCTGTAAAAGTATTTAGATGAACTCAATTTGTCTGTAGTATCTGTCCACAAAACTGTACTTTACATCTTCTGTGGTGTGCTGCAGTACAAGGGGGGGGGGGGGGGAGAGGAGAGGAGTATGACCTCCGAGGTCAAGCTGCAGATCTGGTTCAAGGCAGCATCACTTGGTTGTCCAAGTTCTGCATGCCCTCCTGGGTACTTCCACGGGATGCAGTTCTCCACGATATGACACAGGGTTTGGGCGGGAAGGCCACAGTCACATGCTGGGCTATCCGGGAAGCCTCATCGATCTAGTCGAGATGCATTTTTCAGGATGGGGAGGAGGAGAGAGGTTGACTTGGAATAGAAATGCTGGGTTTTGTGACACAAACGTGTTTATTGCAAACCTCACGACAAATGCACCTGTTATGATGCAACCAGTCGTCTCTATGATTTGAGGGGGGTACCTTGTGGTATACAGATGTCTGCATCAGTGTGATATGATACATAGTACCTTAGTAAACTTCTGCATTTACTTGAAGCTTTTCCGACTGGAGGAGGAGGGATAGAAGTCATTTAATACCTGGGGGGCATTTCATGAAGGAACTTGTCGAATAAAATGTCCGACAAGTCAATGTATATCCGACAAGTTCAGAGAAATCAGCCAATCAGACTAAAGAATTTCTCAAAACTTGTCGGATATAATTGACTTGTCAGATATTTTATCCGACAAGTTCCTTCATGAAATGCCCCCCTGATGTATGCGGCCCACACTTTTCATACAATGTGGTTTAGTGTGGCAATACACTTCGACTAGGATAGAAATTTAATTTATTTATTGTCGATTTATGTAGAGTTTGCAACATTCTCAAATCTTTGATTTGCCTTTGAAGCAGTACTAATACAAGATTATTAATATCTTTAATAGTAACATGAAGATTGTGCTAGAAAATGTGCATGAGGCCTTGAAAGCCAAGTGGAATTTCAAACCTGTGAGATTATATTAGAGAAACATGAATCTATTCAAAGAGAAATTGCCACTAGAGTTTAGCTGAAAGTACATGCTGCATCATGGTGGAGTAGTAGTCAACTTGTATTTCTGTAGCAAAGTGACACCTTATAACATTTTACAGTTTCTGCGGATGAAACGTAACCCATGCAATGGGGAGGGCAAGTACAATTGTATTAATGCTCAATAATATTGTAACATTCATTATATTTGAGAGTTTTCCCCAAGGGCAACATAACCAAATGCTAAAGATGCAGCGATACATTGGATTGCTCAAAGTGCATTTACCCATGTCCCATGTCCTAATTTCATCAGGGCCCTGTTTTATGAAGAGTTAAAATTGATTATATAGTTGATTTCAACTGTAAGTCTATGGCAGCCTGTGTGTTAAGGAAATTTAAAATCAGTTTTATCTTTTGATAAAACAGGGCCCTGCTGTGATACACTGTACCTATAAATGGGGACATCTGCTTACCCAGAGACTAGATTGGAGATAACTATTATCATGAGAAAACAACAAGTGAGTTTTGAGGGAAGCACAAAAAGATTCATACAAATACTGTATATGCGTGTTTTTTGGTATTTCTTTTAAACAGTAACATTTTTTTATACATTTTTTTTTTTAATAGGGAAGGTTAAGGGTTTTATAAGGACAGCTGTTCTTTCACTTAAATAAGAATAAGATTTCACTCTGAAATATTTGTCTTAGGCAATCTAACCTCTAACTTTGGTGCCACATGCTTCTCATACCCCCTTCATACGAAATAATGGTGCTCGCAGACAAGTTGTCGCTACTCAATTCAAGTTACCACCTCCTTCGATTCCAACTCATTTTTACACAGTTGGTAGCCATCTTTATCAAATGTTTAGGCATCTCCACGTCATTTCATATAAATTGATTCCGCATTTTGCCTCAAGAAAGTAACCGTCTCGTTTGGCATGAGATGTCCCACCGAGTAAGCGTTCATAGAATAAAGTCTTCATTTATTTTGCCAGATTTCTTTTGTGCTTTCTTTGTATGTTTCTGGCAATACTGCAGTCATGTTGAGCGGTAGATTTTATCATTTGGACTGCTGTAGGGCCATGGATACTCTTAAGTCCAATGCCTTCATTTCTTTGTAACATCCTATAATTAGATGAATATTACATTTATAACTGATATTTCAAGCTTTGGAATAATTATTACTCAGCAAACTTACCACCAAAGGGGATGGGGAAACTAAGGAGTACTACATAACCTCCATAATCTCTGAAATCACCTTGTTGATAATGGTTTGATAGTGGTATATTTGTGTTATACATGAAAAGGAAATGACAGTAAATGTATACACATCATTTCTCTGACAGTAATGTGCATAATCAAGTTGGTAGGAGTGAATTCTTAGTTGACATTTATTCTATAATACATTTAAAAAAGATATATTTGTACAAAATATTGATGGAATTCTATTCTATTCTATTCTGATTATACTTGCAAATCAATATGGGCGATATACATGTAAGACTAATATCTTAGCAATAGGCTTATGAAATATGTTATTAACCATTGCACTTTTATTTTGTACCAAAAAATGCCTTGTGTAGTCTTTGATTCTTACAGTTGCAAGTATATACTCGGCCTAAAAAGCAATGCATTTTTTTTTCCATTGGAGAATTTGTACGTATGTATCACTGAAAATTTATCATCTATTTTTATCTTTAGTTATGGTGTAGATAGTGACCATTAACATTCCCATATTATTCTTCTGTATATTGGTATTTAACCGTGAGTTTGTTCACTCGATACATATGAAGGTATATAATACATTATTAGCATACTGTAAAAGCTGTTATTTTCGCTCGCGAGGGGTTATTATTATTTTTTTTTTGTGCAAATTTTGTGGTGAAAATTTAACAACATACAAAAATTTTGTCTCGTCATCTTGATTGCATGAGATTTGCATATATGTGTGTGCACTTATGATAGCCTCCGTGTCATATGACGAAAATATCTGTATGCAAAAATAACAGCTTTTACAGGTTGCTCTCTATTCAGTCATCTACATGTATTTTCCTAGGAGTGTCACCTTGCTTGGCACCTGTACTTGTTTGTATTTTCCTATTATACATTGTACTTCTTAGTATCTGAGTGATTGACTACACTCATGGCTATAAAAATATCTTCAGTGAATACAAAAAACTTCATTTGCAAACATGTCTCCCTTGCTGTAAGACTAGGTGCTATTTGATGTACGTTCAAAGCAAATTGTCAGCAAAAGTCCTTAAGCTTGCTGTCACAGTTACCCACAACCTGCTCTTTTTTTCCTTATAATATAGTGATAGAAATAAAAAAAAAAACCTGGAAATTTCCTCCTTTTTATTGGCCTGCAGGAAAGGAGGAATATATTTTGTGGACATTTTTTGCACTGTTTGCATTCTCTAGTGATATCAATTAAAAAAATAGAGCAAATAGGTTTAAATATCGTGTTTATATTTGTTTTGTCTGTTTGAAGATATGATATTACAACTACAAATTAATGTGTTGACAGTCAATAAAATCCATGAAAAACCCTACTAGACCAAGTTGATTAAAAAAGAAGTCATAAAATGTTAACTTTGCACATGATTGGGAATATACTCAAAGAAATTCAATGGTAGCCTCAATTTTGAATGCATATGGTAATGTGTGCTTTTGTGTCACTTACAATATATTTTGATATTACATGAAAAAAAAATTATGACAGTGGGTTGATGTCATTCTTCTGTTTCCATGGTGACCGATCAAGATCGTGCACCCAAGTTTATTGTCTCAGGAAGTCTTGTATAAAGGCTACATGCCTGTGAAGGTAGTGTGCACTCATTAAAACCTGCAGTATGGGCCCTGTTAAATCTCCTGTCATTCGTAGTAAAGATGAACTATAATTGTATGAAGTTCGTCATTTCACACTGGCCCTGCTCGTCAGTTTGCTACTGCCGGTGTCCTGCTAGTCTTGAGGGTGGAAGTTGTGCGAAGTAGAGAACATTGATTAGGGTAGATTTTTCTACACCAATTCATCATGATGCTGTTGTTCAAAACAGCAGCCAAGATTTAATAAGACTATTGTTACCTCATCCTCTAGGAAAGTGAAATGGGTCACTTTGAACTGGCATTCACTGTCTAAATATGTTTTTTTAAATTTTTTATTTTTTTAGATATTTGAATACACTGATTCTGGTTTTTCAAAAAGAAATACAGCTGATATATGATATAGCTCAGATTGTTTGCCAGAATTTAGTGCTGAGATATTGATGTAGTGATTATCTCTGCATATGAAGGACAACTTGTCCCACATACAGATTTTGAAAGAATGTTATTAATATGAAGTATATATTCATTCCATGATAAAAACAGTTTATTTCTTTGACAATTGCTTTTTAGTAAACACTCCCTAACATGAATTATAATGCTTTACTGAAAACAAGTTTTTGTATTGGTGAATATAAGTTCTTGGATATTTATTATATGCTCTGTCTTGACCAGGATCCATTTAAATGTGCTGTGATAATTTTTTTCTTCATTTTATTTTCATTTTTTAAAGAAAAAGAATAAAAACTAAAGCTGCTCTAGCACCCATATTGCATGGGCATCTTGCATCTATGATGGAAAGCAAGGCTAGATAAATTCCCCACACTTCCAGGCATGAAGTTTTTTTTTTGTTTGTTTGTTTGTTTTTCCAGGCATGTGAATAAGAATTAAAACAAGAAAATTGGAGGACATTAGTTTTTGTGAATTATCGCAAGACACCCTTGTTTGTACATTGATAGCTCCAGTCAAGCAATATTATGT
Source organism: Diadema setosum (assembly GCA_033980235.1). NCBI lineage: Eukaryota > Metazoa > Echinodermata > Echinoidea > Diadematoida > Diadematidae > Diadema > Diadema setosum. The sequence continues at coordinate 10,923,753 of CM067079.1, forward strand.
GTGTTAGGTATTAAACCACAAAATCATGGAGATGGAAAATGTGTTCACATTTGCCCATGTACACAGTAAATGATTTTCATTTGTCTTTCGCTTTATGTGTGAACTCACCTGTAATCCGTGCCTTGTGTCGCTGGATTCACTTTGCCTTGGTAATAAAGATGTACTTTGATTATTGATATCATCAAACCTGCACAGACTTTAAGGCGTGATTTTGTTGTACAGTATGTATATTATGTGATTATGACCATTGACAGGCTGTATTCCTATATTGATGAGTTTTCTTTGAGGTACTTTCATATCCTCTACCAATTTCTTCTTTTTAGCTCACCTGAGCCGAAGGCTCAAGTGAGCTATTGCGATCGCTCTTCGTCCGGCGTCCGTTGCGCGTCGTCCGCCGTCCGTCGTCTGTCGTGCGTAAACTTTTTACATTTTCATCTTCTTCTTGAGAACCCCTTGACCGATATTCACCAAACTTGGCAGGTAGCATCCCTAGGGGGATAGGATCTCAATTTGTTCAAGTGGGCATCATACCCCACCTGGGCGGCCCCCAGAGGGGCCCAAACCCCCCCAAATTAAGGAATCTTAAAAAATCTTCTTCTCTAGAACCAGAAGTTATAGCGCTAAGTTAATACTATGAATTAGTACAGTGATGACTGTAGTTTCAAGTTTGTTCATGGCAGAATCAGGGGTGCCCCTCTTGGGACCCAGAGGAGGGGGGTGAGGAGGGGTCCTAATGGGGCCCAAATTGTACATTTTCATCCTTTTCTTGAAAATGCCATTATAAATTTTCACCAAACTTGGCAGGTAGCATCCCTAGGGGGAAAGAATCTCAATTCCATCAAATGGGCACCATTTCTGTATAGATGGAAGGTGAACTTGCGATACTCCGGTGAGCGCTTGACCCCCGGGTCTCTTATTCTTTTTTGTTCCAAGAAAGGAATAACAGGAAGAAACATTGTTTGTAATTTCACCAGTTAAGAATGGTAAAAACATAAGTCAAATATTTACAGTCCCTGGGATGGCAAGATCTCTTATCTCACTTGCCATAACTGTCATTCTCAGTAAATGTGATGAGGTGGTAGAAACAATGCCAATGAAATATTAATGCTAATAATAGCTAAATATATTTGATGATAATGATAGTAAAAATAGCAGGGATATGATCATTTGCGCATACATGCACTTGTTGAGTGTGATTGAAACAATTAGAATACAGTGTTTATGTTATTCTGATTTATCATATTCTCGGCTAATTTGTTCCATGTTAATGCTTTTGTGGGGGGAAAAAAAGATTGTGAATACATTGTATGATCTAAAGAATATTGGTGATGTTGAGACTTGAATTATATTCCTGCTGCTGATGCTGGCTGCAATGATGGTGATGGTGATGGTAATGCTGGTATTGGCTATTAAAAGTGATGATGACTATGTTCTTGATAATGATGATGATGATTATGATAATGATGGATCATGATTACGCTTATGCTGATGATGGTGAAGATGAATAGAAAAGAGATGTTGTCTAATGATATAAAGCAGTCAGGATGGATGTGGTTTTTCTTGCAGACTAGATAACAGTCTCTAGTTCTGTGGATCTTTTTATTCTGAAAAGATACACTCTGATCTATGATTTGATACCTTTCATTGGACAATTGCTCCTCATGAAATCATGATCATTTGGTTTCAATTTTAATTTGTCTCACTCTGCATTGTTGATTTTCCCCCTTTTTATCCGCATACCATCATTTTTGTTTTTGTTTTTAGATTGTTTATGATCGGAGCGTAAGTTCGTTGACCCTTTCACTTCCTTGCGTATTTTCTCGTAAAATATGCCCGTTGCATCCCCTCATTTTTCTTTTCAGTTAACCTCCCAATCACATCTTCCCTCCCATCTTTCACACTTTGCCACTGAAACATGTGAAAGACAGTAACCATGCATCTGTAATGTGCAAGGTTATTGCCTTTTGACATGCGTTGGCTCCGAGCTTGTTTGCATCTATAACTCTGCACTGTTGATTTCTCTGCTGCCTGTTTGGTTTACATGCTCTATTTTTTCTTTCTTTCTTTTTAAATCTTTGGGGTGTCATTTTTGTTATAACTCATTATGTGGCTGTGAGGATCAAGTTTGGTATGTGTATTATGTTATGAATGCTGTAGGAATGTTTTTGTTTGCCTATATCTTTGACTGGGACCTTAAAGGCCATATTATCCTTAATTTTGATAAAAGCTGAAGATCATGTAAACTTTCTTTGTGATGCCCTTATTAGGCTGTTGGCCATGCTTAAAGGCATTATTTACCATTTGCAGATGAAACAAACAACCCAGCTTTAGTGCTTCAAAATAGTTCGAAGATATGAGTTAGGGATCGAAACAACCAATGTAAAATGTTATACATGTATGCATCAAATGTGATAACTTGAACATTTTTTGAATCACTGCTCCCAATGGTAAACAGTACCTTTAATCTTTGTACATATGTGGCCCATTTCATCATGTGCCAGTGGGGTCCTATTATCTCGGTTGTGGAGGTTTAGAAGAGTAGCAATTAAAACATAGTGGGGAAAATGTATGTATCTTTAATACATGTGTACACCCAAAGTCAACAACAAAACACTGGCATGAACATTTTGGAAAAGCAACTTCTATTGACCTTTCAACACAAAGCTATCCTGTAACTCCTTGCTAACCTTAACTCCACAAATATGTGAAAAAAACAAACAGTATATTTGTTTAACAGCCACGACTGATCATGAATCACTTTGATACAGACAGCTTGTAGATGTCATACATGTATCTACAGCTAATAGTTGCAAGTTAAAAAAGAAAAAGAATGCATGTCTTGGTGATGGAAAGTATGGTAGTTTGGAATACAGAGTTAGTGGTTCAGTTGTCCATATGAATGCTATTGTACGGTGTACCATCAAGGAGGTATCATACCTCCTTGGTACCATACAGTTCTCGTGGGGGAGTACAGGGTTATAATAATGATAGGAATAAAATCATGTGATTTATTCTTTTTTTTTTCTCTCTCTCGCTCTCTCTTTCATATGTATCTCTGTCTAGAAGAGTGAACTAATCATTTGAGGTGGAGTGCCATTTTTTTTTCTGTCACTCATTCAACTAATAGAATGTCTGAACCCACATTAGGCCTGTTTTATGACACGTTTATGACTGTAAACATTGGAAATCCAAGGTCATTTCATGCCACTGCACTTTAAAGGGATGGTATAGTATTTGTGCACTATGGAGATGAGGATTGGGCTTTTGACTTTTTGTGAGATACCAAGAAACCACTTTAATATGAAATAGTATAGAGCATACCATTCTAAGAGGAATTCAAAGTTCATTTGCTGAAAATCGGTTTTGGAATGGCTGAGACATCACAAAACAAAGTAAAACAAAGCGAATGTAATAAAAGATGGTTCCCACCTTCTTAAAAGATTGATCTGTTTTAGATATCTCAGCCATTTCAAATCCAATTTTCATAAAATAAACATTGAATTCCTCTTAGAATTGCGTGCTCTTTAATATTTCGTAAGAAGTTTCTCATTAACCAAAAATGTTCAAGAAACCTGAAGTTTGATCTCAACCAAAACTATATGGTTCCTTAAAATGCTTGCTCGTTTCTCCTCTGGAGATGAGGGTGTACACTATGTACATTGTACTACTTGTAGGATAGCTTTTTGTCACACTCTTTGAGTGGAAGAAATTCACAAAACTGGAGGGGAGGATGTTTGAGTTTGGGCAATATCTTTACATACTGTGTATCATCTTAAATTTGTCAAAACAGGGAGAATGAGGTTGTCTGTTCGTTTTGAAAACAATGGCCCATCAGTGATATACTCTTTATAATCATCTTGCATGAGATTACAATTGTAATTATGGAAAGACAACAGTAGTCATCTTGTAGCGATTTGTCATGTTCTACTACAGTGTAGTGGACTGCAAAACAGATATGATATAATCTTGATCATTATACATGGGTCTGTTCTCATACAAAATTAATAGAAATCTCGCATGTGCCGCACTGGCTCCTGTATTTACAGTAAATGACCGAAGTGTGGTTTTGAAAATTTGAACACATTTTAGATGAAATGTATGTCTTCGATAAATGTGGAGTTCCAAAGCGGCACCAATTCTTCATTAATTCTGCATCGTATGTTGAGTTGAATCCTGGGTCGTTTTTGATGGTGATACACTACACTCAGTGTGTTTATTGTCTAATATGCCAGTGATGCCAAGGTTTGAAATATATCTCAGTATTAATAATATATTATGCTTTTCAATATCATGTTTCTGTGTTGCTATGCACATCTGCACAAACAAAAATAGATATATGACACAAATACAGAAACCAACAAAAGAAACCAAAAGGCACAATCTGTGTTTGCCCCATGTGCACTCTCATTTAAAACAAGGAAAAGCAAATGAAATGTTATCACAATTTGAAGGGTCCCGAGTTTTGATTCATCACATGACTGTAATACAAGAGCACTGAAGAGAATTTGTGTACCTCATACGGCACTTGCACTCAACACATTACATCCTACTTTCACACATATTATTCATGATCACTGTTTTTTGTACTGTGGATTTCATTAACTCAAGACTCAGTCTGTGTGATGTCATCTGCTTGGAGAAAAGTGGTGCTTATACAGTATTGACATATGCAGTGTGAATTATCATATTCCTTTTCTTACATAGATAATTCTAATAAACCCATTTAGACTAGATCCGGTTGGCCCCTACATATACATAGGGGTGTTGAAGATTTTGAGACAAGCTGCCAAAGTTTTGTTTAGATATTGAGCTAAATTTTTCGTATTTCACAACATACATGGTGCATGTACTTGTACATACATGTACATATAATGTATGTACCATGCATATAATTGCATTGTTTGTCTTAAATAGAGAGGAAATTTGTGAATATCAGGGATTTAAGAGACATTGATTTTGACAATTTGCTTTTAACAGAGTGAAGGCATCAAATCAAATTGTCATCCCAAACATGCTATGGTGTGATCTCAAATCCTGCTGATCTTCACCTGTTTTGTTTTGTTTTTGTTTTTTTAGATTTTAAACCCTACACCAAGACCTATGGATATCTGATATGATTGATGTCATCTGAAGGGGGCAAATTTCCTTCAGATTCCAGATTCTTGTTAGAACCACCCCCATCATAGGCATAAGACTTTTCAACATCTATAGAAACAAAGAGAAAAATCCCACAATTAAATGCTGAAACTACATTATCATGAAGTTTGTATGGATAGTATGATGAAAACACATGTCCGCACACAACACAGTCATCCCACCAGAAAGTAAGTGTTGCATTCACACATTTCTGTGATAGTGCTTCGTTATCGCTACAGTCATCTCAGGTTTAATACTAATTTTGTTTCCGCCCGTTTCCTTCTCCATTCTGCAACGTACAGGAGACGGAGGTGAACAAAAGTGTGCTGGAGGAACTTGGACTGACATAGGGCGACGACCAAGCCCAGATAGAAAAGGGGGCGCCCCCTCGACGTCCTTCGTTTCGCTTTAGCCGCTCACTCAGCTTCCCCTATTCCTCACCCTTGGCACGCATTATGTCCAAGAAACCAGAAAGCCTACGTGTCTAATAGAGCACTTGTAAAATGTGGGCATCTTTCACTTGCCAACAGGCAAGACTGCTCAACATAGCTGGATATGTTGACACCGGAAAGTTTAGCGTAAAATATTCACCAAATTTGCTTGGCTGACAGTGAAAGGACACTCAAACTAACAAACGGCACATTGTGGGGATACTCTGTTATTTTCTCCCATCGACAAAATTTAATACTCCCACAATGTCAATTTTTACCCCCACATTGCTGACTAGGTACTAGGCGAAACATCAGATGAATACCCCCATGATATACCTCTTGCTTGTTCTGCAAATGTAATAAAGTGGTTGATTTCTCATTTCTATCCTCCCATTATCTGAAACTATCCTCTCGCAACCATCTCACTTCCTTGCCTAAAAGTGAGAAAGCTGAAACCCCCCTTTTTTTTTGGAAATAACCAATTGACATCACTGTAATATTCAGGAGGTTATTATCATTATCATTTTTTTTTCAATGTCAGATTCCGAACAAATTGTGTACAAAGGCTTTGGAAGCAAAATATCCAAGATAAGAATGCTATGAAGAGAATTTGTGTGTGTGTGTGTGTTAAGTGATCTTGTTAAAGTAATTGTATTTACGTATAACTGTCCTGTTATGTGCTTTGTGTATAAAGTGTCACAAACTGGTGGGTGTTGTCCTTGTATGTTTGATGTAAGTTACAGCTTGACAAAGTTGAGCTTTTGTTTTGGATAAACAATATTATAATAAAAATAACAGTAATGATAATAGTGAATAATGATAATGATAAGAACACCCTAAAATGATAAGAACACCCTAAATATTATGAATTTGATTTGTTCTAGTTGTTTGTGCTTTTAAACTGTTAATTTACACCTCATTTTGGACTCTTTTTTTTTTCTAATGCTGTACCAGCTTATGTATGATGTTTTTTTTTTCCATGTTTTGTTGGAAAGCAAACGAAATAATTGAAACTTTTTACCAAAGAGCTGCATTCAAGAATAGGAACAAATCAGTGTTAATATCGTTGAACACTCAGTGGTTTATAGGAGTGATGTGAGATCAGTGTTCATGTACTGTATACACTATTAATAACCCTTACCTTAGAGGGAAGCCACAGTTTTGGTTGAGATAGGGGATTCAGATTTTGACTTTTTGTGAGATAATGAAAAACCCACTTATGAGATATTAAACAGCCTATCATTCCAAGAGAAATTCAAAGTTTGTTTGATGAAAATCAGTTTTGAAATGGTTGATATCTCCGGAAACAAATCAAAACAAATGGTCCTAATGAAAGGTGGGTCTCAACTTTCTTATGACCTCTTTGGTTTGGATATCTCAGCCACCTCAAAACCTACTTTCGTCAAATACACTTTAAATTCCTCTTGGAATTGTATGCTCTTTAATATTTCATAAGAGATTTCTCATTATCTAAAAAAAAAAAGTTAGAAACCTGAAGACCCATCTCAAGCAAAACTATACCATCCCTTTAACTTGCCAAACTACTGTAGAAGTGGATATTTTCGTGTGAGTGTGAGTAATTTTTCGCGCTTGGCTGTGCAAGACAAATTTTGCGTGTTTTTATTCCGCAGCATCAGGACGTTAATTACTAGACCATATGACATGCAAAAATATTCGTGTGCTTTTATTTTTGCAATGGCTTCTGGTTGTGCGAAATGCGCAAAAATTTCTACACCACAAAAATTTCCACTTTTACAGTATTTCATCAGTGTTTTTAATAGTAATCCGTGCAAACTTGACCAAGTTGTATAGTTAGCAAGCCCACTTGTAATATGCGTAACAATGTTATTGTCGGGCAGGTCATGTTGACTGTAATATGGAATTAATCTTTGTTCATTGACAATCAGTTTTCATATGTACCAACGTGGCTGAACAAAGCATGGTAAGGGTTAAGTTCTGTGTGTGCATGCAAGTAGTATTTCAATACACTTAATTACTCCACTGTGGCACCTGTGCACAGATGGTAATTAGCATGGTGGTAAAATGTGTACTTTTATTAGGAAAGGATTTCACAGCTAAAGATTGTTGTTATAGGTTGCAGTAGGCACCCAAATACTGGTATCAGTTGTGTAGCACTTAATCCTATTGTGCTGGAAAGATGGTGTACTTTGTGCAAAATCTATAGGAAATCACTGCATTTGGGGGGTAACAGGTTCAGAATTTCCATAATCCAGTACATTGTGCATGTTTGAGCATGTCTCTATGTCACTATTTCCTGTTGTGTCATATCAAATTTGGTGAACTTGTATTTGTTTTTTAGTCTTTGCTGTTTTCAGTGGGTATGTATACAACTAGGACCAAGTACAAATGTATGGTACTATTTCTAGCTGATGTCCTTATTGATTCCACATATGTTTGGAGATGCTTGACACACATACAAACACACACACTTACACACAGCCACATCTTCTGTGTGTTCTGTATTGTAATGTCTACAATCATGCATTCTTGTGCACATGTTATGTGTATGGCTGGCTATGACTGATTCCACATATTCAGGCTGATTTTTTATTCATTTTCTTTTTTTCTACCCATCCATCAGAAGATTTTGATGTCAAACTAAATTAAACCAGTCCGTATACTGCAACAAATATTTAGTGTCTAACAGAAGGAAAAAGGCTTACTTAGGTATATTCAAAGTCATTTTGCATTTCTTGTGGTACTGTAGTACACCCCACATCCTTCCCCAAATGGGAAATAATTACATGTATTCCTATGACTCATCAGTGGGTTTAGGGTAGTTATGTACTGTCATGAAAGGGCTAATTTAGTTGAGGGCATTATAAACAACACAGGACCTGAACGAAAGGCTGAGATGACCAAAGTCTACTGTATATGCCATAAATATATTTTAGCGAGTCTATGTTTTTGCAAGTTGTGACTTTCTGACAATTTCACGAGTGCTTAAATTTGCGATCGTGGAGTAAAGTAATAAAGGGAGCCATGTGCACATCGCATTCATATCAAGGTCAGAGTTGATAACGTCATGCGTTGTTACAGAGCTACCAAGTCTCCCTGATTCTGCAGGAGTCTCCCTGAAAATGTCAAAATCTGTTCATGTCTGAATAAGAGAATAGCAAAATCTCCTTGATTTGGGAATTATTTTCACCCGTTGAAATGCATGTAACACACAGATATCTCCCTGATTGCTGTGTGGAATCTCCCCGATTTGGATGTGGGAATGTTGGCAGACCTGTTGTTATATTTGTGAATACCACCCGACTCTCAAATTGTGCGAAATTCAAAAACCTTGCAAAATATACGGCGTATACAATAGTATATTATGACTGTCAAATAACGCAAGTAGATGGTGGAAAGACATTGGAGGTAAAATACAACTGTTGTACACTACTCACAGCTCTGGGTAAATGCGACTCGGGATAAGGTAATTCACTTCAATTTAACATGCCACCCAGGCACAATGTACATGTACAACATGTACCTTTAAAATCTGAATGCATATGGGGTTATGGAGACTATGTTGTAGTACTTTTATGTCCCAATTGTTATAAGTACATGTACCGTCAATTTCTTGCTGTTCAATGTGAGTCGTAAGTCAAGATACTTGTATCATGTTATCAATAACTGCCAGTGATTGTTATTTTTCTGTAGTCTACATGTAGAATGTATTCAAGATCTAAATATGGAAATATGCAAGCTCGTATAGTGCTACTAATGTGAAGGAGTAATCATCTTTAATATCCAGCACGTGGTGGCATTGTCTCGAGTGAGCCTATAGATCCAGGACCCGATATGATCTGAAGATAAGAGAGCTGATTTTGACAGTGATGTCTTGTAAAGATTGAATACTCATAATTAAGGGAAGTGTATTGTAGTGTTTGATGTTGTAATCTACAATGTATGCTAAATGTGCGTGTGAAATAACTTGATCCCAGTGCCACATACAAAGCTAATTTTGTTAGGACTCAGTCACTTGAATGTCCCTGTAATTCAAGATAAAATGAAATATGCTTACACTAATTATTGCTATTAAAGTTTTGTGATGATTAAGTTAAAATCGTGTGGGATCAAAAGGTGAAGTGTATTGTCCTTTGCAAATGAAATTGCATCTGTGAATTGCCCATATAGATCTACATGTAATAAATTTTTGTCTTTGTGCCGATTGCCTGTATGAATAGAATGCTAATGTTGTTTTGTCTTGTTTTGTTTTTGAGAAATGGAGGGAGGAAAGCATTATATACACTTATTTAATAGTTTAATATAGTAGTCAGATATGTACTAGGTGTGTGCATGTTTGTGTATGTTAGTACGTTCATGCATGGAGCATGAGTAATACTAAAGCTGAATAAAAGAAATTCTGCTCCCATCTTTCTGCTGGCTTACATACACAGAGTAACAACAAACATAATAGGCCAAGGTTCTTTGAAACCAGACTTTACAAAAAAAAAAAAAAAAGAAGAAGTTTCCAAATGTTTTCACAAAATGGCATCATTGCATAAAGTCAAATATGCAAATTAGAAGTGACAATGACATTACTTAAATCATTCTTGCTGGATGTGAAAAAACCATTCCAGACGAATTCATTCCAAAAAAATTCATTTTGGAATTCATTCCAAAAATGGAAAGTTTACCAAAGATTTGTCAGTCAATGTGAGATTTGGGTGGTGATTACCTCCTCCAACTGGCATAATAATGTAGTTGCAATGTACACTACAGTGCACTCCCGTTATAGGAAGCACGATTATATCAGGCATTAACATTATCAGCTCTGGTTTTTTTATCATTTATTTGTGTAGATATTATGAAATTTTGATGTAATGAAAGAAAACTGCCAAACCCGAGGACTTTGTTTTAGTGGGAATCCACTGTACTACTGTATAAGCTGTTATTTTCGCCGGGGTTCAATTTTCACGAATTTCGCGAATCACAGTTGGATCGCGAATTTAACAATACGCAAAAGTGTCTCCACGCATTGTGTTAATAGAGCATTAACGTAAGTGTCGGCGTCGATTCACGAAAACAACATCGCGCGAAAATGTCTATGACCTCGTTATTCGCGAAAATATCTGTACACAAAAATAACAGCATATACAGTACTTCATGAAGCTGTGTGGAATGGACATCCAATAAATGCCTTACCTATTCTATCCCTGAATTTACTAAAACGTCCACCACTGTGTTCCAATGATTTGACTTAATCTATTCCAAGACTAAGAGTAGACTCGGATTGCTTCCTAGCAGCTATGTTATTACAGCCGACTCCAGTCATAATGAAGTCCTTGGGATTGGAAGTTTCTTTTGTTATACTGTACTGTATCGAAATTTTGTTACAGCAAAATAACTGAAGTGTATAAAGATACATACAGATGATAATTTGGGGACCTGAATTTTTTATTTCATTGTACTGAAATAAGAATTTTGTTATAACCAAGTTTGTAATACATGTAGTTATAATGGAAGTCCACTGTAAGATTCACACACACACACATACCAGCTTTATATCCATATTGAGTGATGGTATTGAAGACATGCCACTAAGAGAAATATCTACAAAATACACTGTAGTAACACAAAAATGCCACAATTGCGTTCAATCATTTGGATTTATTCCATGGTTCATCTATCGATTCGCAAATGACCTCCACATGAGCACTTGCAGATTAAGTAAATACAAAGTACAGTATTCACCGCATAATCGGGACAGGTTGGGAGTAGCAAACACGGCCCCTTTAAGCGGGGTGCCCGATTTCGCGATGAGCACTCACCATACACTAACGGCATACGACATGTACATAATGTAGTGCACACACACACACACACACACACACACACATGCATACTGACGTACTGTACATGTACATGACTACACAACTACGCTACCCCTCGGCGCGACCCTCTAGCTGTCCGTGCATTCTCGCAATGATGTAGAGTAATCGCAACCGGGTTCTTCTTCTGTCACCTCTCTTCGAACACAAAATATGTGGATTAAAAGCTAGCACTTTCTTAAACATTCGTAGAATTCTTGGACACGTAGGGCGTTCTGTATAAATACATATCCACAACCATGGGAAATGATTACCCAGAACTGATGTGGGAACGTCAATGAAAAGTCCTTCAATCATTCAATCATCACGGCTTGATTGTTTACTTGCCGCGATCACTGCACTGTACATGTGTTGTATCGATCTAGCTCGCCATATATACACATGTACAGAAAAGCGAAGGCTGGCAGCGAGCTGAAATGTACGTGTACTGGATGGACGGAGGTCAAAACACACCAGTCCGAAGCTTGCTTTGTAAGTTTGATGTAAACGACAACTGATAGGGAATCTTTGAAATATTGTTGTGGTATTTTGGTAGATTTTTTGTGTAAAATATCAACAAAATCAAAGATCGCTTGAAGAAAAATTGTCCCGTTTATCAGAGGTCCCCGCCCGATTATCCAGTGAAAATAACGTGCATTGGAAATGTTTCTGGGAAGCGTATGTCATTTAAGCGAGGTTCCCGATTATCAGATGCCCGATTATGCGATGAATACTGTATAGTGTAAAACCAGATATTTTCACATGCAATTTAATTTCGCAAATTTGTGACAGCCAAGATTCGCGAAATTAAAACGCATGCGAACGTTCTTGTCTACAATGCATTGAATGCCACTGGCAATTCGCGAAAATTTCTTGCCATGAAACATTGTAAGGTTGTCTGCTTCAATTCATGAAAATTTAATGCCACAAAAGTATTTTTGCTTTACAGTATTGTAAATATATACATCAGGTACATATTAACAGCACTAAGAGAATCGGGTTGAAAATAAAGATCATTGAGAGACCATATTTCATGGCAGAAATGGACATTTTTAAGCTACTAGTACATGATAAGCTGTACATAATTTTGCATTAGTATGTGTGGAACGCCCTATGAACAATTGTTGGATAAATCCATGGAATTACACTGGATAGCAAAAGAAAGTACCCACTTCTGTCAAAGGCCGCACACAAAAATTCACCCCCTAGAAATATACAATTTTTGTACACAGATGTGCTACAATGCCCCTTACTTATCACATGCACATAAGCAAGTGAATGTCTTCATAACAAGGAAGAACTTGACATGCACAGCATCTTGGTCACTGAATCAAAAATCCCACACAACAGCACTTTCCACCGTGCAAAACTGGCCACTGAATGGATAACATTTTTAAACAACCAATATGTCAAAGTGAACACCTGTTTTGTCAAAGTGATGTTAATGAGTGTATTCTGTATATATAGGGATGCTATCCTTCCTGATTATGCTAATTCTCAGAATAAAATCAGTTAGCTCTTTAGACTGGACATTACTTTACTCTGGTCTAAGCAAGCTTCCATCAGGAAAATTATGCCACGTCTTGTAAGGCTTGTAAGGCTCATTCTGTTACATTTTGTGACTTTTGATTCAGTGACCAGGATGCTGTGCATGTCATTTTTTCTTTGTAATGAAGATAATCACTTGCTATTGGGTATGTGATTACTAGTGGATATTGCAGCATACCTGTGTACAAAAATTGTTTATTTCTAGGTGGTGAATTTTTGTGTGCAGCCTTTGACAGAAGTGGGTACTTTCTTTTGCTGTCCAGTGTAGAATTATAGTGTATGTACTTCATATTACTTTTACAGATGCATTTTTGTATAATTACAAGGAATTTGCCACAATTCAGTCCATAATAAAATACAAAGCTCAAATGTACACCCTGTGACAAATGGTACACCTGCAATACGGAACTCCCATTTGCAGGCACTTGTGTTTTAGTGAGAGGTATTACTGGAATATTCATTCGCATAAAATTGTGACCAAAAGCCTCTTGCGTCCAACTTTAACCTCAGTTTAGTTTGCACTGGGTCAGGTGTGAGGAATTGATATGTGAGTGTAGGCAACTCCTACACAGAGCTCTTAACCTGTTGAGGACGAGTCCCGCATATACTCAGGCAAGTGTCTATGGGAGGTGCGAGCAGCGTGTTGTAGCAAAATCAAAGCATCCTCAACGGGTTAACCACAAGCCGTCTCACTTCTGCATATTGGCAAAAAAGGCGTCTGTATACAGGGGAGCCTTGTTATATAAAACAAGAACCTAAAATCTGACAATCACATCTTTTAAATGATGATGATTCACAGCATTTGTTTGGCACCATATATCTCTTTCAAAAAAACATTCAAAGGCGCAGACTCCTCCACAAGAGTTTGTAATAGAAGTCTGGCAAAAAATAGGTTTCTCCCTATATATTTCGGGGTACATAAGCAGAAATATAGTGAGTTGGCACCTTTAAAATCGCCTTGTTATAGAGGGCTTTGTTATAACCTAAACTCTTTACAATGAGGTTCCACTGAACAATTTGCAGCACAGATATTGTTATTTCAGACTTGTGGAAGCCATGTTGCTTAATAGGTCTTCTCTTCTCCCTCAACCCCCCTTAAAATAGAACCTCTCAAGACATTTCCCTCAACCCCCCCCCCTTAATATGGAACCTCTCAAGACATTTTCGCTCAACCCCCCCCCCCCCCTTAATAAGGAACTTTTTTCAGACATTTTCTCACGAAGAGTTAAATTACTTTTGAGGTGAATTCCAAACATTGCATACAGTCAAGAATTACCATACATATGTGTAAATGCAGGGAACAGGACCATGACACATGACATCTCTAACACAGCCACCATCGTTAAAGACTGACTTAATTGGACCACACTGCATGCAGAGATGTTGCAAACAGACCGACTCATCTACTACTGTGAGACATAGAAACTGACAGACTTGATCAATCACTCAAACATCTTTGGAGGCAATCTTTCTTCAGCAACACACCACAGGTCCTTGTTACATTCATTCAGACAGGTCGGACCAGTAGAAAAAAAAATGGGTTAGTATGCAGCCCTGCTTCACATAATGAAAACAAAGAAGTAGAGAAGGACACAAATTCTTTACGTCCAGGCAGTCATTCTCACGTTGTTGCAAAGGGACCAGCATGAGTAGTGAAATTTGGCTTGTACAAATGTATGTACTCGTAGCCACAGTTCTGAGCCACATATACTCATATGTGAGTGAGAAAAGGCCTCTGGCCTTGTGTCAAGGCACTACCCTTCATTTTTTCTTGAAGAAGCTCATGAGGGTGGATTGCTTCCCCTTGCTACTTGGGGGCGAGGTCTTCTTTCCCTTCCCTTTCTTCCCCTTCTTCTCCTCCTCCTCCTCCTCCTCCCTCTCCTCCTTCTTGGGTTTGGGCTTAGGGGGCGGGGGTGGCTCATCGTCCTCGCTGGCGTCGGTAGACTCACTCTCCCAGACTTTTTCTGTGACTGCAAGGAGCAAAACTGAGTGAGATGAGCCCTACCAGAATGACTGTTGGAATATGCATCTTCTTTAAATACTGACCGCTTTTATGAGTGCTCATAAGAAAAAAGATATGAAGAGTCATGACGCAAGATGGGCAAAGTGCAATTTTTAAACATTCTAAAGTCCATCCATCATCAGATAGACCAAAATAAAACCTTTCAAGTGATACCAAACTCGTAATGTAACAATGAATATTGATAACTCATTTATATTGTACATATTGTACCAAGTAATGATCTTGAAGTCATGATTACAAATATCCTGTATTTTCTTATTACTTTTTAGAGGGTTTAATTGCAAATGTCTCAACTTTAAAAGTGGATAAGAGAATGAATATGTCTTCAATCATAAATAACATCTGCACAAATTTGACAAATGCTCCCTATTAAAGCCTGATGCTTTGAGTGAAAAGCCCACACTCACCCATGCAACCCTCTTCGTCCATTGTAATTTTGCTCCTCAGAACCCTCTTCCTGATCCGCCTCTTGCCACTCCCCTTCCCAGATGACTGCTCAGTCTTCTCTTCTGATTGGTCAGCAGAAGGGGGAGGGGCCTCTTCCTCTTCCTCTGATTGGTCAGGTTCAGCCTGAGGGGGTGGAGTTGGTGGAATGGGGCTGTCATCTGAAGTATTAAAAGAAAAAAAAAGGCAGAAGCACAAAAGCTGTCAATCAAGCTGTAACAAAAAATTATGACTGCTTCTTGAACCTGTGCAGTTACTCAAACAACAAATCAATGTATGTTTCTGGATGAAAAGTTTTGATACTAAGATGAAAGTTTTATATGTACAATGATCAATTCACATGGCACACCTATTGCTTCCTAAGCAGCCGCATAAAACATATTCAAAACACATATAAATGTGGATTGAGAGAATGCAGAAATGTTAGTAGAACATAAGTTTGAGGAAAATTGGACAATTTGTTCAACAGTTACAAATATTTAAAGTTTTGGTGCCACCATCACTGGATAGGAAGAATACAATACAGTTTGTGACCTCACTGCAGGGCATTGAAGTAAAAAAAAATATAAAGAAAATTTAACATACTTCACTTTTTTACCCCAATGAAAGAGCACCTTACTATACATCTTTGAGAAAGCAGGGGGAATAATATCGTATCTAACACATGTCCATAACAAGTCAAAGAATTTGTGCTTTTCATTTAAAAAAAAAGAAGAGATTTTGTTGAATTCTCATCATTGTTTGTTTTTTTTTTTCAACTGTTGTCCTGCAGTGGCATCTTTAGTATCATTCCCCATCCAGAAAGCAGACTTCGATTCAAAAGAGATATAAAGTTTGAACATGGCTCAAACTTGCTTATTTAAACAACAACAACAACAATGACAAAACCAACACACAAATGACTTATAGCAGCATATAACATAATAATAAGCCTAGAATCTGATCTCACACTTACCCATATCTTCTTCCTCCTCGTCCTCTTCTTCCTCACTACTACTGTCTTCTTGCTGGATGATGCGTCTCCGTTTCTTGGCAACCTTCTTTCCTCGTCCTTCATCATCTGTGTAACCAAAACAAAAAAAAAAGATCACTCATTTTTTCCATGTTGATTGACATTTTTTGGATTTGAGCTAACTTTAGAAGCATTGACATCTTATTAATCTGTGCAATATACAACTGAAGAAACATGCCAGTAACCAACTAACCAGCAAACAAAAACTCAACTTTACCATATAATACTGTGAATAAACTAGCAAACAAACAAACAAACAAACAAACAAACAAACAAACAAACTTTTCTTACAAAACCTTCACCCCTCTGCTTAATATTTTCTTGCTTTTAATTCTTTCTTTTTTTATTCAATTAAACCAAATGCTTTTATTCTCACACTAAGCCATCTACATTGTACTTGTATAACTTTTCATTCTCATTTCCACTGTAGTTTCAGTTTCCAAGAACTGAAATAAACTTGAAAAATAAACAGAGATGCTATCAAATGTCTCTGAGGTTTTGCCAAAGTACTCACATGAAAGGACTGAGCAATGTTTATTTAATAAGGTGTTCTTTATCCAGGGGTAGCCTCTTCAGTGTTGCAACTACTCTACCAGTGAGCCCCACAGTTATTATTACCCCAGCATTGCCAGGTACCCATCTATACACTTGGGTTGAGAGGAATGTGGTTGGTACAAACATCTTGTCCAAGGCACTAGGCAGGAATCAAACTTGGATCCTTTGATTAGGAGTAGGGAGTCTTATCCACTTTGCCACAGCACCCCCATTTTTTTGTTTCATGAATACATGAAATAAAGGGGTTTAAGAATGACTTAAAATAGGTAAATGAATAAACAGACAAACTTATGGCAGAATTCAATGATATTGATAATCACCTGACTCAGATTCGGAAACACTGATCCTCTTCTTTTTCTCTGGCTGGGATTTTCTCTGGGTTTGCTTTGCTGTGGTGACCTTTGACCTGGCAGGCTCCTCCTCCTCTTCTTCTTTGACAGCCTCCACCTCTACATCCTCTTCTTCCTTGGTCGATCTCTCCCTCTCCTTGTCAGCATCCCCCGCTGGACTGAGCGAGGGCGCTGTTGAAGGAGTGCTGGGTTTCTTTTGGCTCATGAATGCTAGCATCCCCTTTGGTTTGGGTTTCTAGACAGAGAATGCAGTACTTTATAAGATAACTTTTTTTTTTCATTGTTTTTTTTTTTGTTTAAAAATTCTTTAAAACTAATTAGCAGGGTGGAAACAGACTGCAATCATCAGTGCAAACTGTTGACCATTATTGTAATCATCAGAAAGTCCTGTTTCCCCAGAAGATATCTGTTCCTCATGAGATGAACTTTATATTTTGTTCGCCTTCAGTGTTCTACTTTTAAAAAAACACAACAACAACATCCCAATATTTTCCTTTCAAGTCCCACCCAAATATGTGATACATGTCAATTATTTTTATTGTGGCTATTACTAAGGCACTGAATAATTGGTGTTCATTTATGTCGATGAGAGGCAATATGTCAACAGGGTTCGAAATTGGCAATGGTCCGCTGACCATTGGCCACCCGAAATCACGTTGGACTAGCTAAAAATCGTAAAATTATGAAGTTCACTAGTCCATCTGGCTAGCCAAAATATTGCTTCAGTGTCAAAATTGATTCTAAGTAGTCCGCCTGGCTAGTTAAAAAAAAAAGTTAAGTGCGACCCCTCAATCAGTTGCAAAAAAAAAAAAAATGTGACGTAAGAATCAATTTGAATAAACACATACAGATTCAAAGAGATGCTTACAGGAAATTGTTTCTATTCATTTATCTTTTCCTTTTTTGTAACGAAACATAAGAGTGATTAAATAGTACAGCAACGGCTGGTCAACATTTTCTTCATTTGTATGGTTTTATGCTCCAGCTTACCGAAACTTCCTTCTTCTTCTCTTCCGTTTTCTTTTTTTCCCCATCCTCCTCCTTCTTCTTCGGCTCCTTGGTCTTGTTCCTCTCTGCCTGAGCGGCGAAGCTGGCCGCCAGCGAACCCTTCTTGGCTTTGGGTGCCGATGGCTTGGCTGGGGCGGACGAAGTACTGGATGTTGACTGGTTTCCAAACCCATTCACCTGTTTGGGAAGAGTGAGATTCAAGGGTGTTTGCAAGTGGTACACCTTGATGTTGTCACAGAAGTTTTGATTGATGTTTGATGCAATTGTTTTTTACATTTTTTTTTTTTTTTCAGCATGGACAAAACATGAGTCACTATTAAACTTGCTGACTTCTTAAGAGTCGCAGACATACATGTACTTGGCTGCTAAACTGATTAAAGGCAAGCTTGTCAACACAAATGGGTTACCGCTCCGCTTTAATAGGCAGAGTCTTTGTCTTTCCAGTTTACCCTCCATTAGGTGTGAAAATTAGAGCTAATTAGCACAACCAGTTGTTCACAATAATCAGTCACCATACTATGACATCATACTACAACACCTTGACATCTTCCAATCCATTTAATGAAAATGGGTTAAAAGCAAATTAGACTGAAGAAATAAACACATGTAAAAAATAAAGCAAAAACATTAACGATTGCCATTGCAATAACTAATGAGCTCTTAATGGAAATTGGAATATCATCTTTCCACAACTACTGTATATGTGACCCTGCATCACAAAACGCACAGAAAGTCGCCAGATATGAAATTTTAGTTCAGAGCATATTCTAAAAGAGCAGACTTTAAGCTTTAAAATGATGTATAACTCAAATCAAACAGACTCCCCTAACCTATCTAAATATTGGAAAGAAAGCACACACTCAGGAAAAGTGTGAACTGAAAAAAGAGGCTCTGAAGTGCAGCGTCTATTCGAGTGCTAAATCTGTACCAAGCCATGCTGGCTGTGCAACGAATGGGACAAAAAACAGGATGTAAATCACCAGAGTAACAACAATGAAGGGATTATCAGATTAAACTGAAATTGAGAGTGCCGTATCAACACATTCTGTTCATAACTGATGCCAACTTTCAAAACAGTAACATCATCCTTTCAAAAGTTATTTGAGTTTAAAGTGAAGAGTGTGTTCAAGGTTTTTAAGAAATGAAAAGGGGACTGTAAAAACACACCTAATCACACTATTCTACCAAAAAAAGTTCAAGATAAACTGCTAAAAAACACACTTTCCTGCCCATTTTATGATCCCAAATTGTAACATAATGTAGAAGAAGACTTACTCCTTCAGAAAATATGAACAAGTCAAGATGGGTTAGGTTGACCCATTTTACCTACTTTCAGTCTCCAGACAAAATCAGTGTGTGCGACTTTTTGTTTCTTTTGTGGTGCACGGTCACATATAAATGCATTCTTGTGGACCAAGCCAAACACTATGTGCAAGCCAAAGTTGGTAGCGATCGCGCAAGTGATGGCAAAGATCTTTAGGAGCCCCTCATGCCCCTACCCCCTCAACCAACTCTTTTGATACTCCAAGAAAGCCCTGTCTTTCTAGGGTTAAGTTATACCTTGGGCTTCTCTGATGTAGAAGTGGGCTGCTGGGCATCTCTTAATCTTTCGAGCTCATCTTTCGATCTGGCCTTGGCTGCCTCACACTGAATGGCACTGAACCTGGAAAACAAAGTGATGACATCTATGAGGTGCACACTGATACCCGGTTCATAGAATAAAAATGTGTAGCCTCACTCATGTTCAAAGGTCATTTATAAGAAAATTGTTTCTTAATTTACAATAAGAAAACAACAATAATAACAACACAACGACGATGACAACAACAACAACAACGACAACAATAACGACAACAACAACAACCACCACCACCAGACATGAGTTATTGTAGGTTCAATGGACCCCACTGACAGAAGGGCAACTGTTAAACCTGGACCTGGAAGACACATCAGCATTACATTTTATACAGCTTTATTGCCCCAACCCCAGACTCCTACACAACCGTACAACACCAACCTTTTGAAATGAAAACTTTATACCAAAGCTTAAGAGCCCACATTTCATCAACCTGTCAATGTAACCTTATGAGCTATCACAATATGCTGCTGCAATATTGAAACCTTTAACACATACTTTTCTTCACACAGTATTAAAATCCACATTTTAAAAACAAACCATGTATGTATGTACATGAACTGGGCACTTACTGAATAGGGGCAATTCCAAAACATCTGTTTTGAATCAATTGTGAAATCATGAAAATTGATTACAAACCTCAGAAACCAAGATCAGCTTCATCAAATTATATTATTAAACCAATGAAGACACCTCGTATCAAATTTTACCTATTTGTTCTTGTGATGTGTTGCTTGGTGATCTCATAGTCTGTCGTGAAAAGGGCATTGCTGTCCTTGAGGGGATTCTTCTGGACACTGAAAATGTGCTGACCGAGCACCTTCTTCATACTGGACTTCACATCTAACATGCAAACCACAGATATCATACAACTGTATGAAATTTGATATCTTCACAAGCATTCAACAATGGTAGAAGCTGTCATTCTCAGAGGCTGATAGTTCTTGTATTGCCTCAATTGAAACGTAGCCTGAATGAATGCCTCATGCTATAATGGCCAATGTGCAAAAATAGTAAATTCTTTGCAGAAAAATGAAACAAACATCAATTCCTACAATAAAATACCGGGTAGTCCACCCTTTATACTACCTCTTTAGATCCCACTGTATCAAGTGTGTCTGTTCACTGTATGCTTTTAGTTTGTCTCTTAAAAAACAAAACAAAAAACTTTATACTTTTATTCATGAAGTGCAAAGAGACTTATTTCAGAATGTGTTAATTTGCTATGTGCTATATGGAAACAGTTTAACATTGTCCTGATTGAGAGGTATCAACCTTCACAACCCATGCCTGACATTTACCTCACAGCCAATGGAAAGATGCTTGAAATAAAAAGAACTTCTCACCGCTGAAATCATGCACGGAATACCTACATTCTACATGCTTCACTATCAAATCCACATGTTTGATGCAATATCTAGACTGAAGCTATTCTGGTATCAAAGTTGACATGTAATAGCAGGGCACTTCCTCTTGCTAATCTCTGACATCATCTAAATTGAGTTGAAAAAGGGTGAATAAATTACGAAGTCAGTCTGACAGTACCTTCAAGTCCATTTTCATTGACGATTGCAACTCTTGTCATCTAGAAAGAAAAGAAAAGAAAACATTCATCTTGATCATTCTTAATCAACATGCCTACAAGGGAAAAAAAGTTCACATGGACTACAAATCAGTCTTTATATACTAAACAGCTACATATTGATTGGAATGTTGCAGATATCCCAGTCATTCTATATAATGAAAGAGCTCTTTGTGTTGAACATAACTAGATGTCACGTTGCAAAGAACATACCCACTCTTGCTGTATTCAAATTCTGCATAAAATCAAGATTATGACATCGGACATGGCTTGATATTCAACTTCAGAAAAAGGGTTTGATTTGACAAAATGCACTTCTTTATTGTTCAATTTTGATCTGGGTTTGTTCCTGGTAAGAGGGTTGGTTGGATTTTTAAGCAGCCTCTCTCACACCTCCTCTCCTAACTTGCCTGATTTAGGGCATCCTCTTTTCTCAAGCCAACCCTCCCAAACTCCTCCTCCACCTGTCCCTTCAATGTCTTCTTCGGTCGCCCTCGCTTTCTCGGCTCATTCACTTTAAGCTCTAACATTAGCACTTTCCTCATTTTCCAAGCCTTGCGATCTCATCTACTACTTGTGGGTACATTGTACGATGCTGGCAAATACAAATGCCTGTGAATCACTGCCTCTGCATCTCTCTGAACACACTTCAATCAAGTTGTACCCATTCCATGATGATAAAAGAAATGTGCTCTGTGCCGTGGAGAGACACAAGAAGCTCCAGCTGAAAATCTGATTTTATATGGTTTTAGACTCGTAGCACTTGCAAAACAGTTGCCCTGCCACTATTGGTAGTTTATTGGACAACAGTGGATACAATTTACCTGCGTGCCATTCTTGGTTTCTTGTGTCCCTGTAACTGCATAAGTTACATTTAGGGTAGATGATGCATCCTTGGTCTTCTTTGCTTGTTCTTTGATGAATGTCTCCAGTAACCTTCAAGAGAAACAAATGCATAAATAACATCACAGAAACACTTTATCCACATTACAACTCTGATATTTGCTTTTGGGCAGGTGCATCTTGGGTATTTTGCTCACATCTACGCACATTGCACTGGATATCCATGATAAATAAATGTACAGAAATATCAATTTCCATGCAATATCACTGTAGGAGATGAATATATGCAGGACTGAACATCTATTTTGAAATATATGCCATTTGACAATCATAAATCACGCACAAACCCCACTACCTCCTAACTCCCCTCCCCTACCCCTCCCCCCCCAAAAAAAAAAAAACATTCAACAAAAACAAAACTGCAGATGTGACTATAAGACATTAAAAGCAGTTGAAACAAACTCATAATTTTCACTTATAAATTGAACATTTTCCTTTGTGAGAATGTATAGAATTAAGAATGCATAAGGTCACCTAATATATGTGATTGTGTTGAACAAGACATTTTTGATCAGTTGGAATTCTCACCTTTTTGCAGAGTTTACATGAACTTCAAGGGTTTGGCTGAGCCATTTGTAGGTCACCTGCAGAATGGATGGATTCAAATGCTTCAATTAGAATTTCTTCTCTTGTTATAAAATGCATATTTACATACCTCTTACATATATATGTATATATATATATATATATATATATATATATGTATATACCTCTTCACCTTTCAGACTTCTGAATGATTTTGCATCAACAAGCTTTTGTATACAGTGTATTATTCAACTGTAATGTGTCATTGAGACTGCTGTTATTCTCATAATACATGTACCGGTAGATTTCAACAGAAGATGAATACATTTTGCAATTAAAATCTTCACTATTGCATAACCTTTTAGGCAAAGGAAAGGTTTCATTCCGTATAAAACTTCAGAAAATGAGTGAGAGAAAGGATGAGAAGAAGCAAAATGGAGAGAGAGAGAGAGAGTGGGTGGTGGGAGAGGGAGGGGAGAGAGAGGGTGGATGAGTGTCTTGAACAAGAAGATGCTTCCGTGTATCGAAGAAAACATTGAATAATGACATGAACACCTTAGCATCTAAACTGGGAATTAAAATATTGAGATGATCTGTAACAGAAAGTTACAGAAACCATAATTGGACCATTTCAAAAGATTCTAACCACCCCCCCCCCCCACACACACACCCTACAGTGGATAATAGCAGTATTTTGGATTCATTGATATTTTTTGTTAATATTAGTTTATTAGTTTTCCGCTAAATGCAATCTCGGCAGCACTACGTTTGGATTTCAAACCAATAAAAAATTGGAAAAAGGTAAAGTCAAACAAACTTAGAATTTCTTTATTTCTTGAATCAGACATAAAATAACACTCATTACCAGAGTAATAAAATTCTGAGTATGGTAAACCTCACTGCTTCACACAAACCAGTGGCAGTGTAGATCCAGACAGAGACAATTAAAAAACCTGCACCAAGGTCTGGCCTCCAATACCAAAGTTTGAATGTGCCCAAAAGCACAGAATGTTTCTAAATTTACTTTCCGCAAGTAACTGTAGCGTAACATCCCCAAGTGTTCGGTCACTTAAGCTTTTTTGCAATATTTTTCAAACTAAAATAATACATACATACATCATATCTACAGCAATGTATGTGAAATATATCAAATTTCTTTAAAGGACAAGTTCACCTTCATATACATGTGGATTGAGTGAATGCAGCAATATTAGCAGAACACATCAGTGAAAGTTTGGGGAAAATCCGGCAATCCGTTCAGAAGTTATGAATTTTTAAAGTATCTGTGCAATCACTGCTGGAGGAGAAGACTACTACAGTGTATGATGTCACATGCGTACAACAATACAAGGAAAATAAAAAGAGAATTTCACAAAACTTGACTTTTTTAATAAAGTGCACATTTCTTCGACATGTTACTGACCTATGTTAGGGGTAATATCATTTCCCCTGACATCTGAAAGAGAGAAGTCGAGCGTTCTTTTATTATGTGAGAAAAGTGAGAATATCTTGGATTTTCTTCATACTTTCTTTATATTGTTGTACTCATATGACATCACAAGCTATAGTCTTCTCATCCAGCCGTGACTGAGCAGAAACTTTTGAACGGATTGTCCGATTTTCCTCAAACTCTCATTGATGTGTTCTACTAATATTGCTGCATTCACTCAACCCACATGTGTATGAAGGTGAACTTGTCCTTTAATCTCAATTTTCATTTTGTTAAATATCACACAGAATTTCACAAAATCGCAAAATATATCACCTTGAAAATTTCCCAGTATACGGTCACCACCACCAGTATTCGGTCACGTGATATGCGCGTTCAAAGTCAATGCGTGTTCAAAGCAGCTGAAAACGCGCGCGCGCTACCTTGTTGGCGCAAAAATGCATCGGGAACGTTGCGGCGCCCGTTGGTGTCCCGCGAGAGAATGGCTTCTTTCTTGATTTTTAGCGCTTTTTCGGCGACCCGTACTCTTAAAACTGGGCCTTATCCGCGCGCGCTTTTGGAAAGTAGTGCCGATTCTGCACTTTTGACGGTAAAATTTGGGATTTTGGATGGATTTTTGGAGGGGGCCAAGGGAGTTTCCTGTTGTGAATGAGTGTGAAAATATGTGAATTGATGTGATTTGCGTGTGTTGTGACAGTTGAACTTACTGGCTGGTGACCGAATACCGGTAGCTGACCGAATACTGGTGCTCTTACCCTACTGTAGGTCGAATTTTGGATGGTGTTTTGGTCGAATTACGGGCGACTTGCTTTACTTTAGAAACTGAAGTACTGTATGCAAATACATGTGTGTAAGTTAAGGCAAAGATAGCACCACCTCACATAGAGTAACTGCATCAGTAAGCGGCCGTGCAGCCGTTTGCGGCAGGTACAATATACACGGTAATATACAGCTAAACACAGCATTGCACTGTTACATGCACACTACACATATACTAACACACTAGCAATCAACAAAAACCAACCGATAAAATGGGCATGATCTCTGACGAAAGTGAAATTTTCTCACCTAAATGACAACATATTGCATCCAAAATGAAATTTTCGGTACTTCTTAACATAACAGTTAAGAAACAATGGTCCAAGAAACTGGATTTTTTTTTCATTTTCTCGATGTTCATGGATTTTGAAAACATATCCTCACGTAAAATAGAATTTTCGCGAGCCGATGTGGGCCGCCATTTTTTTCAGAAAGTGGATGTTACCATCGAAAAAAATGAGAAAAACACGGGAAAGACATCAACAACACCGCCAGAAGTGCGATCTTGTTTGCGGCCAATGCATATGTGCGCACGCTATTTTCACGTGCTTTCGCAATGGGAATTGGCGCTTATGCAATGTTTGCGAGACATGTGAAGGCGTTCAGCTAAAGATCGCGGAGCACGCGCGTATTGCATAGGGATTGTACATCGTGCCGCAAGCAGAAATACTACGTTGCATATCGCCCTTATCCGCGAAAATTGTGCCGGGTTTTGCCCTGGTAAATCATGAAAACTGCGTTGGTCAATGGTAAATTTCTTTCATGAAAACAATTGCGTTAATGAATAATCTTGTCTATGATATATGAAATGGTTGAAAATAATTTGCCTGATTTGTTTACAAGTTAGAAAAACTCTTAACAATGCTTAAACTGCCACAAACGGGATATTTTACTCTAGAGCTTCTACAGTATCTCGTGCTTGGTTGATTTGAACAAAAACAAAACCTGGACTCCTGGAGTATCAATATTGTAATGAAATGACGGTTAAGTAGATTGCGTATGCTGTATGTAGCTTACGTGTGTTGGAAGGGCGGGCACGCTCGGCAACTATAGTAGAGCGTCTATGTGTGTAAAGGGCGGATGCGCTTATCGCTCCTAGATGCTAAGGGTATATCTGCGAGCGCGTCCGCGTAGTTGGGGAGAGTTGCTGAGTGCTCACTACCGCGGATGGACGTGCTGTCTGAATTCTCTCTGTCAGACTAATCGTCACCTACGAGTTATCATAGTGTTACGTGTGTAGGTGTAAGGTGCTAGGCGTCGGCTTCACACCCCTTGTGTCGACTGGATCGTCATATACGGTAATAAAGTTCTTTTATCTTCACGAACTTGTTATGTGATGCGCGTGATTTAGTGATCAATTCAGCGAATATGATGTGGCGTGATGTGTTGGCGTGATTTCTAACTTAAAGTACATTGAATACATCGTATAAGATACTGCATACTGTTCAGGAAGAGAGAAACTGAAAGATACTTACGGTTACGTTACAACATCATGAAAAAAAAAATAGAATTAGAAAGTTAGAAATAAAATCTATTTGTGTCAATGATTGAGCATCAGTAATCCCCAAAGAAGGCCCACTTGTACCGTAAATCTACTATCTAGGCTCCACTTGTACATCTATCTACTAATCATCAGTATCAACAACGAAAAGCTGGTCTACCTAGATAGAAGATAGCTCTGAGTTTGAGTCTAGATTCTAACGATTTGCACTTGTTTGGACAAGGAAAACGTTGTATCTGGCAACATCAAAATAAAGGAATGGGACTAAAAGTGTTAGTGATACAGACTGCGCGGGGGAAAAATGAACAGTTGGTATTATACGCAACAAAATGAGAAATAATCGTAAACTTACCACTTTATCCTCGTCGAATACATATTCTTCGATGTTGTTAAGGAACACAGTTGTCTCGTCCTCCATATTACTTAAATTTTACTCTCTTTTCCTCATGATAATATCGTGAACATACTCTTTGGACTCGCGCGCTGATGGGGTTCCGGAATACTGAATATGTTTCAATAATGAATAATTAAGCTCAGGCTAAAAATATAAAACGAATATAATATGACACAAAATTTACATTTTTGAAATAGAAAATATTTTTGCCTAAAAGAAATATTCCATATGTACACAAAAATACGGAATTTTTAGGACGATCATTAAAATGCTGCAGATCACAGCTCTAATTTTCGCACACAAAACCATGTAAACTTCCGGTCTGCAGAGGCGTTCTTAGCTACAGGTACATTCCGCGATTCACGTCCCATCATCAGCCAAAACAAGAAGAGGTAATGTATAGGTAAGTGTTCTTGTTTCCCTTTTAAGCACTTGATTTGACGGCTATTAATATGGGATAAACAGATAAAGCTACTTATATTAAACCTGACGTTGCATCGAGAAGCGAATTTACACAGCAGAGCTCACTTAGCGCTCAGTGCAGTGCTCTCTCGAGCTCTCTGTGTCACGCATGCAGCAGCTGTTCAGCTACCACCCAGCCTAATCCAGCTGCGTTCCGTACCGAACCCTGGGGCGGGGCCCGAGGAAGCCGTGGGCTTTTGCTCTTGGGCCGCGGCGTCTAGCTCTGGGACTTGGCCTTGCTTGGCCAAGGCTTGGGTACCGGTAGCTCACCCTGGCCCTGGCTGAGGGGCAGCATGTGATCAAGCAAACAAAAGTTAGCCACACTATGTACTTTGTGATTACTGTCACACACACACATAAAATTATATTGTGAGGTTAAATTTTATAGACTTTTCTCCTGTCAAAAGAAGAAATGAAACCTGGATTCCCTGGAATAGAAATCATCGAGTCTATTCATAATCAGCTCAGCAGGCCGGGCTCGACAGTGTTGACAACATTAGTGGCCGTATGGTGGAGGCCACCAACAAATGTCCATGATTATTGTTAAAGGTTATCTTTTGGTGACCCAAATGGGCAACTACATGAGTCAATATGGATTGTTATGCTTCCTTTTGTTTTGTGCCACTATAGTCTATAATTTAACATTTATTTTAAAGATTTTAGTGTCTTGAATGGGCCACCAGAAAAAAAAAAGAGAGTTAATGTCGAGCTTTGAATCAGTTGAGTACAGATCGAGGCATTGCACATCAATGAATTGCCAGTGATCAGTATCTACCTTACAGTCCGACCTCTCTTGATATGTCTGCCCATGTTGGGACTGGCACCTCTCGCATGAGCGATAATTTGGCCGGATATGGGAGAAACAATGTTTATGCAGCATCTCTACATGTTTGTTGTCTACATGTACAACTGTACAAGTGTATGTGTATAGTAAGTCCACTACTCATCGACCACCTATTTTTAGATTGACCATCTTCGCGCAATATCTTTCTTTTGTATAAAATCAAAAGAATGTGTGGGATGGGGCGCAATATACAAGAATATTCGAGCCCTAATACAAATCAAGAGAAATGAGGAGAGAACAGGGAAATAGCCAGAGGAAAGAGGAGGAAAAAAATGTAAGAAAATCCTGATTAGTTAATACACATAACTTATGTTATTATAAACACGTCTGTGCCATTCACTAGGGCTTTCTAGATTTATGTGCTTTATCAGTGGAGAACGGGTGGTTGGTTAAAATGATGAGCTTGCACCGGCGCACAGTAAAAAATATGACTTGCGTTTGTCACTGAGAATTCAGAGCATTTGTTATGAGTCAACAATCTGATCCCGGAATATGAATCTGCTGTATTTTCTGCCACAGTGAAATGAAATTATGGTAAAGCTGAGGGAAATTTTCTAAGATACAAGGGATTTGATGCATCACGCGTTACCCCGGGGTACCGTAGTACCCCGGGTAACCGCGTTGTGTAGTACCACCTCACGTCCACTCGAGGACAGCCAGAGAAAAATGCATGCACTGTGTGTGCGTGTACATAGCATTCCCATGCCACTGCATGTTATACTATGCGTGCATGGAAGCTGCGATACCACTAGCGTGTGCTTTAGTGCAGTGCAGTGGCTAGCGCGCGCTAGCTCCAGCACCAAAATAATTTCCTCTTTTTGGCACCCAGGGTTCAACCTTGTTAAAAAAAAATAATAATTTAACAAAATGGCTGATTTTTATTTGGTACCCTGGTATACCATTTATGTCATCATTTAGTCAAAAAGTGGTCAGTGAGTAGTAGGTCCAACCATACTTTACGTAGCTACAGATACAGTGGTAGCTGGGTACATTTCATGCGCAGCAACAGTGGTGTAATCTACAGCAAGTTAAAATTATAGTCTGGGTTTTTTTTCTGAAATTGAAACATTTTAATGTAAAATTTGTAATGTGTTTCTCGTGGGAATATCATACTGTACAGGCCTCATTAAAACAAAACTTTACCACAGCAAAACTTAAGCAAAACTTTACCACATTATATTTGAAGTGATTTTCATTATGAAATGAAAAAGATGATACCTCTGTTGATACCTTTAGAGGATTCTATCATATCATACACAGTGATATAAAAATATCAAGAACTTGGTTTTCTCATGTAATTAGTGTTTTTGTTCGTTTGTTCTGCTTTCCTGCAATGTAACATTTTATTTAGCACTATCATTTCATATCGCCACTTCCGCAGACTACCATTTCATATTGTCACTTCGCCAGACCCTCAATGAAGACATAATATCTAAGAGAATAATCTGTAAAAAAAAAAAGTGGAATAAAAGCTAAGAAAATGAAAGGAGGTTGAGCAGATCCTACGGTAGAAGGATTACTGTGAGAGAGAGAGAGAGAGAGAGAGAAGGAGAGAATAATAATTGAAAGTTAAGTCCTGGGGGGCATTACATAAAGTGTTTTGTCAGATACTTTTTCTGACAAACTGTTACACATGTAACAGATAAGCTACTGAATCCATGCATCTGATTGACTGAGAGCATATTTGTCAAGAGAATTATCCGACAAAACGCTTCCCCCCCCCCCCCCCACCCAGAAAAGGGCTCCTGTGGAAGAAGGATATGGGAGAGAATATCTAGTGTTAAAATATAGTCCTGAGGTTGAGAAAGCACTGAGAAAAAATCCCTGTAAAGAAACTGTCACATGGTAACGTAGTATTATCGTAACCTTTTTCTTTTTCTATTCTTTCTCTTACACTTTAGTCTTATCTGTCCTCGACTTCAAACCACTTTTCTTCCTGTTTTATTTCCTCCTTTTGTCATTTTGATTCCATGTTCTGTAGTCTGCAGTGTTCGCTGACTACATTTCTCTCCCTTTGTTTTGTGAAACATCTGTATGAATTTATATCTACTTCACTTCTCTCTCTTAAGGCCATGATTTTTCCAATCTTCAACTCCCCCCCCCCCCTCCTCATTTGTTTCATCTTTCTCCTCCAATGATTTCTGTTCCCTTTACCTGATTTTCACTCTATTCTTCCTTTTTTTTTTTAACTCTCCCTGTCCCCTATTCTCCCATCTCCACCAGTGGAACGTCAACTTCTAGCTCACTGTTGCCACTCTATTGTCACTATTTGCCTTACTTAATACTACAAGTACTTTTCCTATATTGCTTCCCTCCTTAGCTCTCTTTTTTATAGACGACTCTTCTGCCACTCAATGGTCTCTGTAAGGACCATGTACACATGATGCTAATGCAAACCTCTCTTCCTTGTCATATTTTTCAATAGGGTTATTGCTTACATAGTCTTTATGTGCTGATTTCAATATGATTTAGAGAGTCGATACTTTCTTTTGCTCTGAAAGATGCAAACATTTTGTAGAAACTATTTGTTTTGTAGCTTTAAAGAGTGTTATGTATATACTATTGATGTGTCATGGTAATTGGCATGTTAAACTTTTTGATCAACTTGGCTTATAATCGAAATGGTGCATCGTGTATATTTTTTTATTTACATGAACGAAGGGTTGATAATCTGTTTTGGATGCACTGGAATAAAAGCAGTGCTAGTATTAAATAGCAGTCTGAGAATAGCGCAATACAAAGTGATACATTACATGAATTGGCCACAGAATGATTTGAAAGTGATACATTGCATGAATTAACCACAGAATGATTTGCTGAAATGAAAGTTACTTTATATTTGAGGATGATTAATGATAATAAAGAGGAAAGGTTAGGGATCACTGCCTTCATTTCCCGAAGCCTGTCCGGCAAACTCAACTTACATTGTAAGCATATTCTATGATGCTGATTTGGCTCGGTGTAGATGGCTGCTGCCCTGAGATCCCAGATCATTCCATTTTGTCAGTTCAGTAGTGTTTGATATATCAGCCTCATTTTATTCCACACAGTACCTACATTATTCACATATTTTTTTTTTTTTTCTGACCACTTAGTGTATGTTTAACACTTGACTGCAAATCTGTACAGGAAATTCTTGTGTGTACACTTGTATTTTGATCATTCTGCATGTGTTTGTGATGACAGGAATATATTTCAGACATGATCATGCAACAATTTTGTTTATTTAGTGTATATTTACAACTAATATTCAATATTGTTTATGTATGCCCTACGTGCCTATGGCTTAATGGGCAGTAAGTAAGTAAATGTATCAGTATTTAGAACATAACATCCAAGTGTCAAGATTCTTGAATGCATTCATTGAAATAACTCCTGTTTATTGTCAAACATACATTATACTTCCACATTTTCATTACTCCTTGCAGTGCCCACAATGATGAAGAGTTCTAATGTAAGCTTGAGTGATGCATGCACCTCCCGAACGATATAAGACGACGACCTTTGTGCTGACGTGGCAAACACTCTAATACAAGGTATACACTAGGAAACATTCTGCACCTACGGGTTCACGGGAGAACCCGCCATGGCTTCGCAGAGAGCCCAGAGTGCAAGAGCGCCCCCACGAGTCAATGAGGGGAGCAGGCAGAGGGAAGCCCTGATGGAGGAGAAGAAGGAGGAGACGGCTGCGATGTCTAGCAGCACCTTCCTGTCGTGCCCAGATCTCCAGGCTCTTTGGAAGGAACGAGAGGACCGAACAAGGGCCACAATGCAGGTGATTTGCATGAAGCATGTACCTCTTAAAATGAACCACTAATTCCTCATGTATATATTTTGCAATTTCGTATCTTTTTACTCAATAAAACCAAGTTGTATTTTACCAGGCAGAAGATGGTGCACAAGTAGATTCAAACCAAGCAGATGTTACATATTGTACTTGTCTGCACATGCATCATGGGTGTTGCATGTTTTAATGCGTCTAATAGGCTGAATGCTATTAATTTTCAGCCGTAGCATTTAAATGAGAGGGAAAGACAATTGCAGACATAGAATAAAACAGTAACAAAAATAATCAAATTGAGTGGCATGAATGGGGATATACGCATTTGCTGATGATTAATGCAGCTGGCAATAATGCAAGTGAGTGAATCTTGGATTGAGGTCAAATTCTATTGATATTTCTCTCAATTCTGGGATTGTGTGAATCATTCTAGGTCGTGCTATATTCCATGATCTTGTAAATCTATTATCATTGATCATATTTTAGCTAATCAAGTACAATTGTTGATATTTATGATGGACTGTGCTTATGTAGATGTCTTGAAATGTGTGAAGGTGATATTCTTTCCACTGAATATTCATGCAGAGCTGGTTTCAATTATGCGTACATCTTGCTGCGTTCAGCCACTCAGATGCTGAAATTAGTGTTGCGCTTTGGCGAATGTGATGAAGACGTACATTGAAGTTTTCATCTTGTGCCCACTCTGCTTCTAATTTCATTCATAATTGACTACATGCATTAGTACGCACAGATCTTCCCCCCGCCTTTGGTTTTGGCACAGACTTCATTCAAGAACCACTTCTTTCATCAATGATCAATCAAAAATTTCTTCCCCCCCCCCCCATCAATGACCTACTTTTCCCCCCTCATTTCTTGCTCCCGATAATCTGGGTTGAGACATGATATGAAGATGTCAATTAGCATGATTGGGTGCTTGTCCTATGGAATACCAGGAACAATACAAAACAGGTGATGCAAAATGCGTGCGCATGCAAATTTTCACACACACACACACACAAAAAAAAAACATGTACGCAACCGACCAGCATGAGCTTAAAAAGATAAAAAGTTAACAGAATACTTTGCTAGATGCATGTACAATGTATCTCAGACTCGGGGGCATTTCTTCTTTTATAGTACTTCAAGCCAGAAATTGCTTGATGCCTTATACAATGTAGAATGTCAGTTGGGATCTTAATTTGGATATTTGATTTTTAAGAATTGGTACTTTGTGATGCAAATTTGAAGTGATGACGAGAAACATTGTATGATTTAGATAGTTTGAGGCAGTGCAGCACCTACACATACGTGTAGCTTGTCATAATTGGTACAAGGATCTGTAATACATGGTTCAGTGGTACTTGTATTTGACAAGATGATATGAAGGTTGTGCAATGTAATTTGCCGATTGCATGTTTTTGTTTTTGTTTTCCTGGTATCATTATTAATGTGTCACTTGATTCTCTGTTGTGTCCTTTCTTATCTGTTAATTTTTAAATGAGACTTAAATCGATGATTTTTGTCTACATGTCTATCTATTTGCATATGACAGAGTACAATATGTGGCATACACTCGCCAAGAATATCAATTCAGATTATGGTTTCAATGTTCAGAGTGTTTATCATATTGACCTCTATAGCTCCTCTTGAGAAGCTGTAATCAGGAATGACAGCCAAGCAAGAGATGTACCCTTCGCACTTTTAACATTATGAGGGGCAGTATTGTGATGGGTTCAGGGTCAGGACATTGCTCATGGTTGACAAACGGTCATGACACAAAATAATGACCTTGTTGTCCTGCCGTGAGGATAGAGGCATACAATGTGTGAAAACAGCTTTCTATTCTTTCTCCTTGTGTGCTTGCTTGTGTGAGAATTTGTTTAAATAAATCTATCGACAAGTGTGTGTGTACATGTACATGTATGTGTATGTACATGTGTGTTTTTTGTATGTGTGCGTGTGTGTGTGTGTATGTGTGATGCATGCACGCTATTTTTAGCTTGATTCATTATGTTGCTCTGTGAAGTACAATATATGAGATTACATCCATGCACATCACATCGTACAGGGTGATTGTGGTCATAAAATGCCTTCATCCTCATCTTGCCCATGATGTTGACATTTGTGATGAGTATTGTCATTTCTTCATGTCTAAAGTGTAGCAGTCATTTGAAGGACGCTTGCACTACGAATCATGTAGAAATATTTAGCGGCAGGAAATTTTCACTTTTGCTGATTGCAGAAATCATCACTTGTGACTTTGAATGAGAACTACTCCAGTCAGTTTGATATACACCGTACCTGATAGGATTATTGCCTCCCCTAAATGAATGGAAAGAGGGGGGGGGGGGGGGAGGGGGGAGGAGGGGAAGAGAAAAAGGAGAATTGAATTGAAGATGTTTGTGAATTTCATACAGAGACAGAGAGCAGAGATAATACCCTTACAGCAGCATACTGTATACGCTATAATTTTCGCATACATAAATTTTCGCGAATTGCCGCTGTCACACATTTTTGCGAGTGGTTAAATTTGCGATTGGGGGACCAGAGAAAATATGAAGTGGCAAAGAAAGTGTGAATTTCCAACTTACTAGCAAATAAGAATGATACTAGTTATACACTGCATGAAAAAAACTTACCAAACTCTGCGAACTAGTAAGTTAGAATTCAACATTTTTGAAGTGGTTAAGTCCATTGCGCTAGATTTCTGACGAGTGGTACGAGGGGTTGTGATAATGGATTGGCTTTACAGTATTCGTAAGTAGACGTGGACTAGCCCGACCACCCCAGATGCTGTTAATTCGCTGTGCTGTGTGAATGCTACTTACAGCAACTGGGCTGTGTATACTAGTTAGTAGTTAGACGTGGACGTGCTATATGTACGTAAACAAGCTTAGCCAGTATGGTCTGTTCGGTATCAAAGCCGTGACATGGTATACTAGTACTGAAATGTTCGTATCATCAAGGCAAGGGATTCATTTTGGAAGGTAATATTTTCACGTGTTGTTAATTTCGCGAATAGCTCCCGCCTCGCGAAATTCGCGAAAAGCTCCCGACTCATGAAATTCGCGAAAATAAAACCCACACGAAATATGTAGCGTATACAGTACTAGATAAAAGAAAATGATACAATTGATCATAAATAGTGGCTACTTACAAAGTGCACATTCCAGTCTAGGTCATACATGTATAAGTATCAAGTGCTTGTGGCATCGTTAAAATAAGCACAATTATAATCAATTGTAATCATACTGTACTTGACTACAATTGAAACATGACAGTGTACAAACATTGTGACAAATTAAACAGTAGTAGTTTATTCCAGAGCAGATTCAAATGTGTCTGTAGGAGGGATTGACATAATGAAATTTGAAATCTGAGGTTGTTCAAAAGCCTTAGTCCCTGCATGTGTAGATGTGGAACTCTCCATGCAGTATTATTGTTTGAAGTCTGTAGGGATGTTGTGTTGAAAGAATGAGTGCAGCGTGATGGCTTGTAGGGACTGAGGCTGCTTTACTGTATGTATAAGGAAGTAGGAGCAGACATGTTTAATGTATTGTACAAGCAAAAGTATTTAAAATGCGATGTGTTCGTCGACTGGGACCGAGTGAAAATAATGGAGGAATTGTGAATTGTGGCTAGTTTTCTCTGTGTAATCTGCTACTTAGGGAGTCTGAAGGAATGCGGGGGAGGAATATAAAGATCCAAATGAACTCTCTCATGGTCTAGAAATATCAACCTGCCCACAGTGTTGATGAACCTCATACATACATGCCTCACTCTTACTCTGTGCGTGCACACACTTTAAACCACCCACATTGCATACCAGTAGGCTCAGAATACATGCATAGACCTGTCTTGTAATGTACTTGAATGTTGTCTGCTGTTCCCTTTGCAACAACTGAAAAGGTTCATGATTATTTTCTTTATTTTTTTTTTGTTCAGGATTATTTTCTCTCCTGAGTTTAGCAAATCTGCATCTGGATTGATCCACATGTAAAGGTGCTTAGAAATATACCCTCATGTGACATACACATGGTAGTGTATTACAGTGTATGTTGGAGAAGAGAAACATATTCATTGGAAGATGCATTATGGAAAATCCTGGCTTACATGTATACATGTGTACATTACACAGCAACCAAGAGATAGAGATAGAGATAGAGAGAGAGAGAGAGAGAGATAACAAGAAATCCGAATGAATTGTGAGGTTTTCGTAAGAGTAATTCATAGTTTAATGAATATGTAAAACATGTGTATTTTTTATTTGAGTTCGTGGCAATACAGCATTGCCAAGAGAGGATTTATTGCCTTAATTGTAAATGTACATCATGAAAGCAAATACACTTTGTAGAATGGTGTCTTTTATTATCTGCAGTAGATGTAAACTTATTGTAAATTTTGATGAGAAATTCCATGCCAATTAAAGTCGTGTCTACTTCTACAATTCCCTATTTATTTAAATCATCATATAGGATATTACCTCACCTGTTTCAGAGATTCATTATATTTCTTGATAAGTACCTGCTTGAAAGATTCATGCTCATACATGTATTTCTGGATGGTTTTTGTAGTAGTTAGAATATTTTATAATCTTAGCCATGGGTAATAGTTCTGGTTGCATCTTATCAGAGAGCCAGTTTTTCAGGCCTACATGCAGATGTATGTGGAAGTCTTTGCTTTGCTCACACTGCCGCACTGCAAGCACTGCCGCGGATGTTTGAACTTCTCATTTAAACTGACAGTGTTTATCTTCCAGCCAGACTGATTTAGATCACAAACTTCTGCCAAATATCATGCAACCCATCTCTTTTGGATTCAATTTGCATAAAATATGCGCAAAGAGTTAGATCTCCTACTGCAGTTGTACCCTGTGGTGATGATTTACCTATATCACAGGATATTATGGAATTATATTTTTATCCCTCAATTTTCAAGACTAACCAAAATATCGTGGGACCCTTGGAAATATTGTGTTTTATCCTGATTTCTTCTGACAAACTGAATATTGTTGTTTGTACAAAAAATGTAGCATTAGTAGTAGAAGTTTGTTTGCCACAATTATGATAATCATTTTCAAACTTTATATACTTTTTTTCATGATCTTGTTGCTATTACATTGTATCATTGTTATTATCATTATTGCTATCATTATTATAACTTCTGTTCTTCCTTTTTCGTGGCCTAAGAGATAAGTTTCTTGTGGAAAATGTTTCCTCATAAAATCCATGTTGCTTGTATGGTCTATCATGACAAAATATTGGCATTCCATTCCCATGCATAGATGCAATGTGGAGTTATTATATTCTGAACATGTCCTGTGGTGCTGGGGCTGAACATTCCACTGTTCCACTTGGTGGTATCAGCTAGCGTGGAGGTCTACTTGTGGTGTTGTCTAATCCTCCTACAGTCTCCCTAACTGTTATCATTGCACACGATGATTGTTTTTATTATCCTCAAGGATGTTTACTCTCGCACTCTACATTCCTCGGTTGCAGGCTTGATATTTCTTTTCTGTTTTCTCAACTTTCGAGTGCCTGTTAGTTCCTCGGCTTTGTTTGATCGAATTGTCATCTTTTTCTTCCAGTTATCGTATATTTCCTCTAAACACATACCAGTATCTAGTGAGGGTGCGGTGGCATAATGAATAAGACTCCCGACTCCCAAGTGGAGTACCCGAGTTCGATTCTCGCCCAGTGCTTACGTCCTTGGACCAAGATGTTTTGGGGTCATCCCATTAGACCGACACCCACGAGTCATACAGCCCACGAATTCGAGATTGAAAACAGGTCCATGAGTCATACAGCTCATGAGTCA
Source organism: Diadema setosum (assembly GCA_033980235.1). Lineage (NCBI taxonomy): Eukaryota > Metazoa > Echinodermata > Echinoidea > Diadematoida > Diadematidae > Diadema > Diadema setosum. The sequence goes on from CM067079.1 coordinate 10,961,799, forward strand.
TACAGCCCTTGAGTTCGACACTAGGCAAATAAAGCCCACGAGTTGACACTGGGTCTAAATTTTCGCGAATCTGGAATTCCCGACGATTTCGCGAGTGGTTAAATTCGCGATCGTGGAGTCTGTACTGAACGGAGAAATTTACACGCGTACATCACATCCACATCGGGATCAGAGTCAGTATTTTCGCGAGTCTTTAATTTCGCAAATAGCACCTGACATGCAAAATTCGCGAAAATAAAAACCTCGCAAAATATTCTGCGTATCTCCCTGTCTATATGTTATATATCTCTCTGTCTATATATCTCTCTCTTGTTTCCTCTCTGTCTGTACAAATGTCTCCCTGTCTCTATATTTCTCTTTCCTCCCAACTCTCTCTCTCTCTACTCTATTTCATTGATCTAAATCAATCCCGATATGTACCTCTGTCCTTTCCTTTATATCTAAATATAAAGTAATTTTCTTACTGTGCATTCTCAATTCTTCTTTATTTGAGTCTTCGCCTTGCTGTCTGTCCTATTTTGTCCATTAGTGAGTCTGGATGTGAGTTTGCTTGTTGTTGTTGGTTTTTTTTGTCTTTCCAAATTTCTGTGTGCATCTTATATTCCTGAATTTGTGCCAGTTTCCTATCTTGGTTTTGTGGCTTCCTCAACTTCTGCAGTATCCTCTCTTTCATTGTCTTTTTCCTTTACCCTGTCCCCTTTTATTTTCAGTTATCCATTTTCGTTCAATGCTCTGATTGGTGCAGCTTTAACCCGTTGAGGGCGAGTCCCTGGAAAATATGCGTTGTGGCAAAATCAACCGGTCCTAAATGGGTTAAGCAAGCATTATTCACTTTAGTTATTTAAATCCTCTCAGTGTCATTTTGTGTATATTTCTCCATCTGAGGAATAAATCCATGAGTAAAATACTACAAAGATATTCTGTGTGAAATTGCTAATCCTCATGTATTGTCTTATCTCCTATTTCCATCTTTTCTTTCCCCTCCGATCTCATCTTGTCATCCCTACTCCCTTTATTTTTTATTTTTTACTTTCTCTTTCTCATTAGGTGAGCTTCAGTTTTGAGTTTCAACTATTTGTACATCATGCTTTTTTTTTACGCATCCAATTTTCAGGGGCCTAAGTAATACAAGCTATGCTTTTAATTTAGGTTAATTTTGTATTATCTTTTGTTGTTACTTTTGACTGTCTTCAGGTCATGAATAAACTTTGAGAACACAAAATGGATACATTCAAATCAGTCAATCAAGTAATCAATCAATCGATCGATCAATCCATCAATTGATCAATCAATCGATCAATCAATCAATCAGTCGATCGATAAATCAATCAATCAATCAATCAATCAATCAATCAATCAATCAATCAATCAATCAATCAGTCAATCAATCAATCAATCAATCAATCAATCAATCAATCAATCAATCAATCAATCAATCAATCAATCAATCAATCAATCAATCAATCAATCAATCAATCAATCAATCAATCAATCAATCAATCAATCAATCAATCAATCAGTCAATTAATTTGTGTTCTTCCAATACATCTCTCTCTCTCCATGTAGACAATCGGCTTGGCTTTCATATTATATTTCTCTTTCTCCCACTTTGTAGGATATACACGTATATATCTCTCTCTTTCTTCCCTTCTATCTGTATCTATGCATGTGTGCAAATGTATGCATAATACACACTATGATAATCAGATTGATATATCTATATGTATCACTTTTTGATTTTGATTTGTATTGTAGCTATTTTTAATTCCATTGTTTTAATGTCAACCGTCTCATGCATGCCTCTTTATTTTTATCCCTCCAGATCTCTCTCTCTCTCTCTCTCTCTCTCCCTCCCTCTCTCCATGTGCATGTGTCACTTGTAATGTGCCAGGTACAATTTAGTACTGTACATGTATATCAAGGCCAGTTTCAATTGCAGGCCTTGTCGAAATGGAAATGAGTCGATATGTATTCTAGCCATGGGCCTGGATTACATTAGGTGACCCAAGGCTACGTCCACCTGTACCTGAATTGCTAAACTCTGAGCACGCAGCAAATTAGAGCACTTGAAGTAACAGAAGTCATCCCTGGAAGCTATTTGCCACCTAAAAGGACACACTACTAGCTTGCTCTTTTGCAACACATGGATAAATGCTTGTTGCATACATGTGCTTTTTAATAGGACGCCTGACGGGTGAAATGTAGGTCCCTTCATTGCAAAGGACGTAAGAAAGGTACTGGCTGTAAAGCAATTTTGTATTTGCACCAGTGTCAGGTATGCTTTATGACCAATGTGCAATTACATGTACTGTAAAACGAGGAATTGTTCGCGTGCATTTTATTTGCGAATTTTGTGAGAGCCAAGATTCCCGAAATTAAAGGGTGTGTACAGTTCTGGTTGAGGTGAGGATTTAGCTTTTAACGTTTTGCGAGATATTAAGAATCCACTCTATGAGATGTCAAAGAGCATGCAGTTCTAAGGGGTATCAAAAGTTTATTTGATGAAAATCGGTTTTGAAGTGGCTGAGATATCCAAAAACAAGGTGAAACAAAGAGATTCTAATAAAAGGCGTGGCCTGTCGCCTTCTATTATTATCACTTTTTTGGATATCTCAGCCATTTGAAAACCAATTTTCATCAAATAAAAGTTGAATTCTTCTTAAAATTACATGTTCTTTCATATTTCATCAGAGGTTTCTCATTATTAGCTCACCTGAGCCAAAGGCTCAAGTGAGCTATTGCGATCGCCCTTCGTCCGGCGTCCGTCGTCCGTCGTCCGTCGTGCGTTGTCCGTCATCCGTCGTCCGTCGTCCGTCGTCCGTCGTCCGTCGTGCGTAAACTATTACATTTTTATCTTCTTCTTGAAAACCTCAAGACCGATTTTCATCAAACTTGGCAGGTAGCATCCCTAGGGGGTTAGGAACTCAATTTGTTAAAATGGGCACCATGCCCCACCCAGGGGGCCCCCAGGGGGGCCCAAACCCCCCAAAATTAAGGAATCTGTAAAAATCTTCTTCTCTAGAACCAGAAGTGATAGAACTAAGTTAATACTATGAGTTAGTACATTGATGACTGTAGTTTCAAGTTTGTTCATGGCAGAATCAGGGGTGCCCCCCTTGGGACCAAGGGGAGGGGGGTGGGGAGGGGTCCTAATGGGGCCTAAATTATACATTTTCATCTTCTTCTTGAGAACTCCATGACCAATTTTCACCAAACTTGGCAGGTAGCATCCCTAGGGGGTTAGGATCTCAATTTGTTAAAATGGGCACCATGCCCCACCCAGGGGCCCCGGGGGGGGGGGGGGGGGGGGGGGCCAAACCCCCCAAAATGAAGGAATCTTTGAAAATCTTCTCTAGAATCAGAAGTTATAGAGCTAAGATAATACTATGAGTGAGTACATTAATGACTGTAGTTTCAAGTTTGTTCATAGCAAATCCAGGGGTGCCCCTCTTGGGGGCAGGGGGGGGGGGGTGGGAAGGTCCAAATGGGGGGCCTGAATTGTACATTTTCATCTTCTTCCTGAAAACCTCATGATGGATTTTCGTCAAACTTGGCAGGTAGCATCCCTAGGGGGTCAGGATCTCAATTTATCAAAATGGGCACCATGCCCCACCCAGAGGGCCCCAGGGGGCCCCCAATCCCCCCAAATTAAGGAATCTTTAAAAATTTCGGCCCTTATTGTACATTTTCATCTTCTACTTGAGAAGCCTGGTCAAATTTTAGTAGAGCTGTGAATAATTTAGATTAGTGACTGCGTGAAAGGTGAACTTGCGATACTCAGGTGAGCGCTAGACCCGCGGGTCTCTTGTCTCATTTAGGGATGTTCAAAACATGAATCCCCACCTCAACCAGTACACAACTGTACAGTCCCTTTAAAAAACATGAAAGTTCTTGTCTACACTATACGCATTGAAAGTTAGAGGCAACTCGTGAAAATTTCGTGCCGTGAAAAAGGCCGTCGGCTCCAATTCGTGAAAATTTCATGCCGCGAAAATACCATACTTTACAGTATTTGTCATCTGTGACCTTTGACCTAAAAGAGAGAATTCATTAAAATGAGCATGGATGACAGTACAGCTGTGTTGGTGTTCATTCATTGAGAAAAGATTTGTCTCCAGGACAGTCAAGTCTGCATTGCACCCTCAAATAGATGCTTTGAATGCAAATGTGTTGATTTTTCTCTTTATGAATTTATAAATATTATTTTCCCAGATGACATACTGTAGTATTCCAGATTTGATTTACAGTTTTGTATGTAGCAACAGTACTGCATTTTACAATGCTGTGAACATCAAGGCATTGAAATAACAGCTGATAGTGGCTTGTAGGTAGTATTCAATATTTTTTTCCAAATTCGCAGTTATTTTTTTTTTCGTACTGAAGTATAAAAAATGCAAACTGTTGTGATATCAAACGCCATCTTTGGACTATGATATACTGTAGCTTTGATTAATGTTGGAAGGATGTTCAAAGCGGTGACCCAACTTCCGAGACTGCTCTCGTTCGAAGAACATCAATCCGGGGAATTATCTTTCATCCAGGTAGCTGTCCGATGCGCAGAGATATCTTAAATCCTCGTCTAAAGTCTCGGGCATGGCCACTTTACCTCAGAACGTTGACAAATGAACAGACATGCACGATTGTCGTGCTCAGTGTTTGAATGTGTGCGATGTGTGTAATATGTGGAATGAGGAATGGTGTATGTATACATTGGTTTTGCATGCAGTGCAGGATTTTATCTCCTGCCTGAATTCTGATGAGAACCCGTTCCTCTTGTAAGTTAATCTCGATGAAAGGGAGGGACCCTGTAAACCGCAAGCAAGCTGCCAGTGAGCGTCTTGAAGATGTGTTGTACACATGAAATTTGTAAAGGGCTTGTCTGAAATGAACAAGTAGGTTGAAGGGGACTTGGTGAGGACACACATTACGGCCTACTGTTTCCCCTAGCATCTGATTGAATAAATGCGCAGCATTTGTGCAGGATATTTTTTATCCTCTGGTCCCTTTCCCCTGTCCCTGCTCCAAACTGAAATTTAGCATGACATGGCCATCCATGATGGCTGTGTAGTGTTTCCTGCAGTCAGGTACAAAAAAGAGCTACAATTAGGGTGTGTATCTTTATGTATTTATTTTTTTTTTACCTGCATAAAAATTCAGTCTTATATTGCAGATGTGTTTTCATAGAAATATTGCACTGACTGCTTGTTGCATTCATTGTATTGAAGCCTTCTCTATAGAGTTTTGACATCTTTTAACCCATTGAGGACAGACTGATTTGGTATAGCACAGATTTCCCATAGACACCTGCCTGAGTATTCTCGGGACTTGTCTTCAATGGGTTAAAGTCCCTTTACAAGGTGCCCTAGAAAGCTTGATAGTGGGTGGTTCAATTTCCAGTCAGACAGAACCACTCTCATGATGCTTTTCCAGGGAAATCGTGGATATGATTGTTGTTTTTAGTGAAATTGACACACTAAATTACTTGTATCCATCAGAGAACCTAGAAAACCAAATATATCTTTCAAGCAAACTTGGTAACAAGTCTTCTTTCTTTTCATGCAGAGAAATACATGTACAATGCTGTGTGACTTTAATTTAAACTTAAAGAATTATTTATACAGCCAGAAGAGGGAATGGACATAAAATCAACTTCTCTGTGTGCGAGGGAGAAAGTGGACTGTTTAGACACTGTTGACTGAGAAATGGCATTTTGTTAACAATATTTCTTCAGCTCCTTGTTTATGTTTGAAACGCAATCACAGACTCAAAATGTATTCATATTTGCCTGTAAAATTCTACATGTTTACATTCTAGTACAGTTTGTAAAAACTCTTTTGGGTCATTCACAAGTGGTAGCACTGGAAAAAACAAAACAAAACAAAAAAATTGTGACAGTAACGTGATTTAATTGCTAAGCAGTTGTGCCAAAAGCCATGAGAATCATCACATCCCAATGAAAACATCTACCTTTCAAACTTAGCTTGAAGATTGCTGTGATAATTTCCAGTGAGAAAGTTCATTGACAAAAAAGTGTATTGCCCAATGCCACTTGAAACATTTTTATTCCACCTTTCTAGCTGGGCTAATGTTAACAAACTATTTGCACTTACTCCCACACTGGTGAGCTAATTGCATGTATACATGCTTTGCGATATATGGCAGCACAAAAACTCAAGGATTTTGTTGAGTCTGGTAGCATCAGAAATGTTCATATACACGGTAGTGTGAATGGAAAAGGTCAAACATCACAAATTCTACAGTCACAGTAAATTTTAAATGTAAATAGGTTTATTAACATGTATTGAATTTGAAATGAGTGCATTCATTTCTTCCTACTGCTGTAGGTTGCATTTATGGAACGATAGCACATAAGGAAAAGATATGAATGTGAATAATCTAAAACACGTTTACTTTTTTTCTGAGCGTTGAGTTTTCTAAGCAAGCTCACAGAACTAGATGTGCTAGTCGTGTTGGTATACCTGAAATGAATGTTTGAAGAAAACAGCCAGACCAAAGTAAGAAGGCGAATGGATGGCAGACACTGAAATTAAAAGGGTAATGTCATTAAAGCAATGCTCATTCTTTCGCAATGCAGACATGGATAGCACAGTTCTCCTCTCTTCGTTTATGTTGGTGTCTATGCCCTTTGCCTCCTAAATGAATGTTTTTCAAGACAGAGGAGGCAATCCCGTGTAACTTCATTATCTGGGTTTTTTTTTTTCTCCTTCCGACTAAGTGCGCTAAAATTGGACTCGTTAAGCGAAAAAATGGAACTGTTTGGGAAGAAAGCGATCGGTCCCGTTCTCCCTTGGTGCCCCAGTCTGTGTACAGAAGGAGCCCAGATCTAGTTTGTCTGCAGACAAAGGTAAACACAGGGGGTGCGCTAGGCACTATACCAAATTGTGCGTGCATAATGCATGCCGGCTATGCTGATCTGTCAATTATTCATGCCCCTGAGTTTCGGAAGGCTGTATTTTGGATTCATATTTGAGCATTTGTGCATTTTTGTTTTGATAAGTGTGTTCCATGTCCCTTTGTATTCCCTGCATACATGTATGGAATTGGTGCAAGCATGTGCTGCTTCTGCAGCCTGAAATTTCATAGTCATAATACACCAGTGGTACTTTATCTTTCTTTTTCTGTATGATTAATGTATCCTGTCAGTTAAGTGTACATGCAAGGGCTGTTATTTCTATTTTAGTCTGTTTGACAATAATGGTAGCTAGTTTTTATATGTGCTTTTGGACTTGCAAAGAATTTCAACATGCTTTACAGACTATTGCGTTTGCCTTTAGCTAATAGTAGAGTGTGTATATATCATGTTTGTTTCATGGAGACAATCTGTAGTATAGTAATACATTATATCTGTTGGATTTGCTTGTGAAAGCTTTACTCCTTTCAACCTTCTGGTAAAGTGTTATTGTAACTTAAAAAAAGTACCATGAAATAGTTTTTTGAGTACAAATTTTGCTTCCTAAACTCAAGGTGTGTTTGTGCTGCCTCTACCTTTTTTTTTTTTGAAGTTCAAGATGCAATGTACTCAATAGAGCCATGGTGAGCTGTGCAGTCAGTTAGATGGTGCTTGACCCACTAATTTTGCCTGATCAACATTGTGAGATAATCGCTGAAAAGGACGAGTCCTGCGCTATCTTTTTTTCCCCTCCTATTTCAAGAAGGCCAGACTGGCCAACTGCCCCCATGGCGCCATACAAGGCTGCCTTATTTTCCTGTCTCCCTCTTCCTGTTGCAGATTCTCTTCCTCCATCAATCTCTGCCTGGAACCCCTCTCAATCTTTGTCCGTTTGTCTGTCTTAACTCTTCCTATATCCCTCTTTCTCTCTCTCTTTCTATCTCTTTCTCTATGTATGTATACGATGTATAATCTTATTCATATATATTTATTTGTCTGTCTCTATCTATTTATATATATTTATCATAATATGTTGTCTTTCTCTTTATATATACATATATGTATATGTATATATTTTTAAAATTTATATATGTTTGTCATTCTCTCCATATATATGTATATAATCTTATTTTAATTCATATATTTCTGTCTGCCTGTCTGTCTCTCTTGATATATATCTGTTCCTATCTGTTGGTCTCTCTGTCTCTTTCCAATTCTTTTTCTTTATATGTTTGTGTCTATCTCTCCTATATTACTATGCCCCTTCCTATATTTCTGTCTCTCTCTCTTTCTTGTTTTCATTCTCTCTGTACATATATTCATATGTATATGTCTGTCTATCTCTTTATTTTTCTCTCTCTCTCTCTGCCTTTTTTTTTTCTCTTACACTGTATGCCTTCCGTCATAATTTCCCTCTGGTCTCATCAGACATTTTTTGTTAAGGTAATTTTTTTTTTTCTGCTGTCCAAGCGAATGGTTACGTCAAACAGGGGCAGGTGGTAGGAAAATGAAAACAGCTGGAAAGCTTCCGAGATCGCAAATCTGGAAACAAAAGAATGCCTCTTTCATGGCAATCGGGTCATTTGTAATTGTAATTCCATGGCATCCTTTCTATAATGACCCTTTTACAGCACAGTCTCCTAGCAATGAACTATTAAGGATATGCCTAGTTTAACCCTTCCAAAACCACCAGAGTAAAAATGACAGTGGCTTTTTGTATGAGCAAGTTAGCTAATGTTAATTAGGCACATGTAGTTAGGATATTGTGGGCTGAAGCTGATTACCAGTATGATATGATGATCATACAGACTGGTGCATTATGATGGTAATTTGGCATGTGGTTGTACATGCTATTAAAGGGATCTTGTAGTATTGGTTGAGACTTAACTTCAGGTTTCAGATTTTTTTTTTTTTTTTTTTTTTTGGTGAGAGAATGAGAAACCTCTTATGCATATGAAAGAACATGTAATTCAAAGAGGGATTCAATGTTTATTTGATGAAAATTGGTTTTGAAGTGGCTGAGATATCAAAAAAAAAAGAAAAAGAGCTATCCTAATAAAAGGCGGGACCCACCTTATTAGGATTGCTTAGATATCTCACCCATTCCAAAACCGATTTTCATCAAATAAGTTTTCAGTTCCTCTTAGAATGGTATGCTTTGTACTATTTCATAAGTGGTTTCTTGGTGTCTTGCAAAAAGTTAAAAGCCCAATCCTCATCTCTGCCAATACTTTACCTTCCCTTTATTGTATCTGATCACAAGTGTTGAACAGCATGCAACACACATTGCAGAAATGACAAAATATTATTGCTTCAGTAAGTATGATAGCATTGTACATTTGTAATACAAGATGACTTCTATAAAACATTAAGCTATGCTTATGGTGAATTGTTTAAAATAAGCAGATTGTTATAGTATGCAACATATTTGTATAGATTCAGGGTTGCACTTAACTTTTTTTTTTTTAACTAGCCAGGCGAACTACTTAGAATCAATTTTGACACTGAAGCAATATTTTGGCTAGCCAGACGGACTAGGAACTTCAGAATTTTTTTATTTTTAGCTAGTCCGACATGATATCGGGTGGCCAATGGCCAGCGGACCATCGCCAATTTCGAACCCTGTAAGAATTATGACTTGGAATTGCCATTTGTATGATCAGGTTTTATAGGAATCTTTGCATTGGTTTTCAGAACTCATTTTGGACTTGGAGAGTCATTTGCCAGTACAGAAAAGATTGGTATTGTAACAATCAGTCATGCATAACAGATTAGATGATGGTATAACATGGCCTTGTACGTGGGGGCGCTGTGGCATAGTGAATACGACTCCCAACTCCCAATCGGAGGACCCGAGTTCGATTCCCACTCAGTGCCCTCTTCCTTGGACAAGATGTTGTTACCCACCATGTCCCTCTCGATCCAGGTGTATTAATGGGTATCTTGCAACGCTAGGGTAATAATAATGGCAGGGCCCTGTGGTAGAGCAGTGGCAACACTGAAGAGGCTACCCTGGATAAATAAGACCATATTATTATTATCATTATAATGTCTGCTCTTCACTTGTGCACATATCTTCCCTGAATTGTGTTTTTTTTTTTGACAGGAATTAAAGAATAAGAAATAATGTCCCATACATTTGAGTGTTTGAGAGTTACATTAAAAATGATAAAGTGATGATAACTATCTAAGGATGACTCAGTAAGTTGCTTAATGAATAACAGAAAGAATGAGTTTATGTTACATTTCCATGCATACTCAAAGAAAAGTTGCTAGGTAATAGATATCATTACCATGTCCAGTTATTATACAGCTTGCATGTGATTGTAATTGTATTCACATTTTTCTTTGTGTGAAAATATGTTTAGCTTTAGAATTCCGTAACTTGATTTCTGTTTATGTGCAGCTTTAATGACAGTTTCGCTCTTGTGTTTGTTTGGCTTCAAGCTTGCTGAGATGTGGAGTATTAGAGTTTCCCTTAAAAAATGTAGACTTGTGCATTTGCCTTCTTTCTTTGCAAAGAGTGGGGATACTGGTCATTGCGCTTTGATATACATGCCAAATGCACCTGCAAAAGGGTCTTTCTTTGGAGAATTTCAGCAACATTTGTACCCAGATCACATTGGCCTGTCTGAGAGTGAGAGGAGAGGGCAGCCGGTTTGGTTCTGGCGCTCCTTGCTTGCATCAGGATGTACAGCCCGTATAAAAGCGGTCAGCGATTTTTTTGTGATGGATTTTTGATGGATTGTCCCGTGGGGTTCCCGCGGAGCGCTTTTTCCCAGCCATGATGATGCATCAAAAATCATGCGACGGTGTCATTGTACGCAAGCAAGCTATCTTCACCCATGCTGCGTGAGCTGTCTAGAATCCACACAGTGCCTGGACAGGCCCCACTGTAGTTTGATGGAGTCACATAATGCACATGAAATAGGTCAATGCATGTTCTGCAAGTTGGATTTTCATCTTGAATAGTTCTGTAGGCTTATTAACATACGTGTAAATATGGTCTATAAATAGTTTTCCCTTAGATACCAGTAGATTGTATAGTTTGCCTTTCATTTAATGATACGAGGTTAAAAATTTAAATGCAAAGAAAGCACTCTTTGTACATCTCTGGTTCAGTCCCCTGAGCTGTAGAAAATCTCTATACATTTAATAGTAGTCCTCAAATCATTTGGTATTATTTGCAGGAGAGCTTGTTACGTTTCATGCTAATGGAGCAATTAACCTGTTGAGAACAGGCTGATTTTGCCATAACATGCATTTCCCATTGACACTAACCTCAGTATACTCAGGACTCATCAGGTTAAAAAAAAAAGAACTTAAGTATTCAGCTGATTGCACTGATCAGCAACTCCTGTCTTTGTATGCTATAACATTGCCAATATTCATACATTCATTTTTTCAATTTCCAACAGAAGCATACAAATATTTTACAGAAATTAACTTGATAAATTACATCACAGTGCAGAAATTGGATACATAAATTTTACAGAAATGGAATACATAAATTACATCACAATGCATAATAAAATGAATAATTGCCAATGCGGACAACTTCGTGGACTACATAGTAGGTCAAGGTTTAAAACATCTATGTGATATACCGTATGTAGTATGGTTTATAACAATTAATCCAATGATATAACTTTGTAGATTCCATTTGGGACAGCAGCTGTCCATTAATGCTGCAAAAGATATTTTCAAAGATATTTCAAGTTTTTGCATAGGGAAAATTAAATCTGTCTGTAAAGTGTGAAAATTACTTCAGAGACAACAGAGTGAATTGTGCATTAGTGAGACATATAAAAACTTAGCTCGTCAGTCTACCATGTATGTTTGTGTTTGTGTGTGTGGTGTGTTTGTGTGGTGTGTGTGTGTGTGTGTGTTTCACAGTCCTGTGGTGTCTACAGTGAATGTCAATCAACCATGTCATGGGACACATCCCACTTTATATTTCCTTCATATTACATCATTCTTACATCAGAGTGCCACCTTTTTTTGTGTTTTTTTTTTTTTTTTTTTTTACCCTTAAATAGTTCTAATATCTGACCAATGGCGGAACATTCACTCGTGATAGCCATTCAGACGCTACGTGAAAGGCCAAGTGATTCGTGTGTCCTATTGTAATTCAACCCCGTCATGAGACCAAACGCGTGCTGCTGACACCTTTCTTCGTACTTGAGATCCATGTTATATGTCCACCATATGTTTATGTGTGTGTCTAGTGCATGAATATGCTACTGATATTCTTTATAAAATACAGTATCTCAACAAGATACGTGATGTCCCGGCATGGACAACACTCTGCTCAACAGACCAGAATGATAATCATACTTTCTGTGTTTATGCCAAACTCTTATTAAATTCATGGTGTGTACACGGAACAGATGTGTTGCATGTGGCTTGCAATACGTGATAGGGCTGGTCCAATGCATTTACAAAAGCCTGTGCATTTCCTATGTCATTATGGTGACCAGAGGGTCATGTGTGTTCTCTATGAAAATAGTTTCATTTGTATAACTGTTACATTGTCTTTTCTACTTCACATGCAGCATTATGCAACTGAGGAATTTAAAGGGGAAGACTAGTAACTGATCAGTGGGAATCGGTGGAAATGCTGGGAGATGATTGTTCCAATCCTTATGGGATTCATTCAAGAGTTCATTGTATATCTATTGTTGTGTGAAAATGATTTGCTTCATAATGGTCTCATATTCAAGTAATGTGCAGATTAATACTCCGTCACTGACCAGGGATGCTAACCTGGAAGCATTAAACTGCACATTTCTTGAATATGAGACCATTCTGAAGCAAATCATTTTCACACAACAATAGATATACAATGAACTCTTGAATGAATCCCATAAGGATTGGAACAATCATCTCCCAGGATTTCCACTGATTCCCACTGATCAGTTACTAGCCTTCCCCTTTAAAGGGTGTGTACAGTTCTGGTCGAGGTGAAGATTTAGCTTTTAACATTTTGTGAGATATTCAGAAATCACTCTATGAGATGTCAAAGAGCATGCAGTTCTAAGGGGTATCAAAAGTTTATTCGATGAAAATCGGTTTTGAAATGGTTGAGATATCCAAAAACAAGGTGAAACAAAGAGATACTAATAAAGTTGGGGCATGTCGCCTTTTATTATTAGCACTTTTTTGGATATCTCAGCCATTTGAAAACCAATTTTCATCAAATAAACGTTGAATCCTTCTTAAAATTACATGCTCTTTCAGATTTCATAGAAGGCTTTTCATTATCTCACTTTAGGAATGTTCAAAACATGAATCCCTACCTCAACCAGTACTGTACAGTCCCTTTAAGAGCTGTTGAAGCACAGTGGAATATCTATAGAAATAGTTTCTGCGCTTAATAAATGATTTATTATTATTATTATTATTATTATTATTATCGAAATGTAAAAAATGACAGATTTGTGAGGCATTACTCTAAATAAAGACACAGTATCCATGAAAAGGTTGGTTAATTGCAGTTAACAATTCGCAAGTGTGTAATACTAGCACTAGCTGTCGGACAGATGATCTGGTCTGGTGGATAATATGCCTGTCTGGAGATCAGGAGGTCGTGGGTTTGGATCCCACTCAAGTATGTATGCCCATGATTTGTTTTGTCATGGCTACTACTAAAAACACTGATCAATTCAGTGCTTATGTATATGTTGATGTTGGGCAATTTGTCAATCAGTTGCAATTCACCAGTGTGGATACAGGTATCTTTCACATGACACAACGGAGCAGTGGCTTGTACAGTCATATTTGACAGGACGCGTTTACAAGCAATGTTTCCCTTGTAGAAATGATTTTTAGTTCTCATGCATATCCCATAGTCAATCTTAACTCGTCCAGCAGAAAGATTTTTTTTTTTGGTACTGCAGCCACCATAGCACAGTGAAATTTGCCTTGCATTGGGCTTGTCTTTTGCCCTCCGCCCCGCAGCCAATCTACAAAGAGACAAACTTCACAGAACAAGTGTCTCTGTCCCGAGAAACTACAGCGTACAAGCCTGTATCGCAATGATTATTTCATCTTTTAAGACTTTGGAGAACGGGGAGGCCCTTATTGCATACAGAACAGCTATGTTGGCGCACGATCAGTGGTTATTACCCAAGGTAAAATGCGCTGATTCAATCAATTTCTCCCAAGGTTTTTTCGCCATCTTCCTCAATATCACTGCCCCCCTTCAGGGGGCCCCTGTACTTTTACCCCGTCTTCCCCTCCCCATTAGTCCAAGCTAAGATCGGAATTTCCATCCAAATGACATCTTCTAGTCCTTTTGATACTATTTTGCGTACTAGCTGATTTGGCATGCTTGGTTGTACTGTGTAAGTCGGTAAGATGTACTAGTATACTATATTCAGTGAATCCTTGACTTGATACAATACGAAAGGGGCTCTGTATTACAATCTAAATATAGTTTCATGCAGTAAGTGCTCAAGAGATGAACATTTTGGTTCAGTCATTTATTTTATCTCCAGTTTGCCTTTTAGTTGATTGTAAATCCCACTTTTTAGGTATGAATTTTTACTTTCTCCTGCACCAGAGCCCGTAGCCACTAAAAATGACAGAGAAACATGAAATGTCATTATGGTAGAAGAGGCAGCTTTGTGTATGCTGTGTTTCAATAATCCACCTGTTGCTGGAAAGGACCTTAAAGGGAAGGTAAACCCAAAAAGCAATGTGGATTGAGTGAAAGCAGCAACATTAGTAGAACACATCAGTGAAAGTTTGAGAAAAATCGGACAATCGATGCAAAAGTTATGAATTTTTAAAGTTTTGGTGTTGGAACCGCTGGATGAGGAGACTACTAGAGGATATGACGTATGAGTGGACAACAATACAAAGAAAATATAAAGGATATTCAACAAAAATTCACTTTTCTAGAATTATGAAAGAGCAGTGGACAAACCGCTTTCAGAAAGCAGGGGGAATAATTGCTACCCTTAACATATGTCAATATCAAGTTGATGGAATTTGTAATTTTCATGAAAAATGGATTTTTGTAGTATTTTCTTTATATTTTCTTGATATTGTAGTCCACTCATACGTCATAACCTCTAGTAGTCTCCTCATCCAGCGGTTCCAACACCAAAACTTTAAAAATTCATAACTTTTGCATCGATTGTCCGATTTTCTTCAAACTTTCACTGATGTGTTTTACTAATGTTGCTGCTTTCACTCAATCCACATTCTTCTTGGGGTTTATCTTCCCTTTAAGAAAATTCACCAAATATCATGTTCAAATTTCTTTATAAATCTCTCTATAAAATCTTATCTTTTCAGATATCATTAACATTTTTTATTTTGCTTTAGAAAATGAACTTTCAGAAAAAAAGGATTGTACGGACTGTAGGTCAAAAGGGTAATTATTATTTTATAGATAGTGACATCATTACCTCCTATAATTTCACTTTATACAATATACGTTCAGACAGTGATCCTTAGCCTGGAGGATATTGAAAGTTAACTTTGATGATTTAGCTCTATGGGGTGCCAAGTGTTGCATGGTCAATTTTGTTACGAAACTGTCATTTCGTCAATGAAATAGCCTTTTTGACAAAAAAAAATATCCTTTAACATCATTATGAGTCTTTACCTCTGTGAAAACATCTCAGTGACCTGTAGAGAGCATATGTATTTCAGTTGGTTTTTGTGTGTTTTTTTAAAGATGAATAAAACAGGTGGTATGGGAACGAAGTCACCCTCCACAACCTATCTTTTCCCCTTGTCCTTACTCCCCCCCCCCCCCCCCCCCCCCCCACACCACTCCCCTTATTCCTAAACCACCGGTTGTCCATTGGCACCCATTAGTTTTCAATTAGCATGCGCAGGTCACTTGTCGTTAATGGTGCGTTCGGGGGCCCATCAATCAAAGCCTCTCTCCCCCTTCCTCCTCTTCCTAACCCCGTGTCTATGCCATCAATATCGTCTTCTTCTTCTTCAGGTGCACGTGAAACTGACAGCGTCCCATCTCTCTCCATTATTCACCAAGTGATGAGAGAGCTTCATATGTAAACACCCGTAGCAAAGCACGCGGGTCACCTATCGTGTACGCGTACTTCCTCCTCAAACTAGGTCAAAGTTCTCCTTGAGTTAGTCCGTTTTTCCCTCATGGTCTGCGATTTCACTTTGAAGTCATCATATACATACGTGTATGTTCGCACATTTTGCTCCAATACTCTTTTGAAACCCATTAAGACAGAATGATTTTGCTATAAAACACATTTCCCATAGACATTCGCCTGAGTATAATCGGTACTAGTCTTCAATGGATTAAACAGGTTGCGGAGGTCTTTATGATGGGTTGCTTGTTCGAAGCAATTTTTGAGCAAGTTTTTTTCTCATCAAGCTATTTTAAAAGACCATGTTGTATTGGGGGGGGGGGGGGGGAATGCACATTGGAAAATAACCTTACATCTATGAAATGTACCTATCTACTGTGGAAATACCCAAATGCATTGTATATTCTGTCCATGGTTGAAAATGACTAACTTTCCTCCTGAAAAGATAATTTTACATATTTCTTATTCTGTCAATGCTGTTCTCAATCACAAATTCAACCACTTGCAAATTGTCTTACAAGTCCCACTTCATGAAATATTACATGTATATGCACTAACTATGAAGCCCTTAATAGAATTCTAAAGAGTACCAACACCACAATAGCAAATTATGACCCGAGTACAGTTACTTCAGTCTTGGGAAAATGATATGCCAATCATGTTTCAGTGATAAAATGTATATTTTCTGGTCAATCATCATGCCTTAATGTGGTTTCACATACATCTGTGCACTGCAATGAACCATCACTGTTTTTCGTTCACTATTTGGGATGCATGGTGGAAAGCGTTCTTCACTGGCCGTCACAAATTTCTGGGAATTGCTTCTTAAAGGGATGTTACAGTATTGGTGGAGATGAGAATTAAGCTTTTAACTTTTTGTGAGATACCAAGAAAACACTTATGATATAGTACAGAGCATACCATTTTAAGAGGAATTCAAAGTTTATTTGATGAAAATCGGGTTTGGAGTGACTGAAACATCCAA
Organism: Diadema setosum; assembly: GCA_033980235.1. Classification (NCBI taxonomy): domain Eukaryota; kingdom Metazoa; phylum Echinodermata; class Echinoidea; order Diadematoida; family Diadematidae; genus Diadema; species Diadema setosum. The sequence goes on from CM067079.1 coordinate 10,978,777, forward strand.
AAACAAATAAAACAAAGCGATCGTAATAAAGTATGGGTCCCACACTTTATTAGAATCGCTCTTTTTTTGGATATCTCAGCCATTTCAAAACCAATTTTCATCAAATAAACGTTGAATTCCTCATAGAATTACATGCTCTTTCATATTTCATAAGAGGTTTCTCATTATCTCACCAAAAAATGTTAGAGACCTGAAATTAGGTCTCAACCAAAACTGTACGATCCCTTTAATAAATAGAGATTAGCTAATCCCTATTGTGTTACCATGACCTTCCTATTGGACCAGGACACATTGCTACACATGAAGTGAGCTTGATAATTTTACAAGCTGCAGTCACTCAATATCATACATGTAGGAATCATCTGAATGCTGATGAAATGGCTTGGCAGGTTAAGCTATATGCCTTTGCACAAAGAGTTCAAAGTAACATGGAGTCCTCCTACTTTATCAAACATATTTGCTGGCATTTGAATACCTTTTTTCCAGACTTTTCATGCATTGTGCTCTTCAAATTTAATAGTCATCCAGTATTAATACATCGTTATTTATCACGTTTAGCATTGGACACACAGGATGATTCTGCCTGAAAGTGAGACTAGAGGCTAGTCCCTGACAGAGGCGGCAGACGAGCATTTACTTTCAGAAAGGTCCATGCCCACACAAGAAGGTTGTGGCAGTCTCTTTGCGGACACATCGCAGTGCTTTGTAAATGATAAACTGCATTGAAGATGTGTGCCTGGCCTTCAGTTTCTGTTGCCATGGAAACAGAGTGTTTTCCTGATCATGGGGGCCATCAGACGATGTCCTTGCCGTCTCCCCTGTATCTGGTGTCCTCACTCCTTAACCCCTTTTATCTATGTCATCTATTAGACTATTGAAGTATTATTTTCATGCTCTTACTGTAACAGAACCATACATACACTGTACTCCTGCATGTGTCTGAATGTGTGTGTTTGTGTGTATTTGTATGTGTGTGTGTTTGTGTGTGTGTGTGTAAATGTGTGTTTGTGTTAACAAATCAAAGTGATGACAAATCTTTCTGTTTTTGCAATCCCTTTTTCTGTCCTGCCATTATGAGACTCCTATACATCTTCCAACTTTCAGCCTTAGATATGAACATGCTTAGTTTCCTTGGCAACATGCTGAGCTTTTTCAAAAAGCAAGTGCATGTACAGAAGGAAACTTAATAAGCTTCTTTAAAGAGCAAGTGCATGTATTGTATAAAAGGAAACTTGCCAAGCTTCTCTGTAAAGCAAATGCATGTATGAATAGGCACCAAATTGTGAAATCAAAAGGGAATCCATTTTCTGAGTATGCCACTATCTTATCGAAGAAAAAGAGCCTGAAAAATTGACGAACAGATTTGAATAAATAAATCAGGAGCACCCTTTAAAAATTTCACTTGAGCCATACATAAATGCAGTGACAGCATAAAGACATTTGCCCATGCCACCTAAGCCTGCTTTGATGTAAAACCTTTGCGTTGTAGTACAGTAGATAGTTCAAACACTTTTGCTTTCAGCAAATGCTGGTAAACAAGTGATGCAGAAGCCGCTACTTCTTTTGATGACGTATCACAAGTCTTTCTTTTTTTTTGGGGGGGGGGGGAGGGGGATACATTAAGGAGGTAGGGCCTTGGGATGAGAGAATTTTAGCAAATCAACAAGGACAAATATTACAGATACAGTATTAGAAGGGCTTGTAGATGAAGAGGACCACTTATGGTGGTGACAGAGAGAACACCCCCTCCCCCCCCCCCAAAAAAAAAAACCAAACTATTATAGGAGGCAAGCACTCATACATACCTGCAAGAAGTTATTCCATACAAGGTCTCAAGGCTTTTTTCTAGTTCTCCTTTTCATTTCCATAAGATTTCATCCAAGACTCTGGCAGTATTCTGGAGATATGGCAACCCAGAATGGTCAAATGATAAAACTTCAGTGTTACTGCAAAGGTTAGCTGTAAAAGTGGACATCTTCGTACACATTATTTTTCCTGCTTGATCTGGTAAGATGAATTTCACGTGTTTGTAATTCCATGGAATCGGGATATCAACTACTGGAACATACGGCATGCAGAAATATTCGCATGTTTTTATTTTTGTACTGGCTTCTGGTTTCCCAAAATGTGCGAAAACTTCCACACCGTGAAAATTTCCACTTTTACAGTTGTGCGTGGCATGTGGAGTGAATGAGCTGCCAGGGTGAATGAACGTTGCTCTCTGAGCTATTCCTTGGTCCTTGTGCTTTATCACTGATTGGTAAAAAAAAAAAATCACACTTATGCCACTTCCATTGATGCGGAGATTAGACTAGAGATGATGTAACATGGATCAAATGCAATATTTTTATTGGGGGGGGGGGGGGATGCGGATGAGAGTTGACCTCTGTCACACTTGGGAATCAAGGAAATGACCTCGTACTACAATCAGAATTATCAAATCAAATAATGGCAAGATGGACAGCGAGTGATTCACAGGATGAATGGATGATGATTTTCTTCCCTCGGGGCTCTCTGCCCGTATTTCTCATATTTTTCTGAGATGGCATCTCAAGCATGGTGATGTAGTAACCATCAGATTGACTTAAGTTCAAGCAATTTTCACTTGTTCCCCCTGACCTTGTCCTGTCCTTCTCTCATCTATTTAAAAGACAAGGCAAGAAGAGCAAAGTGAGATGAATCAAATTCATCTTGACTAAAAAATTTTAGCCAATGTTCGTATTGAATAATTGAGATCTTGTACAATAGCGCCACACAGCAGCCTGCCTGGACTATAGGCGGGAAGGTGATTTCTCAGTTTTGATCTGCCTGAGCTTGTACTCTCTTCCCCTCTTTCCAACTCTTTGAAAGACATCAAAAGGGAATTGAAATGAGATGAATCAAAGTCTTCTTGACCAAGAAGTTTTAGCTGATGTTCCTATTGAATAATTGAGATCATGCAGGGTAGCGCTATTCAGTGGCCGGGCTGCAGTATAAGGGAGAAGGTGATTTCTCAATCTTGATCCCCTGACCTTGTACTCTCCTTCACTGTTTTTACAATTCCTTGAAAAACCAGGAAAAGGGGTTCGAAATGAGATGAATCAAATTCTTGTTGACCAAGAAGTTTTAGCTGATGTGCCTATTGAATAATTGAGATCATGCAGGATAGCCCTTTGCAGCAGCCTGGCTGCACTATAGGTGGGAAGGCGATTTCTCAGTCTTGACCCCCTGACCTTGTACTCTCCTTCACTCTTTGTACAATTCCTTGAAAGACCAGGAAAAGGGAATTGAAATGAGATAAATCAAATTCTTCCTGACCAAAGAGTTTTAGGTGATGTTCCTACTTGAATAATTGAGATCATGCAGGATAGCGCTTTGCAGCAGCCTGGCTGCACTATAGGTGGAAAGGCAATTTCTCAGTCTTGACCCCCTGACCTTGTACTCTCCTTCACTCTTTTTACAATTCCTTTGAAAGACCAGGAAAAGGGGATTGAAAATGAGATGAATCAAATTCCTCTTGACCAAGAAGTTTTAGCCGATGTGCCTATTTAATAATTGAGATCATGCAGGGTAGTGCTATGCAGCAGCCGGGCTGCACTATAGGTGGGAAGGCGATTTCTCAGTCTTGCCAGTAATTGCTCTCTGTCCTTGGCCTTAGCCGATGCAGGAAGAGAGGGGTCAACTTAGTGAGGTAATGGTACCGATAGGTGTAAAGAGTAGAGTGGGAGATAGATAGATAGATAGATAGATGGATAGATAGATTGATTGCATGGAAGATTAAATGAAAGATAGACAGATTGATTGAATGAAGTATAGATAGATTGATTTATTGAAAGATAGATGTTTTGATTGCCTGAAAGATAGATAGATTAAATGAAAGAAAAAAAAAGATAGATAAGAAGTGAGAAATAGAAGAAATGGAGACAGAAAGAGTTATAGATGAGTATCAAATAGAGACAGAGACATTTAGTGAGGAAGGGAGAGAGGAAGAAGAGAGGAAAAGGTGGAGTGAAGAGATAATAACAGGAAGTGTTAAAGGTAGGGAATCCCATTTGCATGCCTTAAATGAAGAGTTGTATAAATACAGTGGTATGTTGAAAAGAGTATCATTTTAGAAACTCCCATAGAGTACTGAAAGTGGAAGGTAACATTTAGTACATTTTTATTGACCGTTAGATTTTGAATTGAATTTTTTTCGGGGCTCACCGTAAATTCCAGTACATTACTAGGCTACCTTTGCAGACCCATGCACTGCATGTGTGTCCATCATGTATATTTTGTGAAGAAAGTTCATCAAAACTTACAAACATTTCCATATACATTCTTGCCACACACTCTATATGTTATTACATCAGCTCTTATACTTTTAGATTTGAGTTTATATAGATAAATAATACAGAAGACTGCAACAAAAAGGCCTAAGTGTGGCTGACACACAGAACTACTGAGTAGTTGAGTTTTGTGCATTATTCAAATTGTAGATAACTGTTGACTTCCAGATTTCTCAGCAGTGGCCTAAACAATTCCCCTGAGGTTCATATTTAATGTTTTGCTGCATTTTGGGAGGTCTGTAAAAGGTATCCCCTGCCTTTAAAGAACAAGTTCATATAACACACACACACACACACACACACGCACCCACATGCACACACAAATTATCCCTTCTGACCGCTAAGTGGCAAGGACATTTCATACGATAGCTGCACCACAGAAGCCCATGACCTGTCAATCAAACAAGCAACCCTAAATTAACTGGCAATCAAAATTATGGGATATGTGTGTCCGTTTTTAACCTTTCGCAAGTCAGCATCACATGATGAAACAGAAATTTAATGTCACATGACGAAACAGAAATATGTAAGCCCTACCTAAAAATCGCATCTGCTGCCCCCTCTGGAGTCCACTTATAATTTTGTCTGGTGGAGTGAATATTGTATCTCTTTGAGAAGCTGTTACTGTGTGGATGTGAAGATGTGCTGTTGTCATGGTAACTAAAGTCCTCATTTTAATTTATGAATTGGCTTGTAGGTGATATTGCATTGAGATCTATACCTGCACACTCCAGCCCTGCTATTGAAGATTCAAACCTGGAAGGGTTGCACAAAGTGATTAATGAAAGTGTTGCCAGTGTTCCCAACATTCCAAATTCGGAGGAGAGATTTCCAAGTTTAGCACAACGCAGCTTGTGGTTTTTGGTATCAGATTTCTTTTCTTTTTTTCTCTAATAATATGTAGTGCCGAAAAAGAAAATCCCAAATGCATTCATTGTGAAGTGCTTGCAATATCTGTTTTTCAATTTTCCACTCCCTCTTGAATGATTTTACGACAAAATGAAAAATGGGCATTTAAAGAAAATATGTTTGGACAATATGTTTGAATGACATCTTGGAGACATACATTTGTATTAAGAAGCAGTGTCTGAAGGTGCTTTCCAAACTTGCCTAAATATTAAGTTATTTCTTATGTATCATGTCATACGTAAAGATGAATTTCAGCTACTGGAGTACCTGTTTGCACGTGTAGTAGCAGTCACAATGTAAGTGAAAAGATTGAAAGAAAAAAAAGGGAAAACCCCTCCAAGTCACGTACAGTAGTCTATGGTATTTTGAGAAGAAGATTTGATGGGAGAATGTTATGAACATGATTTGTGGATAGGATTTAAAACTGCAGCAAGACTGGGCCATAAAGTGTACATTGTATCTTTGCCTTTCAAAGAGATTTGATTGTGACACCAGCTGCATAGATTATATCATGTATATTACCCCTCTTTTTCAACTTCAAACTCAGGAAATATTAACTGTCATGGCAGCATAACATGAGATATGGCTGCATTTGTTGGAGTCACTGTTGGGCAGTGTATATTAGCCCTCTTTAAATTGTGAATAGAAATCGTGAAACGTTATCATATTGCTGCTTCTGAACTAATGGAGGCTAATGGGGTGACATTTGCACTAACTGTGACATCATGCGATTAATGTAGCATGACGCTGCACTTGGGATATGAAAAATGTCAATAGCATCGACACCGCTAGGTACACGTATATTGAGTGTGTCGTCTGCTGACTGTTCAAATCAAAGAATTTGCTAGGAAATTGAACTTTTCTCTCATTTCTGCATATATTGCACTGTAGACACTACTCAATATATGCTAGCATGCAGTGATACATACAACACTGCAGGCTTTGGACAAAGAATTTATCTTACCTTCTATGATGAATGTCATATTCTCTTGGGGCATGAATTTGTTATTGCTTGTAAATGTTATATCACTGTCATCCACGCAATTCCCATATTTCATCATTTTTTTTTTTTCAACCTCATGATAATTTACAGTAGTGTCCTCTGTTGTAGTGTCTTATGAACAAAGTTTGTCTTGTTGGGAAATCTCTCCATTCCAAAAAAAAAAAAAAAAAAGAAGAAAATGAAGCAAAAACAAACAAACAAACAGAGAATTTTCACATGGATATATGGTTTGTCATACTGTAACCAAAGAAATTAGAACTGTAACTTTTTGTGGACTGATAATGCATGATACAGCATTTGTGCTGCTGTTGAATTGCACATGCACGTATTGCCTATACCACCACTGTGGCAGCAGGGCACTATCACTTAGTACCATTTAATTATAGAGAGAAAAAATGCTATTATGGGATTTCAGGATGTGTGAGCATTTATTTATTGTTCTGTTAAAATAACTAACACCAAAAAAAGAAAAAGAAAAAAAAAGAAATCACTTTGCATAAAGAACTAAGAATTACTTTTCCCCTTTTTCGGGTAACCCAAGGTACAGTGCCACAAAAAGTAAATAGTAATTCAACAAAGTGACATGTAATTTAATTTCTAGTTGGTACCCAAAGGTGCCAAATGCTGCATCATGTGCAATACACCGGCGACAAAGCTGCCATCTCTTAAAGTGAATGCTAAATGGACGTCCAAACACCTCTATTGCACCGATGAAATATTCCTGTGCGTGACGATGTGTACATAACATATCAGGCAGGCGAGGAACTCGAGAAAGAGACATATTATCTTGACTGAGGCTGCGTGAAAGAGTCGGTAGGAGAAGCGAATGATTTTCATTGATGGACGAAAGTCACTCGTGATGGTATAAATCATCAATTTCTATGAAAAGTGTTTCCCAATGTGCACAGAGTAAAGGGAGTTATTTTCTGGTAGTGGTTTGCTGTAGCTGTAGATATGGAAGGGAACATAATTTTTTGTCTAATTGTGACAGTCACTACAATGTGATAATTTTGGCAACAAGCTGCAGATTGGTAATTCTGTAAATGCAGCAATTAAAATCTTGATATTTAAAGTCAGTCACAGTTATGTACCTTGTGAACACTGTACATGTATGTGTGATCACCATTCTCTGAAAGAAAGTCTTGGGAAGCTGCGCAACATTGTGTTCATGGAGAGCCAGTTGTACAGTGGATACAAAACAACACTAAATCTGAATTTATTTTTGAAACTGAAAATGCCTTTTAAAGCCTAATCTATTAGTATACATATCTCTATTTCAACTGAATGGGTTTTGAATGCTAAACACAAATTTTATATCTGCACCCACCTTCTACTAGCTATTTTCTGTTATGACATTTTGTTTATTTTTTTATTTTTGTTGTCTCCACAAGTCAACTCTGTACAGAGACCTTGGTTACTTTTCTTTTCCAGTGCTGTTTGTAGTCAGCACAGATCAAGTTCAGTTCTTTTGCACTGCTTGGTTGAATTCATATAGTTTATCTTTAAGTAGTAAACATAGACCTGGCTGCTCTGTTCGATCCAAATTTGTTACAAGTTTGATGTGAAATTGTGATGAATGATGGCATGAAACATGGCGATCAATACTCCAGTGAGTCTGTGGAATGGCAGCAATCAAAGAGTAAAGTATGTTCAACACTCAGTTATTGTACATGTACAGTATGTTGGGGCTGGAGGATGGGGAAGGAGAAGAAGGAAAAAAAAAGAGGAGGAAGAGGAGAAGAAGAAGATTTTGAAGAAGAATTAGAAGAAGAATTAGAAGAAGAGAAAGGAATTGGAGAATCAAGGCACCAGAGTAATGCTTAAAAGATATTAAAATTGATTCCTTCATAATGCATAGCATACAGCCCAGACGCAACATTTTCTGGGGATAAATGTCTCTACTAGTGTAATTAATAGATATCCCCCATTGGGACAATTAGCATCCATTTATCGAAGAATATTATATTCGGGGGGGGGGGGGGGGTAGGGGATACATGGAATTGGTGTGATAGAGCTTTAAAATCACATTGCATTTCTGCTCTAATCTTCAGAAATACTTGAGCCCAGTTATTGAATGTGATACTTAACCCGTTTAGGATAAGTCTTAAATATACTTGGGCGAGTGTCTTTGGGAAATGCATGTTGTAGCAAAATCAGTCTGTCCTCAATGGGTTTATCTTTCAGTTTTGAAGATAAGAATAAAAAATGTAACTAATGACCAAAGCTGTTATTGCATGATGTTCAGCTGAAGTTCAGATCCTTTAGAAAGCTACTGTCACAGAATTTATTATCTGTTTCGTCCGACTGGATGCTGTACATGCCATTAGCACATCGTAAAGTTTGAAAGTGAAAGTATCTTGCAGCCATTATGTTTTTTAGTAATACCACCAGATGTACTGCAAGTGATAAGGCCATTCAAAGATCCCTTATTACAGCAAAGCGATAATTTTAGCTGTGGCTAAAAGAAGTCATTTCTTTTTTCTAGCCTGCTAGTGTCTTGAGCCAAAACACCTGTACCCTCTTTCCCTGTTGGAGTGTCTGATCGGTTGTGCTACTGCAAGAGCGTTTTTGTTAGTAAGTCGGGTCAGGCGGCAAAGATGAAAGCATTCCAGTGTTGTAAATACCTCTTTAGAACCCGCCATCATTTACGGCTGACGTGACGATACCAATTCGGCGTAGCTCTTTTTTTTTTCTTCTTCTTCTGCTTTTTTTTTAGTGAAAGCCACCGTAGCGCTACCGTCATGCTGGAATGCTGACACCTCATTTGCGAAGAGCCATTATGGACAAATAAAAGGGAGAAAAAGCATACACTCCTTTGACTGTCATTTTTACAATTTGAAAGTCTGTGTCATCCACTGCTTAGTGTCAAACAGCTGCTGCAAATATCCACAAATTGGTCCACGTTAATAAAGAACAGAGCCCTTGATCACAGAAGCAGTGTAATAGTGTCATAAGATGAAATGAGCTGATTCAGGCTCCATTCAAGGTTGTCACATCTCTTTTGAATGATGGAATATGTTGAATTGATATGTTTTACAAGAGTTATGTTCAGGCGGTGATCCTTAACTTCGAGGCTAAGCTTGTAGTTAAGTAAGGGGTGCCAAGTGTCGCATGGTCTCTTTCAATTTCGAAATCAATCATTTCGCGATGAATTGTTTTTTTCGTGGACAAGTGACATCAATTTTGTCAACGAAATGAACATATCGTGATGAAATTGTTATTTTGTTGACAAAACTGTCATTTCGTGATGAAATCAATGTGGTCATTTGTCAACAAAAAAACAATTATGTCACCAAATTATCAATTTCATGAAGAAAGAGACCATGCAACATTTGGCGCTCCCTACTCTATTGCTATTACGATCTGAGCTTATCCTCGAAGTTAAGGATCACTGTCTGAACGTAGAGTTCTAAAAACACTAAGGAAGCAATGAAGGCTTGGAAGCAAGCAGCCACGGGACCACCAGTTTTTCAGTCCCCTCTGAAGGAGAGGGCCGTAAGGATAGAGTATGCCTTGCTGAGGGGTGTATCAACTGCTGTACCCTGGGGACTGGAACCAGGGACCTTGTGAATGGTAGACTGTGACGTCAACCACTGAGCCAATAACAGCTGTACTATGGTGGCTTGACAAGAAACAAACCCTTTCTTCTATTTCATCCTTGAGACAATGTTCATATGCTACAAGCCCTTGAGGGATGCAAAGGGCTTCTCATTGGACCACAGTCTCAAAAAGCCCATGGACTGTGCACATACAAGTTGGTGATGCCATACTAGTGATAGAGCTAGGTGTAATTTGTTAGAATGTTAAAGGGACAGTATAGTTTTAGTTGAGACCTAATATCGGGTTTCTAACATTCTTTAGTGAGATAATGAGAAACCTCTTATGAAATATGAAAGAGCATGTCTTTCTATGAGGAATTCAATGTTTATTTGATGAAAATTGGTATGGAAATGGCTGAGATATCCCCCCCCAAAAAAAAAGCGATTCTAATAAAGTGTGGGACCCACACTTTATTACGATCGCTTTATTTTACTGTTTTTGGATGTTTCAGGCATTCCAAACCCGATTTTCATCAAATAAACTTTGAATTCCTCTTAAAATGGTATGCTCTGCACTATATCATAAGTGTTTTCTTGGTATCTCGCAAAAAGTTCAAAGCCGAATTCTCTTCTCCACAAATACTGTACCATCCCTTTAATTGGTTCTGACTTATGATTGTAATGGACCTTGGAGAGAATGCAAAGGATGACTTCTACCTTTTCATCTTTTTGTTTGGGTTATTGCTTTTGCTTTATGTTGGAGGGGGGGGGGGAGGTCATTGGAATTGCAGACAGGGGAGCTGTTGGGTGGGATTTACGTTGGCAGCGACATTCCGTCAGAAATGAAGGAATAATTGTGGTTCGTGTGCTTATGGGTCAGACATGTCTGAAAATAGCACGGCAGACCTAACGCGTCGGCGTCATTTTCTTGTCTTTGCTTGTCGGCCTGCCGTTCCCGCATCTGAAAATGAATAAATGCACTGATGGTTAGAAGAGACAACTGATTTGATTTCCATGATTCGCTAAATTGATCACTCGAAATGAAGCACAGACCTGTATCGGCCGAATCCTCAACTTGTTGGTGAAAAGGTTGCTCAAGAATTTGACGGGATTTCGTAGAAATATTGTTTCAAATGTTCTTTTCTCACGCATCAATATTTCATTATAATAATGGATGCACTCTGAGTCTATGTTCTTGTTGTCGATTCTTGCTGTTGATTTGAAGTAATTGTTTTAGATGAAAATGTAGATCAGTTTTCAAAATTTCAAAATTTTCTTTAATTCACTGACATTTACAGTCTACATCTGGGGATACAATATGAAATGTTTTATCATGTAGAAGTGATTGAGAATTGTTAATAACTATTATGGGAAGATTTAAATTTCCTTCTTTTCTTTTGATGCTGCAAATATGAGCCCACCTATTTTCTCTGGTCTGAGATTATCTAGATTATCTCAAAGTTAGATTAACTATTTGACTATTTAAGGATGTCTGTAGGTTGCAAAAATTAGTTGAATGATGCATTCAAATGAGGAAGTTTAATGACAGGCCTTTTTGAAAAGGGAAAACTGTGTTACTTCAACTAACAGAAGAAAGAGAAAAAAAAATGGAGGCAGCCTGAGATGAAGTAATTTTAATGTCAGATGTAGGAATGCTCCAAAGGCAGGCAAGTTGTGTAAATCAAATATTATTTGATTTGAATTGGTTTCCTGGCTTTCATCGAGCTACCAGTTAGTTGAGTGCATTTTATGCATCTTCATCTTCTATATCTCCTGTGATAAGCATAAGAAATGTTGCTGGGGCATATCCAGCAATACTGAACATTTAACTGATGAAATATCATTCTATCTAGGAATACCTGATACACTTATAATGTCTCGCTGTTTGAAAGTGCACTGTCTTCATGCCAGATACCTTGTCTGTGTTAAACTCCCATTTTGGAGGTTTGTATTATATGGATATCTAATTGCCTGTTGCAACGGACAGCATTGTCTTTTTCAGGACCCCAGCACAATCTCCCCAACAAATTTCAAGTAAAGCTGATATGTTAAAGTGAATTAGAATTTTTTCCTCCCTCAAATGTTTGCCTGCAAGATTGACTTTTTTTTTTTTGATAATCAAAAATAGAAAATAACCCTTCTGCGAGCATCCTCGCTTGATCTTAGCTAAGTTTGTTACAAGCATTACAGATCTCTGACCAAGAAAGCAATGGTATGGCATGTTCAGCCCATAGCCAGCTAGCTGCACGAAAGCCAATTTTAGCGGCCTTTCTGTTGTAGCCTCCCAGGGTGCTTTGCAAGCGAAAGCCGCTACCTTCAACACACCTTCATTACTGGCCGTACACTTCAGCCGCTATGGAGGAGAAGGAATCCTTGAGGGTAAATGCACTATTGAAGCTAATAGTGGGTTGAACAATGAAATTGCATCCCAAATTGCCAGTTACACAGACTCAAGGTTTCGGTAACACAAGAGGGGGAGACTGACTTATCCCAGCATCTTCTCTTCTCACCTGCCTTGAGCCTAACACTGGGTGACAGTTGGAGCATGACAAAAAGAAAAAACAGATAAAAACAAGACAAAAACAAGGGGGATTTCACACCTACAAACAAATGTGTTGTCAAACATGTGTCAAAGCAAATCGAGTTAATTTTGGATGCATACATATCAAATCACTTCTGGCGTAGAATTAAAGCTTCCAAACAACTTTCGGGGAGATTTGGGCAGTTGAAAAATGCAAAGATTTTTTTTTAATATGGAGCTAGAAACACACTTTGGAAATGAGGAAAAAAGTTTAGGGAAATAATTTCAAATTTGGGCAATATAATAAAGATAGCCTTTGAAAGTCTGAACATAAACTAGCATCATGTGTCCCCAAAACACATTTTGCAAATGACACTTGGCCTTTTGTGGTCTGGAGTAGTAGTAGTCTTCCAGTTGTGTTGAGCTCATTTCTAGGTATGCGTTTTCGATATGAGTCACTTAACCTTTGAAGCACATATTTGGAGAGAATGGAGCTTAGCTTGACATTATATTCACTTCTGCCATTTGACTCTCATACACATTCTCTTGCATGTAGTCATCAGGGATGTGAAAGTCCAGAGTTTAATCTGATTTCAGATTTTTTTTTTTTTTTTTTGCTCTGCCCAAAACCCACTTTTCAGACTTTTTTGATAATTAAAATACATTGCAATATTCACAGGATAATGTACTTGAGTCTGTTTTCCCCATATTTTTCCAGATTTTCTTTTTCTTTTTCTGTAAGTACATTCATATCCCTGAATCATACCGACAGTTGCTTATTTAATTGACAGCCATTGAGTTTGTGGCCCAGCTGTTGTGCAGAATTTTTGTTGCAGTGAGTGAAGAGCTCAGAGACTCTTATATTATAAGTGAAATTTGCAACTTATCTATACTCAGTTATACGTGGATGGCTTTTAACTCTAAGCATGATGAGAAACACCCCTTAGAAACATGGTCCCATGCGTGTTCTTTCGCCAGTCTGAAACTTGTCACAGTTTTTCATGGTTGGATGCATAGGACCTACCTGTGACTTGAACACCTCATCTTAATCATCACTCTCATTGCTGTTTTGCCCCTTTTTAACTTTGAATTTAATCGTAACTACTTCCCTACTCTTTCATTTATGTCTAATGGTCCTATTCCCGTTTTCTTGCAAAGATGATCTTTAGAAGTATTTATACTTTGTTGATAAGTTCTGATATTTCATCAAAATCCCAAATCAATGCAGTCAAACACTCTGTTACAATATTGATATGCATTCCTTGAAAATCACCTTAAAGTAAGATTAGATTTGCGATTTCCCTCACATTCAGCATGTGAATGTATTCAACAAAGCTGACAACTGGCACATCGTGTGAAGTTGGTTGTAGAAGTAGTAGTACATGTAGTTCTAGCAGTAGTAAGCAACAGTACATGATGCCAGTAGAACTCTGAGGAAATGCAAAAGGTGGAGAGGAATGCATTTTTGATTTATTTTTTTGCCTGAATTCTAAATACATAAGAAGACATATTACATTAAGTATATTCATTATATCCATGCATGCTTGCAGGTAATACTGTATGTGAATGTATCTTTGCATAAAATGAGCATATACATGTATATATGTATTGATATTGTTGTTGTTGTGGGGGGGGGGGGGGGGGGCAACAATGTTCTAAACGACTTCCAAGTGCAAGCTCATGACATTTCACAAGCACTTCAATATTCCCTTGATCCATCCAATTTGGACCAAAGTTTGATCATGGTAATCATGAGTTTTCTGGATATCTTCCAAGTTAGTCTGGGTATACTGCAAGGCATGCCGACATTATACCGTTGAGGACGAGTCCCGAGTATACTCGGGCTGGTGTCTATGGGAAATGTGTGTTGTAGCAAAATCAGCCTGTCCTCAATGGGTTAAAGGATTTTTTCCCCTCTGTATCTAACTAACACTGCACTACCTTTTCACATGACTATAAATGTTCTTTTTTTTTGTGCAGTGTTACTTTGATAGACATCTTTTGAGTAACCTATAATGGTTAGCAAATTCTAGGTGTTTGTTAGGCTTAAGTAAGAATACACAAATGGACATTTATGCATTTTGTGCCTTGGTGCATAGTACACTGCATAATATGAGGGTGAACAATTCACTCTACAATTTAGCAATATGAGACTGGGTAGGGAAGAAAAATGCGTACCATCTCGAGAAGAAAAGTAGAGAAAACAGAAAAAAAGAGAAAGAGAAGGAGAAATAGATGGGGGAGGGGGAGAAAAAGACAAGAAGACGAGAGGATGAAAAGTGAGAATATGGTGAAAATACTGGATCCCTTAATAGATCTGAGTATCTTGTTACAACCTGTGTGTTAACAACGTCCTTGTGTCTCGGGAGTAGTTCAGTGAAATTCAATCCCCCAAGCCTCTCTTTTATCTAGACTTTACATAGAAGAGCTGCGGTAGAATGAAGAAATGCCAGACAAGAGGATTACAGACATATCCCCAGAACACACATATGACATTTTGCATTTGAGATTTACAGGAATTAATAAGCCAATAAATGGAAAAAGCAAAAACAAAAACAGAATCCCCTACAGCAGTTGAATGAACTTGTATTCATACATGCTTTTGAATATGGGGAAAGTGTGAAAAAAGTGGATTGAAGATATTAATGTAAGGACCTTATTTAAGAACCAAGGCCCTGTTGCCAAGAAATGGAAAAAACAAAAACAAAAACAAAATCCCCTAAAGCAATTGAGTAAACTTGAATTCATATGTGCTTTTGAATATGGGGAAAGTGTGAAGATAGTGGATTGAACGTAATTAAATGACCTCATTTGGTACAAGGGCCCTGTTGCATAAAAGTTGAGATGAAACATACAAGTTGGAAAATCAAACATACATCTCTGAATTCTTAATTTTGATTGGCTGATTATACCTGACTTACATTTGATTTTCTGTCTTATGATTGATTGTGTATTTTTATGCAACAGAGCCCGGGTTATGCAAAGCTATAACATGGTGTTCATTGCACAAGAATGAGTCCCTGATGGTGTCATGAATTTATTGCCAAACATATATTATCAGCATTCATGGAATTTCAAAAGGGGCTATATATAATGTATTTGCAGGAAATGACATATGGTAGGCTGATCTCCAAGGAACTGTTGTGAATTGTCTCTGTGGAGATGTCAAGAGATAGTTGTAAAATGGATAAATAAGTAACTCGCAAGGAATGTTTAAAGTGAGAGTTGCTTGCGGGGGGGGGGGGATGTACAAGAGTTTGATTCTCATAGGATCTGCATCGAAACCAATGCATTAAAAAAAGTGCATGAAATAGAGGGACAATCTCTCCTTCTTTGTGATCAGTATTTAAATTCATGATTTTGGTTACCGTATTTCAGCTGGAAAACAGTCCTGGTTTTGGTTTTCAAAGAGCAAACATATGTGTTGTTTCATGACACTGATATTACAGTAGCACTGGTGACTTCTTGTTGTCTGACATCAAATTAGTAGGTATCACAAAAATTGCATGTCTGAAGTATTTCATATTGGTGGACTGCAAAATACACTAAAGCAAACTGGAGAACCAGAAATGTTTGCGCACACAGATCTTTTGAAAATTTTGCGAGGAGCCAAGATTAGTGAAAATGAAGGCGAAAGTTTTTGTTTACACAGTATATTGAATGCCAGTACCAATTCGTGACAGTTTCATGCTATACAAATGTTTCTGGTTTTTAAGTACATGTGCACACAAG
Organism: Diadema setosum; assembly: GCA_033980235.1. NCBI lineage: Eukaryota > Metazoa > Echinodermata > Echinoidea > Diadematoida > Diadematidae > Diadema > Diadema setosum. Next base: position 10,994,791 of record CM067079.1, read on the forward strand.
CACACACATCTATGCACATGGACACAATTACACACACACACACGCACACACACACACACAAGCACCCCCAACAGACACACACACCACAGGATATGTTTACTAGGGTTATAGGTCATATGATTATTGTCTCTAGAGACCGGAAGTGATTGAATGATTAATTATTCCATATACCATGAAATTCATACCATGCAATCTTTATCTGCCTACACAATGTGGTCTCTTTGCCCAGTAAAGTCTGTTCTCTGTGATGGGTGATTTACCCTTGTTTGATCATTTCTTATAAGTGGATCTTTTTTTATCTTCTATAATCAGCTTTCAAACTGATTTACAATGTCTGCTACTGGATATGTTTGGACGGAACTCAACACTGTATATCACAGATTTCTCTGCGCTCCATCATGCCACTATACTACAGTGAAGGAGATGAAAAATTGCAGACGAGACAAGACCAGACTTTGTTGTAACACACTCCACTTGCAAGAGGGAGGGGGGTGTTGGGGGGGATAGCGAAAGCTTCAAGAGTGATTAATTGTACGTCTGACATTTGTTCGAATATTTGGAATGGGAATTTGTGGTGGTGAGTGATAAAGAAGCTTTTAAGGGAGAAGATACCGGTAACCGGAGTAACAGGGAGTATCAGTCAAGGATGAGGATACATAGGATGCTGCTCAGGCAAACAGTGATGATCACTTCTTGTTTGTTTTGAAGAAAAAAAGAAGGTGTCATGCTCTCTATGTTACAAGATAGAGGAATGTCAGTGATAACAATTAGCAGTGAGAAGAACAGTTTTTATTGCAGTGCACATAATACTAGGACGTGTCCCTATGTGCCAGTAGTACTACATGAGCAGGTACGTAGAAGATGCCTTTCAATGATGATAGATTAAAGCTCCACCTCGAACAGTCATTCTGTCTTCAAGTAGTCATTGTATACAAAGACTAAATTTTTTTAAAAGAAATTTGAAGTAGCTAGTAGAACTGCCCTCTTTTAAATGAAGAGTTTACATCGCAGTTATGGAATACCAAAGGAAAAAGCTTATACCCATTAAACATTTCTCACAACAATGTTGACTGAATTAGATTTCTTTGCTTTTATCCTAGATTTTGAGGATATAAGTATCTAACCGATCAGATTTTCTTCATAGTATTTTCTACGATCGTGTATGTATGCAGTCAGCCTTGTTTTGTTTTGTTTTCCCCCCAGATTCAATCAAACAATACGTAGTTGGCTGGTCCAGAGGGGAACATACGAATATATTGCCCTAGCTTGGACTGCATTATGCATATTGCATGAGTTGAAAACAAGTGCGTCATACATGTATGGCTGTATTGGTGGCAATTCAGCTCTTATGGGGTCTCCTGGAAATATACATCCAATATTATTACATGTATTATATTATGGCTTTCATCTTTATGTTTGATTAATGACTAACTCTATACATGCTATATTCCTTTAATAGAATTTGATTTTTTTCTAAGTAATGCAAACCTTAAGCTGACAGTGTTTACAAAGAAATTGAAGTACAGCTGTATGTGTGGTACGGCTGTATACAAGTGATAACTTTCACATGGTGATTCATGGAAGTTTTGTGTGCATAATCATGCCTCTATGCGGCTCACATGTTTAAATTAAGGATAGGATAAAAGAGATCATGACTTGCAATTTTTTGAAAGCAATATCAGGAGTGCAACGAACACTTCACAGAAAGATGTTGCAATGTGGTACAGACTGATTTAATCTCTTCGAATAGAGAATAGGATTAGTGAGCAAAATGTGTTTGTATAACACTGTGTATACCAGTATGGTACCCTTAGTGAATAATGATCAAGAATAACTTTACACACAAAATGATGGGCTGCTCATTTTTAAAGTGATATCTCAGTTCAGGCTTTCAAACATTTTCATAGTCATAGCTGCAAGGATGATACACAAGTCATCAAACCTATTTACTTTCATTTAGTCTGTTTTGTTGGGGGGGGGGGATGGGGATGTGAATAATTTTGTCAAACATTCCTTGTGTTTTTCTTGTGCCATATTCTGTAAAACACACACACACACACACACACACACAAACACACCTAAGTTTTATGTGAAATAAACAAATCTTTTATCTGTTTAAATAATTTCTATATGAGTTTTTCACATGGATGAAAATTCCTTTTCACTTTTCTTTTTCTCCTAACCTTGGAGTAAGTGTGGCTAAAAAATTAGTGTGAATATCTTTGTAGCACTCGTTTTCAGATGAAGTGATGTCTGATTGGTGCCAAATAGATTGAGGTAAATTACATCAGGTCTCTTGACGCTGAAGTGATAGGATGTAAAGGGGGAAAATCTATATATACGTCACTTCATTTTTCTTGTTGGAGGGTATATAAATGAAATAAGTCATGAAGTTCTGGGAAATATGCAAGTGACGGAAAGAGGAGGGAAGGAAAGAAAAAGAAAAGGGGGTAAAAGAAAGAGTGGAGGGGTAAGTCGAGGTAGATTAAGATAGAGAGACTTCGAAAGAAATTTGGACTGTGGAGCAAAAGGAATGAATGAAAGACAAAGATGCATACATATGAATATATGAAATTATGAAATTAATTTTGAGGGAGAGGAAGAAGAAAATATGGGATTGTTGGAATAGATTGGAAGGTAAAGTTTGGAAGAAAAAAAATTGGAAATGTATAGATTGGAAAGAAAAGGTTGAAAGGCAAATATCAGAAGGTAAAGATTGGAAGGTAAAGATTGAAGGTAAAGATTGGAAGGAAAAGATTGGAAGGAAAAGATTGGAAAATAAAGATTAGAAGGTAAACATTGGAAGGTCAGGATTGAAAGTTAACGATTGGAAGGTAAAGATTTGAAGTTAATGATTGGAAGTTAAAGATTGGAAGGTAAAAATTGGAAGGTAAAGAGTGGAAGGTGGGAAAGTGGGATAGAGAGAAGTGCTGGAATGAAAGAGGGAAGAAAAAACACCCTTGAGGATTGTGGTGAGAGAAGGAGAGCAAAATGGAAGACAAACAGGAGTGGAATAGAAGGAGAAAGAGGGGGGAGACGAAATATAGATTGGAGAGAAGGGAGAGGGGGTGGGGAGGGGGAAAGGAGTAGAGGAGAGGTGCTATGGCGGTAGACATAAAGGAGATGGAGACAGTGGGGAAGAGATAACAGAGTGCCATTGTGCTGATTAAATCTGGAGGAGTGATGCCAGATATATATGGTTGCCGTGGTAACGGAGGAGCCATTTCAATGTGCTTAATCAGAGGGAGCAATAACGTAAATATCCCACCGATGCCAGACATTGATTGAGCCGCGATGACGGCGTGAGAAGACATCCTTTTGTTACCTCTTGATTTGCATTGACGTGAGTTCCCGCAAAAAATGTTTCCCAGCCATCTATTCATTCTGTCCTAATGTCGGCGCTAAATAGCCGTGAAGTCAACAGTTTCTGCAGATAACATGTTTGCGTCCTCCACAAGTTGAAGGCCTGTTTACATGCAGCCGGATCATCATGAATGTTTCAAAGTTGATGTGTGTAGCTGTATGTAACTCAGGATGTATCAAGCATAAACATGGTCATCTTCAGGTCCATATTCCCCAATTTTTCCATTCCCTCGCCCCTCCCCCCCCCCCCAAAAAAAAAAGAAATAAAATTCCAGTTGTTTTACCAAAATATCCATTCCCCGGACCTTTTACACTAATGGTTTCAAGTTGTATTTTTTTGCTCTGTCTCTCTGCTTTTTTTTTTTCACAAGTGATACTACCCTGCAGTATGGATGTAAACAAAGTATGAAGTAGTATGCCAAGGAATACCCCAGTGTCTAGAACGGCATTTCTCTTGCTCAATGTGTGCATATGAATGTTGAGGAGAGGGTGGGTAAATGGCACGCAGGATTCGCAGTGTACATTAAATTTCTCATGTGATCTACGTGACTTGGCACAGCATATTTCAAGAGCAGTGCATGTGCAGCTGAAAGAATCAAGGGATTCGAGCAGAGAAAATGGTGCCTAGGTTTCTGGTGTGGATTTGGAAAGGAGGGGCATATTTTTGAATCTCTTCTTCCTCATATCAAATTGAAGTACAAGTCAAAGTGTTTTTAAAATTTCTGTCAAACACAAAGAGATTAGGACGTGTTTTCAGCAACTTGTATGTGTGCTAAACATTCCAGGAACTTGTCATGATCAGTGATTTTTTTTTTTCTAATTTATACCTAATAGAAGACAAGGAAATGTAAGGAAATATTATTGCATACTGAGTATAGTATCATTACAGTGATTAGTGTACACCTCAGAGCTGTAAAATGGGGGAGGGGGGGGGGGGGGGAGAAAAAACACCTTAATGTACACTAATATCAGAATACTTCCACTGTTAACCCATTGAGGACGGACTGATTTTGCTATAACATGCATTTCCCATAGACACCTGCCCGAGTATTCTTGGGACTCGTCTTTAGTGGGTTAAGAAATGCTTTGTATTTATAACATTTTTCTGCCATACAGTTTACTGTAAATTGTCATAAGTATCTGTAACAAACCATTCTTAAATTGAATGATTTGATCCATTTTTATCTCTCATGTCACTGCACCACTGTATGTACTTCTTGTGTTCTGGTCATTCTTTTCATGTATTATTAAAGTGGACACTTTGTTTGAGAACTTGTTCATGATCAGCCGGACAAAATGAATTTCGCACTATTTAATTTTTCGGAATCAAAGAGATGAGAAAATCCAGTGATTTCCATTCAAAATTGTTTGTGCATTCCTCTCCTGTTTACATTCTGTTGTGTTGGGTATGAGAATCCATGAACTGCCCTGTACCATCTCATAGAATCTGTTTAGTTTGAAAGCAGCCATGGTATGTTATGTCTATCCGTCTTTCATCTCACGTTTTGTAACAGTGCTTTAAAGGCATAATTTACCATTTGCAGATGAAAGCATTAGTGCTTTAAAATAGTTCTAAAATGTGAGTTAGGGATAGAAACAACCACTGTCGAAATTTGAATCCGTATAATCGATGTTAAGTGTTGTTAAATACACAAAATGTGAACAATAGTTATAATAAAAATGTTTCCAGACTAAACCGTATACAGTTATGGTTTATTGAGAAAAACCCTGATATCTCCTTATATTTTAGGTTTTATTGCAAATATTTCATATGGTAGGATGTTTTATGATACAACAGACCTACACATATGCATCAAATGTGATATCTGGAACATTTTTGAAATCACTGCTCCCAAAGGTAAACTGGACCTTTAAACGTCTGTTTCTTTACATTCATGGCTGTATTTGTGATGCATTTCTCCTTCACGCTGTTGTCAATTTTCTATTTTCAGCAGCATATTTATATCTCCAACTTCCCTCCCACATGTTGTGTGTTAGTCTTAACCCACTGAAGACTAGTCTCGAGTATATACTCAGGCGAGTGTCTACGGGAAATGCATTTTATAGCAAAATCGGCCGTTCTCAACGGGTTTATTGTGCACAACGCCAGCTGTTAACCCCATAACTGCCATTAAAGGCAAGCCCACAATGTGCAGAAGCAGAGCATTTTGAGACTGTTCTTATAAGTGGGTTAATGGAAATGAATTTTACATTTCATGGTAAATGAATTCCAAACTTTCCAGTCATGTACCTTTAATTAACTGTGAAACCAGTGGGTGATGGAAAAAGTCACACATTTTGCAATGAGCCAAGATTCCCTTAAAAAATGCATGCCAAAGCTTTTGTCTACATGATGCATTGAATGCCAGTGCCAATTTGCTAAAGTTTCATGCCCGCATGTTTCTGGTCTTACATTGTAGGCTAGTAAGTTCATATCTGCTGGAGATAGATCAGTGTATATTCACCACATAAAGCCTGCATAAAGCTCCTTATCACGCAATCAAGAAATGCATGTGCTAATACTGTATATATGCCATATAGTTTGCAGAGTTAGTTTTTTTTTTTTTTTTTTTTTTGAATTCTACAAGTCGGGTGCTATTTGCAGATCTAACAACATGCAAGAATTTAGCTCTGATTCCGACATGAATACATCGTGCACTCAGACATTCCCCATTTATTACTGTAATTCACGTTCACAAATTCAACCACTTGCATAATTGCTGGAAACACCCTATTCGCAAAAAAAAAAAAAAAAAAAAATAGATTAAGTATCTGGCGTATACAGCAGACTAAGGAACTAAGTCTTGAGTTGAAGGTATAGGTAATGAATGAAGGGTACTTGGAAGTGTGGAGGCATATTCATAGTCCCAGACATTTATATGTAAGTATGTCCCTCAGTGTAGGTGGAGTCTATGTAACATGCGTCAAATAAACACTCCACATAATACCCAATTCATATGCTTACAAGTCAAATGATGCATATATGCATAGTGAAAATGTAATGCATTGTAACATTTGTATGAACTGTCTCAAAGTCTGTGCGCAAATACCAATACACTAATGGCAAACCATTCCATAGCATGGAGGAAAAGATGAAGAAAGGGAGGAAGAGAGAAAGAGGAAAGACCAGGAAGAGAAAGATAGAGAGCGAGAGAGAGAGAGAGAGAGAGCGATTGAGAGATAGAGCGAGGGAGGCACTTCAATTCCCTCTCTGCATTAATGTGATGTACGGCCCCAGCCTTAGTACATTACGTTGTGCACACTGTTTTAGCATATTACGGCAGCTACCCGATTAAGCAGGGAGGTATTGGCGCTGCGTACATTCCCTGTGTGTGCACCTCTTGCATGCTCTGTGTATACATTTGTGTGTGCGTGTGTGTGTCTGTGTATAGCTGTACACAGTGTGTAGAACACAACTGCGTTAGCTGTGACTTCCCCCGCACGCGCCTCATTATGCCCGCGTGCAGTATGGGTGTGTGTGCATCCCAGTGAGAGCCAAAGCCCCTGCCTGTGGAAGGGACGGGAAGTAGATCTAGCGAGCAAGGATCGAGAGGATGCAAAAGGAGCAGACAGATACGCAGCGGGAGGATAATGCGCCAGCGTCGTGAGCTGTCGGTGTGCGTGTACGTGCGTCAATATTCCGAGCTTCATCCATGCTCCCCCCGCTGTGAGGCCGCCAAATAGTGGGAAAACCATCGGCGGAGCAGTCCCTTTACCCGCTGCCCGCCAGCTGCCATTGGGAATTCATGTACAGGGAGTGTCTAAGCTGTGAGCATATGATATGATGGCGCTTTCTACAATGTATGACATTTGAATTCAGTATGTAGACGTCATTTTGTGAGACGGCTTTTTAGAGATTCTCTTGTGTCACTGTCTGAGAGAAAGACACCGATTTCTGGTGCAGTGAGCTGCTGTCTGCTAATGCCTGGTGTCAACGGTAGTGAGTCGCCCTCGTCTTTTAGCGTGCAACAATGCGTCCGCATTTCTCGTTCACCTCTGATAGCCCCCGAAGCCTTCAGTGATCTCTGTGTGCGTCGGACTCACAACAAGTGGCAGCTACTTGGAATCAAATTGGATCATATCAAAAAGAGAGAGAGAGAAAAAAAAAAGAAGTCTGATTGTAATCCAGTTGGCAATCTGGTTTGCCAGTGACAGGTAAGCAAAGACAGCTAAACACTAAAATAATGAAAAAAAATGCCTTTATTGAGTCTTTTAAAGTAGATACAGTAATACACATTGCAGTGTGACTGATGTATATATATGACACAATTGAACGCACCTTTATCTCTGATACTCTTGCCGATAATATGTATTGCGTCATGGATCATTAGCTGTCATTAGTACGATATCTCTGTAAATTTAATGGTGTTGTAGGGTTGCCAATCACGAGTTAATCTGCCAGAGATAAAAAGAAATGTGAAATGTCAGTGCACAGGGGAAAACCACACTCCAATCAGAGATTGTGCAATGGCGTAGTCATCAGTTCCTAGCAATGTGATATTCTTGTTGTCAAAGCTCTGGTGCTTCCGAATTTGTGGAAGAAACCTTTTGAACCACCCATCACAGTAATTTTAATGAGATGATTAAGAGATAGAGAGAGAAATAGAGTCACAGTGAAAGCCATTATAGAATTTTAAGTAGTCTTGTTTATGCTATTCACTTGAAGCAGGATAATTTGATTATCAGACTGGATGACAAATACTATCTAATACCTAGCATCCTTATCAAGAGATTACTCCAATTATATACTTGATCCCTACTGTACAGAGACGAAAAAAATCAAACTCAAACTAAATCCTGGTTTTTGCTTATCTTCAATTTCTGTGCATCATTTCTATGGAATGTCATATCGCTTGGGTTTCTTCTGCCCCTGCTATTAACAACCTTGGTGTGTTATACTTTGGACTGATATAGCAAGAGTTGATTTGTTGTACTGTTCAGAGCATTTCTTGTTGGTTTTGCAAGCTTTTTCGTTCTTTTAAAAACAAATTGAAAGTGCTGGTTAACTTGTTCCATACGGGAACCTGGTGGTCTGTGTTTTAAGGATTTCAGAATTCAGTTATGGAACAGGTTAAGGAGCATCTCTATATGTGGTGTATTTCAATTTCAGATAGCACGGTAGGACTCAACACTATTTGTTTTTTCTCTGGTGGCCCGTTCGGACTCCTAAAAGCTTTGAATTTGAAATTTTGTTGGGCCGAAAGAGTAATGTATTTGCCCCCAAAACAGAGGAAAGATAACGATCTGCTTTAACCCATTGAAGACTTGTCCCAAGTAAACTCAGGCAGATGTCTATGGGAAATGTGTATTGTAGCAAAATCAGCTTGTCCTCAATGGGATAAATCCTAGCTGGCCAATCAAGCCACCAAAAGATAATCTTTTTGGAAATTTGATGGCCTGACACCAATTTTTAGTATCTCCGAGCTGCCGCTAATATCAAGCAAGCCCTGTGTAATGTATAGAACATACCGACCATAAGTTGAGAAATGGAGTTGATAAAACCATACCAAACATCACAACAGAAAAAAAGAGAGGGGGCAGTAAGAATGTTAAATTATCAATTTGAGAAGAATGGAAAGCAGAAGAAGAAAAAAGCAAAGCGAAAATGAAGAAAAGTTAAGGTATGAAGCCATCTAGGGCCCTGTTTTATAAAAAGATATTTGTGTAATTGATTATAAAGTTCCTTACCACTCAGGTGCCAAAGACTTATGATAGAAATAAACTTTATAATCAATTATAACTCTTGATAAAACAGGGCCCCAGTGTCTTTTACAGCTTACAGGTTATCATTTTTATTATTGGTATTTTTTGTTTGCAACTGAAATTCTGATGGTCAGCAGCAGAAACAAATATGCAGTTATATAACAAAAGGAAGAATGATACCATAACGCATCTTATTAACAGGCATTAAATGAATATAAAATAAAATGAATCTGAATCTGAAAAGCCATCTGCTGTTATTATTGCAGTATAGTAAGCTGCAGTAGCAGTACTTGGCCACAAGTACTTCACATGAAAATAGATCAAAACATTTACATATTATGACACAAAATGACGCCACTTGACAGCCTTTCTGACACAGTGAGAATTTAAGTACTTTTTTTTTCTCTAGCTGTGTCTTTATCTATTAAAATGTTGGGCAATATGTAATTTTATATCAAAATTGATATTTCCTAAAACTTCATGTTTTAATATATGGCAGTAGTCTTCCCATCGATGTTTTTTTCTTTTTTCCAGAGGGGCCCACATTCTACAAGCTCTGTCTTTTTAGTGGGTCTCTCCATTTTTTCGGACTTTAAGCAAGGTTATACATGTACTTCATTTCGACCACTTCTGTTTCTTTTTTACTACAATGTATAACTACTATAAGGTCCACAATTATTGTACAGTCTTCTCATTACATAATGTTCTGTTTACCTTATTCTCTGTTGCCAAAGGAAGTAAAACATGTTTTGTCAAATAAAAAAAAAATGAAATAAACTTTTGAATTGAATTGAATTGAATTGAGTACGTAAAAGCATTGAAATGCCATGATCCCTCATAGGATGACGTCATAGAGGATCCTACACATACTTTGTGCTTAATCATTTTGTGGATTGTGAAGTATCCAATTTTGCCCCCCCCCCCTCAAAAAAAAAAAAATTGTCTTCCTGTCCTGTATGATATAATTGTATTGTAATTTTAAAGGTTCATATGTCAGATCACAAAAAACATATCGTCATCTGCCCAATTCAGCATACTGAAGATCCCCTGCTGCAAGTTAATGCACCTTTAAGAGCTGCGCAGGCAGTAGGCAGTATTCCTGAAAGGCACAAACGTGTTTTGCCCACACCACATCATCTGGGCGTCAAAGCTGTGTCACGAGTTTTTGATGAGACGCAAATGTGAGAAATATGACAGAAGTAAATTGAAAAGTGAGTGGCAACAGCGCAATAAGTGTTTCCACCGGGGAAACTGAAAAGAAAAAGAGAGGGAGAAAGGGAGGGAAGAGGGATAGGAAATGAAGAGAAACATCTTGTGTCGTCATCGTCACGAAGAGAATAACCCGAGCGCAAAATGCAATTCATTCAATTCCAATGGCTCCGGCGCCGCCGTAATAGGCTGGCCCTCGGAAACCGCACATTTCTCTCCCATCATCGTCCGCGAATGGAGAGATTGGGGGGTGGGGAGTCCTCAGCACGTCAAACTTTCTTTGAGCTTCTCATTAAAGAAATCCCGGAAGACGAGGGAGGAAGTAAGACGGGGCCGGTGCTGCCGTTAAAACACATGATGTGAGATGAATGCGCCATGCCCTACTCCCAATGTAGAGCATGTCTGCACATAACACACGCACACACACACACACACACACACACACACACACACACACACACACACACACACACACACACACACACACACAAACACATACTATTGTACATTGCCTCCTGCATCCTATCAATCTGGTTCATCTCTCAATATACCAGACTGCATCTGAATCGACAGACTGGCCTCTTGTTTCTACATGTAAAAGCTTCTCAAATGCTTCTTCTGTGGAGGATAGTGAACCTTTTTCCCCCTTACGTTTCCCTCCTTCCCCCTTAATGTAAAGATATGTTCCTACATGTAGCAACCCAGTATCTATATTGCAATATGCATTTGCTCATAATAATTTGATTGAATAATTAATGATTTTTCCAATCGTTTCTTTATCACTGCAATTTATGCATCTACTCTATGATTGTTGTACAATGTATAATTTTTTTTTCCAATGTACAATCATTTTTGGCAGATTTTTTGATAACGTAATATTTACTCTGTGAAAAATGCAGAAATCAAATCAAATATACATGTAATTATGAATGCAGAGTTTCAGGGAAAAGAACTACTGATAGAGGAATGAGTGTATCCCTTTTGTTCTCTTTCCCCAGCCTGATTGATTCACGCTGTAAAAAGCTGTTGATGTCCTCCAACCCTGTTCGACTTTCATATTTTGCAACTCTTTCCTGGAATATGGCAGACGTTTAGTATCCAAAGCCTCCTGGTATTTTTGGATGAGAAATATAACACATATTTCTGATACCACCGATGTAATACTTTGCAAAATATTATTCATGTGCATAAGTGCATTATGTGCATATGCGGTATATACATGACACTATTATGAAACAGGAATTTCATTCATTCTGAACTTCGTCAAACATTAGATGAGGGTTTACTTGTAGATTTTTTTTTTCCCCTCAAGAGCGAATGGATGACCAGTAAAATGAAATAACATATCCAGTTAAATATGATTTTACTTTCTTTCAGAGATGGTTATTTCTCTACAAGTCAGATATCATGCAAAATGCCTCTTTGGATGCTTTGTAAAAGAAGAGACTTCAAACACAGAACAAAACAAAGCCATGAATCTTCAGCACTTTTGTTACCTCCGCCAAGGGAGGAGGTTATGTTTTCATTACCGTTGGTTTGTTTGTTTGTCCGTGTGCAAAATAACTCAAAAAGTTTTGCACGGGTTTGGATGAAACTTGCAGGAAAGGTTGAGAATGACACAAGGAACAGATGATTAAATTTTGGTAGTGATCCAGAAATTTTTATGGGTTTTATGAAGGATTTTCAATATTTTGCCACATAGGGTCAATGAACTTGGGAGTTCAAGCTGCGCATTTTTGAAGTTTTCGTGCGCTCATTGAAGTGCGTGCTCTAGGTTCTGCTGGGGCGAGGCGCGCCCCGCATCTGAGGGTTTATGACGTAACAAAGGCTTCTATATTGGGAAATCGGGCGATTTTCAGTAGGTGGAAATCACTGATCTCTGTGGAAGAGCAAGTTCATCGGTGGAAAGTAACTGCTTGGCGTAGGTCTGCGCTCTCGGAGTGCTTTTCTAGTTTTATTCTGTTTTGAGACCATTTTCTCTCTTTGTTATTTGTGCTAGAATTGTGTGAAGAAAGGTTAATGAAGATTTTCAGGAAATACTGAATATTTCATGGGGGTTCATTTCCATTAATTTTGCAAGTCCAAAGAATTTGTAAATTCAAAACCCTGTCAAAATACATCACCCTCTGGTTATGTGAGTACTAAATATAGTGATGTACGTGCAGTTGATCATGTATGCAACATGAGCAGGCAGTAGCTGGACATTGTAGCAGCCTTGTCTTTGATTTTGAGTACAATGTTCGCATTCTCTATCTCAAATTCAACTACATGTACCTGCAAAATTGTCTTAAAACTTCTGATTAGTGGAATATTTTGCATCCACAGCAAAACTGGAGAGCTTATACAGTTTGGCAGCTTGGACCACTCTTGTGCCAAAGAAAACCTTGTGTGTGCAGGATACAGTAGGTTGCGTGGTATGATATGGAATATTCCTACATTCTTATTTTTTTTTTTAAATCTGTGTAGTAATAGTGCTCTTCCATGCACAAATCAAGTGCATTTGTACATGTACCTTGCAGTGTTCAGTGTGTGAAATGCTGTGTATTTTGTAACAATAAGCATGCAGTTTAAATACTACTATTCATTTTTTTTTAATGAACAATGAGGTATATTGTAATACCTGTAGCTATCCATACATTTGCATCATCCCATGCAGGTCAGATAAATATCTTAAAACCTTGTGTAATGTACTGCAGGTTATGTGGCAAATGTTTGCCTTCTATACTACTGCTACATACTTTGTATTGTGTTAAAGGTGTTGATATTGATTGCATAATTCAAATTTCTCCCATGTTCTAGTCAATGATATATAAGTCATTGGAGAAAAGATGTGAGAGAAAATGATTCAAAAAATAGTCGAGGAAAATCGGTGCTTCTGTGATTGGAAGTTAGCATGTCCCTTTCAAAATATTGCACAAGACAGAATATTGTCAGTGACAATAATAATTATCTCTGTAGTTGAATCATGAGCTGGAAACCACTGTGTATTCCTGCAAAAGAAACAATATCTGTTAGTCTATGAATAAGATGGTATGAATAAATGTGTGCTCTTGTGTGTGTGTGTGTGTGTGTGTGTGTGTGTGTTTGTGTGTGTATTATTTGTGTTATGTTTGTGTGCATATATGTGTCTGCTATGTGTGTGTCTGTCCATTTTTATTATTATGTAATGGTGTATGTGGGGGGGGGGGGATGGAGCCATTTAGGACTAGAAGGAAGTGGTGGGGGGGGGGCGAGGACAGTGCCTGCTAGCATAGATTATGGCATGAATTTCGCTAATGAAAACAGACAAGGTTGTTCCGCTCAATATTCAACAAGTGTGCGTCATCGAACACCATACAGGCCTGGATTAAGAATGTATAAATCATAACCAATATTGCCACTCATACTCAACGCCTGTTTTCCTTGCTGTTTCGGCTTGTTATTACCCCAGCGGCTTGTGTTTTTAGCGTACGTGCAAATGTGTAGCTCAAATGCGATTAAGTGGGTTGTGTAGATTTATGCCCAGCGATGACGCGCAATTTACAGCCCATTTTTGCGTTGAACTCTCCACTGCTGGCATTTGTCGCCATTTTTCTTCTCACAAGATGAAATGTTTTTCCTTCCAAAGATGTATTGTATTGAAAGAAGCCTGAAGATTTGCATTGATGCAACTGAATGATGTTGATATGGAGTAAAAGTAGCACAGATTATGATGATGTGAGCATCTTGCTTTCTAGATTCTATAAGAATTACAAATATGTGTACTGGTTTTGAAGAAGGTTGAGTTCATCATTTCATTGAATAAGAATAGCTTCTCCTTTATTGTGTTTTACCCATGCACATTTGCAAGACTTTCTCATTTCCTCGGCATCACAAAATGTGATCATTTTAATCCTAATCATGTATTAAAGTGGGAAAGCATGTCTTCCGTCATTCAGGTGGATGACGTGTGTATGTTTAACAGAATGTCATGACTGACAGGTCACATTGACAAGGCTGGAAAAGAATCATGTTGTAGCAATCTCTTTTTCAGTAGTCTGTCTGTCTGTCTGCCCTACTTGTCTGTCAGTATGTGTGTCTTTGGATGCCTTTCTGTCACTGTCACTAACCCTAACCCTAACCCTAGCGAGAAAATAGAAACCAGAGTAACCAATATATTCCAGTCAAAATGCAAATATATAGTATGTATGTATGTATGTATGGATAGATAGATAGATAGATAGATAGATAGATAGATAGATAGATAGATAGTTAGAGGGAGATGCATATATTTATATCATTCATAGTATCAACAAATATATTTTAGCATGACTGGAGAACATGTATATAGATATTTTCTGTACGCTGCATTAAATATGAGATTCGTTTGGTTGTTACAGTCATCAAACAGTGAAAAAAAAAATATGACAGCTTGTTTATTCAGTTATCAAGAAATGCTATTATACTCTTTAGTGGAGGATATGTTATTCAAAAGTAGGAGATATCATATAAGTGGTATACTTTATCAGACTTCCAAGTACTCTTGTCATGCACCTGTATGACATGGTGTATTCTTGATACTGCTGAGTGGTCATCCTCTTAAATGTCTAATGTATTTTTCTGGAGGAATGTTTAATGTTGTGTGCTGGTAATTTTCCCTATGAAATAATCACAATGGAGATGGAAGTCATAAGGTCATGACATTTTCAGTGTATTCGTGAAGCTCTTGGGAGCTGTCTGATAATGTGAAATGAGTGAGATGTTTATTTTCTTGAGTATGATTTCTATGCCACCTCAATTGTTGATGGGTAGATCTCTTCCATTTACCACATTGTACATTTCCTTAATATCATACTCTTGCATTGTGCATCATTCATTCTTTTTTTTTTGTGTGTGTAGGTCACTCTATGACCTTTTAGTCCACTGCAGTCTCCTCTTTTAAGCTGCATAAAATCTTTTTTTTTTTTCAATTCTATCATTCAGGCAACATTATGTTTTCCCAACATTTTTTGACTTCTGATCTATTTGTATATGTTTCAAAGTGGCTCATTCCACTATAAGTTTATGATATGAAGAATCCAAATAGCACCTCAAATACAAATATTACCATGAAATCTGCAAATTTGTTTGTTTTGTAATTCAATTTTTTATGGTACTGTATGTTTAACAATATATCAATCACGTAATTTGTTGTATTATATGTGTGTGGGGGGGGGGGAGGGGGAATGCACCCTACAAGCATTGGCTTTTAGCATTCCTCCCCATTTCCAGCATTTAAGTGTACTTTAAATATTTTGCAAACTCTATACCTATAAATTTTGTTGTTGTACATTGCAATATAATTTATGCCTTCAATTTCTATAATAATTTAATCCGTTAGAAATGGAATGAATGAATGAATGAATGAATGAATGAATGAATGAATGAATGAATGAAATGAATGAATGAAAATCAAGATGAAAATGCTAGGAAAAGTGAGAAAATGAGTGATTTGATATACCGCAGTGGAGGCAGTGGATTCTCTTTACCTTCCTTGTTATAGGCCTCTCTGAATCTGATCTGCGCTCGAAGTAATTACATGACTCCCACAAAGCGTGCAGGTGTGTGAATGCCTTACCTGTACGTAATTATCAATGCGCAAACCCGCGGACAGGTAAAGGCATAATGGCAAAGTACACTTTGGCGCTGTGCCAAATATTACTTAAGGACAGAGAGAGGGGAGAGAGAGAGAGGAGAGAGAGAGAGAGAGATGGATGAAAATGGAATTGAGAGATTGTGAGTAAATGAGACTGAATCAGAGAAGTGGATGGAGGGAAGGAAATTGTGTGAAGGAAAGAAAATGGGGGAAAGAGAGAGAAAAGGAGAGAAAAATGAGACAGTGATGAATTGACATAGGTTGGGAGACCATAATGGCATTGCATTAGAGACACATTGTGATAAGGAAACTAGCAAAATTGTCAACAGGTTGATGGATTGACAGATGAATTGGAAGATAGAGATATAGAGATAGATATATAGCTTGTGAGCTGAAGAGATGGATAATCAGATAAATAGATACATGGATGGATGAATAGATTGGCAAAGAGAAATATAGATTAACAGAGAGATAGATATATAAATACATTTGATATAAGAGATAAACATATATATTGAATATAAATAGGAATATAGAACAATAAACAAATTGGTGAATATATAGATACAATACGTAAAAAGATTAACAGACATAGACACAAACAAGCATACACACACACAAACACATATTCAGTAGAAAGATAGAGAGATGAACAGATAGATAGATATATAGATAGAGAGATAAGATATATTAATAGAGTGATAAACTGTCAGATGCAGGGATACATTTGATTTAAGAGATAAAGGTACATATTGAATATATAGAAGGATAGACCAATAAACAGATTGATAGATATATATAGAGAGATAGAATATAAACAGATGAACACACACACACACACATATATTCACAGTAAAAAGATAGAGAAAGCAGACAGATAGATTGTATATATGATGTAGAGAGTTAAGATAGGTAAATACAGGAAAAGATAGATAAATAGATAGAGAGATAAGATAGATAAATAGATTGAGAGATAAACTGTCAGATGCAGGGAATAGATACTCCACAACCAGTCGTGCTGCCACTCATTGTATCCTATCTATTCCTAATTAATTGCATAGTTGCAAGTGATCGACTACCGGAATGATTCACCCCTCATCTGCCAATCTACGCATTTTGTAACCTTGGTAATAGAATGTCCACTGGCTAGCAAGCTGCCCCAAGGATCACCACTGCTTCATTTCTCCTGTTCTGTGTATAATATTTCCAGGTGCTAAAAATGATACCACATTATCACCAGTCGTGATATATGGACTCATTTTCCTTCTCAAGCACACAAGGGCATCATTTTCATCATGGGATAACCAACGGAGACCAAAAGAGAGTAAAAATATCTTTCCATATCTGTAGGTGTGATATGGTTTCGATGGAAGCTGTATTGTAATGGGACAGTTATTGAAGGATAGGGAAAATTGCTTTTATTTCATGATCTCCATAAGGTAATGAATTATATCTATCTAGTATAAAATTGTTTCAGGGAAATCCATTCTTGTTAATATTGTGCTGGCAGTAACTGTTTTTGTGTATGTGAAGATTATATAGTGTTATTTCTACTGCCCTCCTTTTACAAGTAAATAATGCTAGATTATGCAGACATTATGAATTTTGAAGAATCCTCTATAGTAAAAGGTCTATCATTTTGTGATCATTCTTTATTATTTGTAGGGTGCGCTGTCAATGACAACGACCCGTCCAAAATGCAGTTACAGCCATCCGAGTGCGGCTTCAAAAACATGAATAATAGAGAACATGCGAGAGCTGCGAAGATGAATTTTACGGGTTGTGCTATTAGTTTGAGAACCCAGGGGAAAGAGGCAGTGTGAAAAGTATGTGATCGGACACTGCAATACCCCAGCAGCATTGCAACACTTAATTGGAATAGATGCAAACAGTGCAAACAGTGTGGGTGAAATATATGAAACGTACTGTAGATTTGTCTGGTAGTCAGAAGTGTTGGTGTATATTGTATCTAGACTTCTTCTGATTCAACTTTCAGAGCTTAAAGATATTTTTGAATTTGAGACTTTGTAGAGAAAAAAAAAGCATGTTAGTATGGTAAATTTAATTGCCCAATTTTATTCTAGTGTTAATTTCATGCCTGATTGACTGTATCTGAAGTTCAAAGCTCAGTTTCTAAACATTCTGTTGACTGCAATTGCATTCTTAACTATTGTTGTGGTAGGTTGTTAAGATATAAGGTGCTTACATAGTGGAAGTCTTTACACATCAACAGGGATGTGAGAGTTTTACTCTGCCCAAAAAACCTACTTTTCAGACTTCTTGGCAATTCAAATGCATAGAAAGATTCACAGTTCAATAGCAGACAGGTTTAACATTATGTGACGATCGGTCGTGCCCTGGCAGTCATGTTTTCCAACAAGCTCCATGCAATTCACTTTAGCGTGTAAGACAACACCTGCATATGGCCTGACTTGATGATTATTGATAATCGATTATAAAAATGATGTAGCAACCACGTTTGAGTAAGCTCTGAGATTGCAGTACTTCTGGTGAATCTTTTTGGCTAATATTTCCCATTGGCAGTGATACCCAACTAAAAGTGTGTTATTACAGCATTATTTCTCACATTTCTTTTGCATATGCATACATATTAGATAAAAAAATTATAGTTCTGCAGACATGTGAGAACTATGTTTTCACTTTAGGTATTGTCATAGGACAGCTGTAATATAGAAGTGTATCAATGCTCTGTATCTTTTCCCTTGTCTGTTTCATGATCATACAAAAGGTTACAGCAAATACCATATCCAAGGAAGACAAAACTAGTAGCCTGTGGTTTGACGACAAGAAAGCAAGGAATTTTACCATTTTGACTAGAATGATAGTTTCAACAATTGCAGGATCATGGCTTCTGTGCGATTTAGACCCACCTAACCTTATTTGTGTCAGTAGCTCTTTGGAATGTTTACATTCTACAGCCAGTGATAGTATTTGGTTTATCTTGAGCTCATTCTTATAGGCTGTAATAAGATGTGTTAAAATTCAAGTCAACCGTCAGTAAAAGTAAGTCCATCTCAAAATACTGTTCCAGGGCTACATGTACAACTAGAGTGAGTATTCCTCTCAGTCGGTAGATCATTGATTCCTGCTCACCACACACTCGTACCACCGCCAAAGCCTCCATCTGATTACTGCACATGATTGGGAATGCCCGTCCCCGCCTCGACTAATCCTCTGGAACAGTTAAAAGGTCAATCTGTACCTGCCAAATATATGAGCAATTTATAGAAACCACACCGTCCTTGGGAGTGTGGAAGCAAAGTATAGGTTGCCTGTATGTGTTCAAAACCTCCCCCTCCTTCCCCTCGATATGAACCTGTACATCTTGGCTGGAAGATTACAGTAGAATTGTGGTGAGATGAGACCAACGGAGAGATTCCTTCAGTCCGTCGCATCAGAATCTTGTCCAGTTTTTACTTGGTATAACAGATCACATAGATATTAAAGTGCTTGGGAGAGCTCTCTACTTTTTTTTGAGATGTTTGGCCCGGGTTGTCGGAAAAGTTTCAATTTACGAGTACGAGAAGATTAGTGGGTATGTTGTGGCACAACTCACTGATCACACCCATAAACACCAAAATTTGATGTACATTAATGAAAACAGGTGTTATATTTCATTAAATGATAAAAAACAGTGTGCCGACTACCAAGGCTGCTTTTTCCCTTTGATTAGCCAAAAGACAGGGACTCGGTATTGTCAAAATGCATCAAAATGAATATGAATTATTAATACGTTAAAACAATTCTCCCCCTTGTGCCCCAAATTTGCCAAAACATTTGGCTTCAAAAAGCCAATGGTCGATGAATTCGTTCCGAGGAAGGGAATGCAACTTGCTTCATTGCCAATCGTGCAAATGAACTCTGTATGTTCGGCAGGACTCCATTGGTAATGGGATCATGGGCCGAGGAATTCTCCAGGCAGATCTAATGATTATTCCATTCGGATAATCTGGGCACATGATGCCTGTAAGTCATGCTTGTAGCGGCACATTCTGCTGCACAAAACACTCTGAGTCAAAGCACTTTTTTCTTTACCCCCTCCTCCGGTATGCGGAGAGCATAATCTAGGCTAGATGTGAATGTGTAGAGCATTGGTGTAATGTCAAGTTTGCATAATGCTGCATGGTGGCAGTATGCATGTACTCTCTATGAGTCTCCAAGAGAACGTCCGCGGAATATTCGCTGCATACACATACCAGAGACTTGAAATTGAGACAGTCCGACAATGCTTGTTTTTTGTAGTTGTCATGGTTGTTGCTGTTGCTGTTGTTGTTGTTGTTGTTATTGTTGTTGTTGTTGTTGTTGAAAGAGAATCTAGATGTGTATCGTATGTGATTCTCCACCATAAAACTCATCAAAAATTGTCTATTGAATATCGAACAAAATAAACAGGTGGGTTCTTATTCTTCCTTTTCTTTTTCCCCAGTGATATAAAAAAAAATGTATTTGAGTATCGTTTAAACAGATGAAAAATCATTTTGCAAGGTTATATCAAGTATTAAATTTCGTGTATTTCTAAATAATCCAAATAGGGGCAAAATTATGAATTGTTTGTACAAGAGATGAATAAAATTACCATTATTGAATAGTTTTTTGAGAGTTTGAAACATGATTGTATCTATATTTGCCATTCTTCATTGCTGATGCAACAATATGACGGGTACGTACTTTCCTTCTATACATGTATTGCTTTGCAACACATGAATGCAGTGCACAGTGTGCAAGGTTTCTCATATATTCCCATTCATGTGGGCGAAGGCGGCGTAGCAGTCGGCTATAATATTTCCGTATCCTTGCTCCGTCCATCCGCCCAAATGCACAAATCATGTCAGCTCCGGTGACCGCAAGGCCGAAAGTAGAACAGTGTGACGAAAGAGGCGATCTTCACATCACGTCGTACATGACTGCGCCTCCTCTTTCATACTCATTACACGTGGTGTTGTATTCCAGCCTTGCTGCTTCATGGACATGGTATGTGGGTCTACTGCATGCATTATAGTGTGCAATGTCATTGGCGATACTCAGTGAATAGTCAGTGAATGGCTAAGTGTGGTCATGTGATAGTTAACCACTTATGTTTTCCCATGGGCAGAATATTCTCACCTGTTTGTCTGGCCATGAGAGAACATTTTCATGGAAACAGATGGTAATTGATAGCCAGACTTTAGAATGATCACATCATTGGGGAAATTGACAAAATACATTTTCATAATCTGCATCACACTAAAAACGGAATGGCAGTCTTGAATTATGTTTCATTTTGCAAATTGCCAAGGTGAGTCTTAATTGTGTACACACAGCGTTCCTGGGAAAAGTCACAGTTTTTTTTTCATGCAACAATGAGACCACAATTTGTTCATATGAATGTCAAATGGAATGATCAATTTTTTCAGTACTTAGATGTTTTGAAAATCATATACAATGTATGTATCATTTAGAAAAAAAAAATCAATCTTTTTTTTCTTTTTCAGGGGGGAGAGGTCCAAGAGAATTACCTAATCTTTGAAATTTTTGAGAGATATTGAGCTGAGGCTTCCCCTTGGCCACCACACACCAATATAACTTTAATCCTACTGTAGGGCTGTGCCATACTGTTGACATGTGCAAGACATGGCAGGCATTAGCAACATTGCTTGGGACTGGATCCATCAATGACAACTTGTTATATGCAGCAGTATAGTGTCGCTAAACTGAGCGGCTTGCTCGGTAGCTTGAAGCGCATGCAGACACTCCCACTGATTCAACACAGGCGGCCAAATGATGGCGGGGGTGAGCCAATGATGATCAGAAAGAAAGAAAGAAGTGATGTAATCTTTCTTGTATGTGCATTGTAATAGCTAGTGTTGCAATGTTCTTTTCACATGAAATATGGTTTATTCATTAATTCATTCATTTCCACTTCTGAGAGACCTAGTACAGCTGTAGAACAAATGAAACATTATAGAAGAACACATTGACATTTAGACAAACCTCAAGGACAATGGAAAATGACTGTGACAAACAAAAGACGAGAAGGAACCGTGTATGTGTTGGTTATGTGAGGATGTCATAGTCCCTTGCCTAGGCTTCTGTGTAGTGCTCAGGGTATGCCAAGTTGCTTTACAAAATACCGAATATGCTGATGTGTCAATCCCACCCATGTGTTCTGGACAGTTCATTGACAGAGAAACAACAACAGGGAGACCTTCAGATGTAATTCACATCAGCAGTACTGCATTGTAATATTTTGTTGTTGTTGTTGACAACAACAGAATGTGCTACTTCAGATACCTGTAATGGCATCTGAAGGTCTCATTTTGTAGTTTAGAGTTAGCTCAATGACATACAGTGTAGCTATACAACTAAGGCCCATTTACACTGCCTGACTGTGCGAAGTTAGGAATCACAAAGTGAGGTCCTTCCATTTACACTGGTGATGTAACTTCACATTTTTTTTTCTAACTTTGCAAAGTTAGGGTGAGAGTTGCCTAACAAACTTCAAGCAGAATTGAGTGAAGCACTGTGCATGAATTACAGTATTAAAACACATGTCGCATGAACTGCACTGCAGTCACTGGCGTAGTATACAATGTGCAGAGTTGGGATTGTGTGAGCATTGAACCCGAAGTTTAGAAAATCATGTGATCTAACTTAAAGTGAAGTTACAGTATGAGTGATTTACACACATATCTTCATTCAAAACTTTGTAAAGTTAGAAAAGTGATTGCACTCTGGTTTGTGATTTTTCTCAAGCTTGATATTGCTAGGTTGCTCTGCAATCTTCACCCTAAGTTTGCGGAGTTAGTAAAAATGCAAAGTTAGACCACCAGTGTAAGTGGGCCATATTTCATAACAAATGTTAGTGAGTGCTCAATGCAGAACTCATCAAGCTCGGCAGGAACTAAACTGTGACTTAACAATGCCATTCTGAGCTTTTATCATTTTAAGTTGATGTACCACTCAGCATGCTCCAGACTACAACCTTTTACATTTCTGCTATACAAAAAAGATTATGTTACAATACATCAGGATGATCACATGTAGATCTATTGCTTTTGCGGTATTTTGAGGGGGCATTTATACATTCATTCAATACACTGATAAATGCAGTGTTCTGAATTCAAGTATTTTTCTCTCTATTTTTTGTTTAAACATTTTCTTTGTGTGTGTGTATGTGTGTGTGTGTATGTGTCTGTCTGCACACTTAAAGTCACACTCAGTAAGTCACAATGAGTGGAAAATCTTTGCTAGGCCTACATTTTATATGTTGTGATATTTCCATGTACATGTATGTATATAATTTGTGTATTTAATATTGTTGCTATTTTCATATCTATGCAGTCTGAATGCAAAGATCTATTCAGTCAGACATGTACATCAAAAAAAAAAAAAAAAAAGCGGTCATGTGAACATTCAAAAACTTTTTAAAGTGTGTTCGGATACACACAGGCTGATGGTGGTGCTGGACATAACATCTTGTTGAAATCTTGGATAGTAGAATGTCATTGCGGGTGGAAATCCGTCATGTCTTTCAGTTGTCATAATCGGCATTAGCCAATGTTTGTCTTTGTGATTACATTTTGAAACCAGTCTTGGCAAGGTATGCATTACTGTTGCTAGGTGGTACGTGAACGTGAACTAAGTTTTCTTGTGTGTGCCTGAACACACACTAGGAGTTGGCAAGGCAGAGTGTTGCATTGGTGTTAAAACTGCTGCCACGGGGTGACGAGATTCGGCGATGACGGATTTGTCAACCAACTTGAGATGGATCGCATTGATAATGAGGTCAGGAGATTCCAAATCTGGGCTGAACCGCTGGTCGTTAATCCTGGCCTAATTGCCTACCATTCTTCTTTTCTGTCAAAGCTAGCAAAGACATTTCACCGAAAAGCCTACACCACAAAAAATCATGTGTCAGATCAGTATGGGCATCATAATAATACTACTCTGACTGGAATTCTTACCCCAGTATTCTAATTTGTTCTGTTCTTCCTTGTATGGTATTGTTTCAATTCAATCAAAGAAATGTCAGAAGTAGCTTTTATGTAGGAGTTTTATCCTGATTTATGTATGATCTGCCTTTGGCAGTAGCACTGAAGTTGCAAACAGGACTGTCCTCATATAACCTACATTGAAATGCATCATATAGAGAGGTCAAAGGTCAGATGAATGATGCCACTGATTTTCATTGTCTCCTCATACCAGCCACAACTGGGCCACCAAGATCTGGGGAGGGGAGGTTGGGGGGAGAGGGGGTCATAGGAAGTATTAGAGGTTGGTACACCCAGGGAATGACAGCAGAAAACTTTGCACATTTGCATCTGCAGAGTCTCCCCGGATTATAGAGGCATACTTGGTTGTCATGGCAAAGCAAAATTTGATGATGCATTTCAAAAGGTGTGCTTGGGGTACTGGTGTTGTGCAGAATCACATGTTCAGTACAAGAAGCCTAATGACATGTAATGCATATACGACATCACAACTTATGATATTCTCTCTTAATGTGCAAAATTTACCAAGAAAAACATGTGTAAAGACCCCCCCCCCCCTTTTTAAGACCTCTGTCTTCATGAATTACATAAGAGGATTCGTGGCTGCTCTTTAAAGGACAAGTTCACCTTCATTAACATAAGGATTAAGAGAATGCAGCAATATTAGTAGAACACATCAGTGAAAGTTTGAGGAAAATTGGACAATCGATGCAAAAGTTATGAATTTTTAAAACTTTTGTGTTGGAACCGCTGGATGAGGAGACTACTAAGGCTAGTGATGTCATATGAGTACAACATTATAAAGAAAATGTAAAGAAAATTCAACATATTTTCACTTTTTTCGCATAATAAAAGAGCACTTAACTTGCCTCTTTCTAAAGGCAATGGGAATAATGTTACCCATAACATATGTCAGTAACGAGTCAAGGGAATGTGTACTTTTTCAAAAGATGAAATTTTGTGAAATTCTCTTTATATTTTCCTTATATTGTTGTACGCATGTGACATCATACACTGCAGTAGTCTTCTTATCCAGCGGTGACTGCACAAAAACTTCAAAAATTCATAACTTTTGAACGGATTGTCCGATTTTCCTAAAACTTTCAATGATGAATTCTACTAATATTGCTACATTCTCTCAACCCTTATGTTAATGAAGGTGAACTTGTCCTTTAAATGGCAGTTTTTGTTTTGGTTGTCTTTCCGTCTGTTTATCAAGCAACATGTCCTGATACCGAAATTGAATATCAGCTTGAGAAAAAAAAAAAAAAAAAAAAAAAAAAAACTTCTCTGGTAATATAGACTATTTTTGATTTGGAAATAATTCAACAGATATAAAGGACAATGGTCAGAGTTGAATTGTGCAACGTCATTGTCTATGCCATTACTCCACAGAGTTTATACATTTTGACAGTTCTAATCTTCCTTAGATCTGAACAAACTTTAAGAAAGAACATGGTGCAAAAGGGGTATGCTATATTTCAAATAAATTGTTTGTTTACGAGATCATTTGATTCATAAAGCGGGTACATGGTTGTACATGTATCGTGACAGGGTTTTTGTTGAGCTAGATTTATGGAATGCTAGACAAGGGCTAGAGATCCAACTGTTAGATTTCACCATATATGCAAAAAAAAAGTACATAAGAGTACATAAATTTAGTACAACTGGTCAAAAGTTAGAACATCAAAATGTTATCAGAAAGATTAGCTGACACATCTGGACAAGTCAAAGATGCAAAAAATCATTGCAGTAGAGTTCAGGTTTTATTGGTTTTAATGCAGTATGATGTAGAGTGCCTGACTGACACCAGACTGTGGTTTTCCAGTGCATTGCGAGACAAGAAAGCGGTTTTCCTATCTCTCTCGTGGTCCTTGAAGGGTGTGCAATTTTGGTGAGAGAAAGACAGTATATCTCTCAAAATTACCCACTGGCTAGAAATAGCAACAAACAAATCTCCAGTTGATCCTTCGGCCTTCTCCTAAGGGGCATTAAATCCCAATCTACCAATCTCTGCTTCGTTTAGTTTGTGATGCATTACGTGGCATTTGAATTTGGGATATTTTTATCTGTGTGCGCTTTTGTGGCATTCACGTTAATTACACCACTGGCACGTCTTGACGTGCAGAGGGAGGTTCCCGTTTCGTTTTGTTTGAATGCCGGATGACATAATTAGCAAAGTTGATGAATGAATGACTTTCTACCGTGCGGAAGTATTGGCGTTTTCAGATGAATGATTGATTGGTTGATTAAGATTAATTAGAGGAATGTTTTTAATGGATGGCAGAATGGTGTGGGATATTCCTCAGTGGAATGCCAAAAAAGTGTGTTGCCTTATAAATCATGCACTTTAGAAACTTGGTGATTGATTAGTGGGCTAATACTTTGACAGCAGTTAGCTTTCCCTGTACTTTTTCTCTCTTTTTTTCAACCAATGTGTAGAGTAAAACAGCAGAAAAGACTGGCTGTCACCTTATGCCTTAAAAAGTAAATGACTTATGTGTATCTGTTTCACTCATTTTGAAGTAATACTGTATGTTCTGAATATTTTGTGAGGTTTTTATTTTCGTATATTCTTGAGTTGGGTACTATTTATGAATTAAAAGATATTCACTCTAATTCTGACGTGAATGTGATGCTTACGCATACATTTTCCTGTTCAGTACCGTACCCCACAATTCCGAATTTAACCACTCACGAAGTTGTCAGGAAGTCCCAATTCGCAAAAAGTTAGACTCGCTATTGGCGTATACAGTATTTAGATGAATAGATTTTTGAGCAGATCATGATGTGAGATAATGTGCAGTGACCTTCCCACACTTGAGAAGCTCTTCTTTTGCCATTTTATTACATTTCAGTGGCAGTCTTAATGTTGATTATTGTATAAGTCATATATTTTCATGGTTTTTTGTTTTTGCGAACTTTGCGAGTGGAGTACCATTCACAAATTCAGCAACAGGTAAAAATATTCACTCTGATCCTTACATGAATGTGACATGCAGGTGTACATTTCTCTGTTAATTCAATACTGTAATCCATGGTCGCGAATCTAATTACTCACTAAATTGTCGGGGAGTCCTCATTCCCCCCAAATTACACGTGCTATATATATGGTTTATACAGTATATATTTGTTTACTTCTTCCATAATCAATATACAACATGAGAGATCATGGATAATGCAACAATTTTGTGCATGTTTTTTTTCTTCAGAGTGATATTTGTTACTCTTTAGAAAATTAAAGAATTAATTTTGGATAAATCCGTTTCTGTATGCTCAACTAAACTGTTGTTGTATGTGTATGTATGCATAATGTATTCTGTTTCATAGCTAGTTTCTGATGTTTCATAAAATTCAGTGGACAGGCCCAATGTATCAATTTTTGCCCTTTAGACAGTGGCATGCGTGTCGATACAGCCGTGTTCTTATTACTAGCTTTGGGGGGATCTTCAGCTGAGTTTACATTGGAGGTGAATTAAAGCTTGGGAGACAGCTAATCACTCAGATCTCCTCCACCAGCAGAAAAGGTCAACACCAGAATAAAGCCTAGAATCTTCCCTCCGTCTCTTCTACTCCCCTCCCCCCCCCCCCCCCCCACACAGATGCATGCTAAGGAAAAGAAAGATGTATATTGTGTGACGTAGTCAATGTCATTACGATTGTTAAGGTTGCCCTTTTGTATGTGTTTCCGCGGCGACTAGGCATTGGAGGCTAAGGGTTAGGCAGAATGTAATTAATGATGCTTCTTTCTGCGGAGGGCAGACTAAACAGTTGTTGGGGAACACAG
The DNA here is from genome assembly GCA_033980235.1 of Diadema setosum. NCBI lineage: Eukaryota > Metazoa > Echinodermata > Echinoidea > Diadematoida > Diadematidae > Diadema > Diadema setosum. The sequence continues at coordinate 11,022,437 of CM067079.1, forward strand.
GCACCCATGACACATGCCGAATGGAAAGGATCCACCGGTCTTTAAATGTGTGTGTGTGTGTGTGTGTGTGATGGGGGGGGGGGAAGGAGGGATGTACATGTAGGCATGCTCAAATGAGGCCTAATTCCAAGAATGCGTTGCATTAATTCCCAGCCGTGGTGGCCCTACATAATGGCAGCGCAAACACAAGTTATGGGAGACAGCCGTGGACAGCATTTCAGCCGACTGTTGCACCGTGAGATAGGAGGGAGGAGAGAGAGGAAAAAAAGAGATAGTTAGGATTAAAAAGATACTATGATGTATCATGGCACCATGCAGAAAAGGTTATTTTTATTTTCATCTTTTTTTTTTTTAGTTTGCAGACACGTTTTGTACATTATAGCAAAGGGCAAGCACTGTAAATGTCAAATACTGCGCAGTGTGAAAACTTTCACTCATTTCATGTTTGACCAGTTAAGTCAGAGAAAATGAATGTTTCTACACTTTCTTTACTGTATTTTGTCCACACTCAAGGAAATGTATATGATAACCTAAAATATGTTGGCAGATCAAAAATTAGCATGCATAAAACGTTTCACATAAAAAGTAAATCGTGGGAAAATGTCCCACTTTTTCATCTTGTAATAGTCGGTAGTAAGAAATCCACCACAGTGTTGCCAACTATGCAGTGATCCATTGCTTTAATGCTTTTTCCTATGATGTTAATGAAATGAGCCAATATGAGAGCTGTTAAGTGATGACATCATCACCTCTTCCAGCTTTTTTTTTCATGTGTGTGTGTGTGTGTGTGTGTGTATTTGGTAAAAACATGTGAAGCTCCAAATTCCATAACGTTTTTATTTCATGTCCAAGTTTTGTGACATTTTTATCATTCTGTTTGTCTGGTTTTGCTCCGCATATTTAAGTCAAGGTGATTAAGGTATGGAGGTGCACTTTAAAGAGACAAACCGGAGACAGTGAACGATGATAATTAGGTTGAGAGCAATCAAAAAATGTTTGTGCATTAGTGGGTGAAGAATGCAGGGAATTAGAAAGAACACAAAAGCATGGTGGGTGAAGTTAAAGGCAGAACAAACAGAGACTGGGGGCAAACTTATAGCAGCCTTGGGGATAATTCAGAGTAATCTGGGCCTATTAAGGACTTAATTGGAGCAAGTGCACAGTTGGATGCGTTCCCTGAGTCGTGATAGGGATGCGATTTCCCAGAAAAACACTTCCCCCACCGGTGCAAATATGTGTAAACAGTCAAGGACAGTGAAATGGTAATGGTGGGATGAAATTAGACCAAAAGCTCAGAAGATGAATGGTGTTAATCTCACTGGTAGTGGAGGGGAAAACTTTTAATTATGGTTATTGGCTGGAAGAGCTGAAAGTGATGTAATGTAAATACTTTAATCTTCTTTTTCCTTTTCTTGTTGTTGTGTTTCTGGCAAATATACAAATGCTTCGTAAAATTTAAGATATGAATACAAACGCTTTGTAAAGAATGAGAAATGACACACTGCCGTGCATATCATTTGATCAGTAAAAAATCATCAAGCCACATTACAGGGGATGAAATCTTTACAACAACTTTCTTCTGAATATCCTGGTTAACCAATGACAGTTCTAGAATTCTAGGAAAATAGAGTTTGCAAGAGGATTTTTACTGATCTACTTCTCTGATTTGGAATTCTCTCAATATTCATTACCCTGCACCTAGTCCCTTTAGCAGTAAGCTTCACATGTGCATGATTTATATTGTTTCTATGGGTATATTATGATTTTTCTGTTTTTCACATTTAGATATGAAATGTGCACAATAGAGACCAATACGCACTATCTACTGAAGGAAATCTAATTCATTCTGTAACTATGACAACTGCCACGTCATACACACAAAAAAAGATACCACTTTCACTCCTGGGTTTTGGTTGGAGTGTATCAAAAAGAGATCATCTTAGTATGATGTAAATTGAAAAAAAAAATCACACTCCAAACTTAGAAGTCCTAAGAAATTGATGGTACACATTTTACCATCCCTGCAACTTCTTAGTGGGAGTTTGTATTAGCTTATTGTGGAAGCTGAAATTTTCACACCCATAGAAATTTTTCATGCAATTTGTGTTACCATAAACTAGCTAAAATATAAAAGCATAAGGAATATTTTTGTTTGTTATATGTAACATAAGTTATTTTTTTGATTCTGCAGAATTAATAACACACAAAATTCATTATCCCCGGACAGGCACATAAAATTATTCACATGAAAATATCCTCTTTCACAATACCAGCCAGCAGCAGCAGCAGCAGCAGCAGGAGTGTGTAACAAGGCTTATTTGTGTGTGATGTCTGTAATCCATATATCTCTGTGTACCTTTAGCCATATTCATGTTGCCATGTCTCATGCATACAGTGGCTGCATGAGTGCATCATGCTGTGATCGGCAACAAAACATGCTTTACCTGTCTCCCAGACGAGTTAACGAGGAAGAACGAGTCTCCGGGGAGACCTTGGGCTTTCTTGCTTTCGTGGTTGCCCTATACTCCGAGCCGTACGCCAGTATGCATTTCATGTGTCTGCAGCTTACAAATGGCGTAATTTACCATAAATAATCTGAAAATGTGGTGCTGGTATTCAGGCATTTGGGCTCTATGTTCTCTCCTCAATGACAGCATGGCTGTGGTGGAAAAAGAAAAACTAGACATGTGACCCCTCATTACCAAAGTCTGGTGAGGTTCGTTAACACCAATATTCAGACTCTGGTATACTTACGTTGCCCAGACTCTGAGCTTTCCAGTGATGTTTTTGTGTAAATGTACAGGTATATATTTATATGAATATATACTATGTATGTATGTATGTATGTATGAATGTATGTATTATATGCACACACACACACACACACATGATTATTCATTACAATGTGATCATTGCTATAGGGTTTTACTGTTGTATACTCTGTTCATTTTACTTTGTCTTATTTACACAATTCCGTTATATAAGGAAGTGATGTGAATCTTTTTTTTTTGTCAAAAAAATTAAAGAGAAATTTGAATTGAATTGAATATATATATTATAATTGTCCCACTGTCTTTCAAGTATCATACAACATAAGCAGTAAGATATGAGTCAGATAAACACACTTTAGTAAAAAGGGGATTTGAAATTCAGGGGATTTAATAAAAAAAAAATCTAGAATTGCACACATGGAGACACCCCAGAACAATCCTCATTTTTCAGTCACTATGTCTTCCCGGAGACAATTGAATTATCGATTAGACCAGAGAGAACATGAAAGCGATAAGACGAGGGTTGTTTGTTTCAACTTTCTGGCATCACTGCCATGAACCCACTTCAGCTCTGTGGACAGGGTTGCCGTCTGATAAAACACTGTATGTGCCATATATTCAGCGAGTCTCAATTTTCCCGATTTGGGACTTCCCGACAGTTTCATGAGTGGTTGAATTCATGATTATTGAGTACAAGTATTAGATGAACGGAGAAATGTATACTTGCATGTCACATTTATGTCGGGATCAGAGTTGACATTTTTGCAATGTTGTTTAATTTGCGAATAGCACCCGACTTGCAAGATTATGGCATGTCATCTTACTTACAGAGAGTAAGAGCAAAGAAAAACAAAAGAAAAAACAAATCTATAAACAAACAAACAACAAAACAAATGAAACTACCAGAATGTTGATCAAAATCATTCCAGTCTAGATTTACTTGTACAAGTTCTCAATTTTCCAACTTAGTTGTGTAAAGTTTCGTTGGACAAAAGCAAATGGAAGAAAAGAAAGATGCTGTAATATGTATGAAGGTCACTATGTTCTGGGTAAAGATATAAAGTCATAGAGTAAGCACATCATTCCTGGGAGAGGAAAATATCAATACAGGAGGAAGACAAGGAGAAAATAGAAGACATAGAAAGTAGATGGGGAAAAAGCTGAAGCTCATTTTTTTTCTTTTAGACATAGAACATGTATGTTGAATGAAACAAACCCCAAGAAAAGGACATACAACTTGCCCCGAGAGCGCCCACCTTTTCTCGGCTCCGCATACCGCTGGAGTGGCGTTGTGATTGCCACCCAGACATTCGGTCGCCAGCGTGGAGTGGATCCTTTCTCATTACTGTCATGTTTGCTGAATTTCTTCCTCTTCACTATTCCATTCCACGTCAGTTTCCAAGGAATTATCATGTTTGTGCTTTCACTCATTTTTTTTTTTGTTCTTTCTTTTCATCTTCGGTTTATGATCTCCCCCTCTCTCTGTTTCTGTCTTACAGGCCTTGGATCCCGCCCTTGCTCGGACAGTATTACCAGAGGTGAGACTATTTGTCATTTTTGTAGAATTCCTGTAAAGGCCGTTTTTCATACGGGTCGAGAAACGTCATTGCAGTGCTGAATTACAGTTACAATTACAGTTACGATTAGAATTATTGTCCGTACAACATGACCGAGGAAGGCTTTGTGGATTCTGAGAATTTGAATTTCAGAGCAAGGAGAGGAGGTGCGCCTTTTTACGAGTTTTAGATAATCACTTTTGAGAGGTAACTAGTGCGTGCTTTGAGTGAAGTGTGAGCATTTGAGGAGCATTGTATTGCTGTGGAAGTGGTTGAAAGGTCACCATAAGCTCCGCCCCTCAAAAGCGTGATTTGGAGATCAATCCATACATACGACTGCTTTATTTCATAATTCTTGAGAATTGTGATTGAAAAACGCCTCTGGACCATCTTTTGAATCATGATCGAAATAGCGATTCAAATCACCTTCCGCGATTTCCTGTTTGCACATACACACTCGGCCAAAATACATCATTTGAATCATGGTTCTAGTGATGTGTTATTACAATCGTGATTCAAATCACGCATTCTCGGCACGTGTGAAAACGGCGTAAGATGTGGGGAGTTTATCTTCAACTGTAAGAAAAAAAAAGTTTGACTGAGTGGGTGGGAAAGCATGCATCTCTACTCACTTACACTCCGGTCACCTTGCAGTCAAGTGTTTTCATGAGTCATGATGCAAATTCAGTAAGGCAAGAGCTGTATTTGGTATCTTTTCCAAATATTAGTTTTGTCGTTGTTGTTCTTTGTTATCTAAGGTTTTAATGTGTTTGTGTAAAGACTGTTCATTATGGCATTATAGTTGTTATGATTTTTTCTCATTCAAGTCCTTCAATATATTCTATAAATGCATTTTTTTTTTAATGACAGCTTGTGGATCAAATTTCTCCAAGCTTTTGCCATGACAAGTTTTAGAGGGCTTTCAAGTTATTTGTAAGAATTGTGTAAATCAGAGGGAAAAATAGCATTGTTCTTACGTGTCAAATTCCAAATACATCAAGTCTGTGGTTCATTTGATGCTGAATCTTTCTATCATGGTTCTTACTATTCATTTGGAGTGTTCCATAAAGTATGGTATTGGTAGATGTAAAATATGGTAGATGCTGGGTACACTTTCTTACATGTTATGCAAACTACAAAAAGAAATATAAAGCTTGCACCTCTCAAACTATGTGCAGAGATGCAGTCACACTATTGGATCATCATATATTTGCTTTTATCCACAAGTACAGAATATACCAGCACAAGGAAAAGAAGCAAGTTGAATTTTACCTCCGGCTGTTTACCAGAGTAATCATGGAAAGAAACAAAACTAAACAAAAAAGCCCTGAAATTCAGTCAGAGCGGTTTGTCTGTCACTCTGCACCGAGTGTCGCTTCTTCTTCTGCTCATCCGGGGTTGGCGAATCACGAGAAACACTGCAATTCTATATCGCCTGTTTCAATTTCGCTAAGTCTGTGGACCACTCAAGTAGGTCAGACCTGACAGATGTGAGCAACTGTGCAATCCATCTTATGCCGGCTTTTTTAACCCCAAAGATGCATACATGAAAATACTCTGCTGATGTGTCTATACAAATACACACACATACACACACGCACACACCCTTACCCACACCCACACACTATTTAAAGAAAAAAAGGTGTTTATTCAATTCCATTCAAATAATGCCTGTAAAGACAGTACACACAACGAAGATATACACACAACCACACACACGCACATGCGCGCACACACACACAAACACACACACACACACACACACACACACACACACACACATAAACCTGACTAGTTTTCCAGGTAAATAGCACAGTGAAAAGTTTCTAGCTGTGTGGGGATTTAGATTTATTTTGTTTGTGGTACCTTAGCATCAAGGATAGCATGAAAAACAAAAGTAAATGTGTTTGCTATGTTTTTATCTGTTTTATTCTATTTTTGTAAAATTGGTTTAATATTGACATGTTTTTTCTGCCTTGTTTACAGCTCCTTTCCCCTTAATACCCTAAATAGATCTCTCTGTAGTCCCAAGCACTGGGAATATTGTTCCTTGTAACCACTCACTAAATGAACTGCCAGGCATTGCTGGGTAGTCATCAATGGTAGCCTCAAGAAGAGTTGAGTGTTTTGATGTCAAAGCAGTCAGTACACAGCTCGTGCAACTACCACAGACAAGATCCATAAAAGTGTGCAAAAAAATGCTGTGCATTCCTTCAAACAACGTATTTTCTTCAAAATGTGTTTGATTTGAATTCACTTCAGAGTTCACATCAGTTCTGGTATCAAATCCTTTGCAATTCTTCATTGATGTAGAGCTAAGACTTTGAAATGGATGCAGATTACCATACAGGGATTTCTCTGAGCGGATATCTGGCAAGCGCCAACTGCAAACCATCAATTAGGGCTGATACTAGTAGAGTTCAAGAACAGATGTAGTTTGATGATGTCCTTTGTTTGTAGAGAGAAAGATACCGGAATGAGATTTGGTGGGATCATCCTGATATACAAACAGACACTTATGTTAAAGCGGAAGTTATCTACTTGCTGCATTTATTGATGGATTTGCATGATTTACATCTTGCACTCAGCATACAGTAGCACATAAAGCTGAATCTGAACAGAACTAATCATTTGAAAAAATAAAGAAAAAGAAGATGTTGACAGGGCAGTGGTTCTTTTAGTGGGACATATACATTTTTGCCACAAGATAATCCTATTTGCAAGTCATCGTAAGAATGCCATAATTAATAGTTACTCCTGCCCAATTTGGTCCATCCATCAACATCCATCAACTATTATTCCTTTTTTTTTTTTGGTAGACCAAAAGAAGAGAATAAGCCCAAACTATCAACAACGGTATTAATGTCACATGCAGATAGTGTTGAGCCAGGTAGTTTCAAGTTTTTCAAAGCATGTATAGGCCTAGAATGTTCTCAACTTTGAAACACATCCATCAGCGAGGCTCTGGATTTGAAATGCATGTTTGCAAGGACCTAAAAATATTGCAATTTTTTTTTTTATAAATGTTTATACAAGCAGGTCTTTTGAAATCAAATTCAACGAAGCTTCCTTTGCTCTCCCCCGGGTTTTGAATCAATACTGAAATGGATAGGACCTGACAGTTTGAATACCCAAAGTTATTTTGAGATTTCTCCTCTCTCAGAATAGAGACACAATAGTGTGCTGCATTATTGACTTATCAAATAATACTTTTTTTCTCATCTTATATTTCATTTGTATGTTTTTTTTCTCCCTCTTTCTGTGTTATATTACTTTTTTATGTTTTTATGTTTCTGCTATTGTCATTGTAGATATGATTTTTTTTAGCCATCTTTGGTCCACTCTTTATCAAATGTTGCAGCATTATCTGTTCGTTGGATAGTGAAAGTTGTTGTTGTTGTTGTTGTTTGTTTGTTTGTTTGTTTGTTTGTTTGTTTGTTTGTTTGTTTTTTTTTTTTGGGGGGGGGTCTTTGAAACATGCATATTAGGGGTAAAAGGGGGGGGGGGGGACATTCCCAGTGCATCTTAGAATGCTGTGTCATCCTTGTGTAGAAAGAGAGACCTAACTTTTTAAACCGCATCTCCTGCTTTGCAGGAACATGGATGTACATGTACATGTAGGGTTACGGACAGCCAACTATGTTAAACGGAATTGTCATAAAACACTGTGTCTGGTGATGAATGTAGAACCTCTCATATGGGAGACCACATCACACCAACAACTATGCAAGTATTAGAGAGGTGCTGAGGCCTAGTGGATGTAGACTGTCCTTTTAAGGAAAAAGTTACAGGTTCAAGCCCCATCTTGGAGCTTATGTTCTTGTCCAAGACAGTGTACAAAGGATTTATACTGCTTTTCTACCAGGATGTTTGAATACCAATAGGTACGTGTGTAGCTATACCAATAGGTACATAACTGTAGTTTAAATGCCGATAGGTATAGCTACATGTATACCAACTAGCAGCTTTTTACTGTTGTGGTCAATGTAGCAAGTGTGCTATGTTAAAGGCCTGGAGTGAGAACCCTGTAGTTTCACTTCGGTGTTGGGATAATGATATTTAAGCACTTTTAAGCCCCATGATACAGGGGAAAGGTGTGAGTTTTGGGAATGCTTTCTAGAATTGTTGTTAAGCCTAAATTGGGATAATTATCATTATTATTCAGTTTTTTAAGTGTCCTAGTGAGCATATTTGATAGCCAGTAATTTAAACTGCTTCATCTTTTCTCAATGTAATCTGATTTGTGAGGAATTTGACTATTTAAATAGAAAAACAGAACAAAACAAACAAAACACATACAAAAACCCCACACAATACACTGATCAATAATCATCATATACACATACTATAAATGCAGCGTTTCAGTACCGATGTAATAAAATATGCATCAATGACATGGAAAGTACAGTTCTGCTCAGAGTACAAACTAGTGCTGATCAATAATAAATTTACTCCATCCATACTACAAACGCGGCGTGATGGAAGATCAGCCTACCATCGCGTCGCTGGTAAGCAGGCCGTACACTTTCATTTCAAGGTCAAATTTGATGCAGGATGAAATAGCTCAGTGGCCTCAAGGCCGCGATCGAATGCAATTTTTAACCGCTGACTCGATTATTTGGTGATTAAATACGATCACATGATTCAATTGTCGGGGCCCATTCATTGCCGTGGAATCTGGTCAGTATGGGGTGAGGATCTCACCTCAATTAGGGAAAAACTGCAGGGTGTGCTAGAGGTTGTGTTTGGTTTCGTAGCATGTGCAGGCTTGTAATACTTTCATATCAGTAGTAGATTTCATGAACAGTTGCTGCATTCACTCATTAGAAGGTTTCCTATTTGAAGTGGTTTGGAACTTGCATCACTTTGTCTATAAGCATTTATAATGTCAATATATGAACATACATGTTTAGCAATGATTTATTGTTGTGATTTTTTTTTTTTAAAGACAGTTGCTGCACTGTAATATCCTCACATATAATGTATAATGTGTCTGTATATGATTTTTCAAACATATACATTTAGGTGCAATGCTGGCCTTCATGGTATACATTTTGCAAATTAATTGCAATAATGCATATATCTTTTACTTCGGGATTGCTAGTCTTTCACCTTAAACAAACCTAAACAGAATCTAGAAGAAATTATACCAACTTTGGATTCCAACAAAGGCATACTCAACAAGACAACTAACTAAGCATGGATTGCACCTTCAGCACACATTCTGGATTATTGTCACATTTCTTCCTCTAGGTAGAAAGAAAAGCAGTCAAATACCTTTTGACTTGAGTTGTGTTGTCTTTGTGGTATTTAACCCATTGAGAACGGACTGATTTTGCTGCAACAAGCATTTCCCAGAGACACCTGCCCAAGTATACTCGGGAGTTGTCTTCAACGGGTTAACAACTGTTTTCTTTCTGACACACTTAGCTCTGTAGTTTATGTGAGATATATTGCATTTATTACTTCCTGTCATTGATTGATTGAGCTGAGTGACACTTTGCTGACAGGTGTCCAGTGAGAACAACTGGAGATTGATTGGGATGTGAACTCAACCACCTTGCCTCTGTAATAAACACCATCAAGATTTGGGAGTCTGGTTTGGTATTCTGCAGAGAGGATGGAGTAAACCATGTGTGTCCCCTTCAATTAATCACTCTGGTTAAGTTATCACTTAGTGCTCTCTTGAATTGGTTACCTTACCATTTTCCATCCTCAAATCTTGACTTTTGCTGGATGGAGACACCACATTTGGAAGCTAGTAATTGTGACACTTTTTACTACAACTACTTCTTCATGTACTACTACTGCCACCACTACTTCTACATCTACTGCTACTACTACTACTACTGCTACTTCTACGACTACTACTACTATTACTGCTACTACTACTACTGCTAATATAGTACTAGTGACAATTTTACTACAACTCTTTCTTCACATACCACTACGGCCACTTCTACTTGTACTATATGTTTCTATGACTACTACCACTACTGCTGCTGCTGCTGCTACTTGTACATTGTCTACTTCTACTTCTACTTCTACTACTACTTTTACTGCTGCTTCTACTACTACTACTACTACTACTACTACTACTACTACTACTACTACTACTACAACTACTACTACTACTACTTCTACTTTTCTTTTCTTCTATTCCTACAACTACTTCTTCTATAACTGTCAATTTCATTATGCTTTGCTTATCTATCATTATCATAATAGCCATTCTATTACCATTAAAACTTGCCCGTGGCAAAAAATGGCAATCATAATACATGATATGTAAGGAAAGAGAGCATTGCCTAGATAGAATGATCAAGTCCAAACATTCATGGTACTACAGTTACTTCTTGTAGAAATGATAATCATGTGGCTTACTTGCCGAGGGCAGCCTCTTTAGTATCAGTAGTGCTGCTTACGCTGACCCTCAGATTATGATTACTGGCCCAGCATCACCAACCAACCATTCGGTTTCTTGGGTATGTTGGGGGGGGGGGGGGGCATTGTGGGTAAAACATCCTGTTTGAGGATTTGAAGTGAATATCATGTAACTGGTTGTGGTCTATTGTTTTAACTTAAGCATGACATACCCTTTCAGTTAAAGCTAAAATATATGTACTTAGAAGGACTCAAGTTCTATCTTCCATGATAAGGTAACCTCTGAGATTGTAGTACTTCTGGCAAAGATTTTTGCCTAATGTTTTACATTTTTGTTGTTGCCCAACTGAAATCGTGCTATCACAGTGTTATTTCACTTATTTCTTAAGCATTTGTGTACATTTTACAGTAAAAATAGACAGTTTGGCAGGTGAATGAGAACTATGTTTCCATTTTAATAAGCAGGTGTTTGTGGGATGGCTTCTGGAATGGAAGATTAGGGGCTCAAGAGGGTCAAAGGTGACCCCCCTTGAAAGTGAAGCCAGGGAAGAAAAATAGGCTGAGACATCCAGGCTTTTGGAAAGAGGGACTCATGAATCTCACCTCAGCCACTGCACACTCTAGAACTCATTGCTCTCAGCCAAAAATTCTGGGTCACAGAATGCATGCTTTTCTTTGGTTTCAATTTCTCCCTCTTTAATCTTGCTGAGGAAGATGAAAAAAAAAAAAAGGAGGGGGAAAAATGGATCTTTCCAGCTAGACATTTGGCCAGTACACGCCTGCAGAAGATTTAAATTGCGTTCAACAGGTTGCACTCAAAGGAGGCCAGTGCTTAATTCACTTGTAGGTGTGGCTTATCAGATGCCTCTTGAACTACTGCGCGAGACACCTGGAAAATTGGATACCGGTGCTTCGGCTAAATCGGCTTCTTTCCACCGAGGAGTCTGTATCGAATGTCGTGACGCAGGAGAAGCGGAATCCTCTTTTGGGAGACTTTTCTCTGCATGATTTCCTCTCTTTCCAACCCTCCTCCACCCACCCCCCCCCCCCCCCACCACTACTCCGTTCATGTGGGTGAACAATTTGCTGTTTTATGCATTAAGTAGTCACATTACATGGCAACCATGCAGAATTTAGCAGCCCCCCGCTCGCCGTATATGTTCTTGCGGACGTGATCGAAATTTTGCGCGGGCGGGAAGGAAAACGGGTCAGATTGTGGGAATGTGGGCAGATTCATAGCAGACCTCTACTACACGGTAGTGAGGCGTTTGCTAAGATGAGTGTAACGCAAATACCCCTCGAGGTATTGTATATCCTTTCGCGTACACTCGTAGTACTAAATTCAAATCATCAAATGGTTCGTTGATGGGGTGGTCAGTGAAACTTGCTGTTGTTGTTGCACTTGTGGCTATAAAGTCTAAGTTCATAATTTTCTCACCCAATGTTTTGGGAGAGAATGCAAGTTCAAAGTAAGATAGGTGTATTCATGAAAAGCAAGTTCCTTTAATTGGATTAGCGATGCAGACAAACTCAATGGGGAAATCATCGCAAAGATGTAACTGTTTGTGTAGGAGTGGTAAAATACTACTGACGAATTCATGCTTACGCCAGTGACTCTTGATACCTTTTCACCAGATTGTTGCATTCGGTGACCTGGTTGAGTATGAAATGATAATGCCATTTTGTGATGGTGGGGCTGAGAAGACTAAGGAAATTGCGAGCAATTCTACAGTAGCAAATTGTCTGACATTTCATTCTGGATGATGTCGTAAAATTATTATTGATTTATTGTGATCCATTGTTTGTGCCTTCGAGTATAATTCCAATACAACTTTTGGTTTGATGGAAGATCCTCCTTGTGAATTTGTGCAACATCTGCAGAGCACTCAAAAGCCTTAAAATGGTGAAAAACATAATTTACTTAATCATCAGCAAGAGGTGATATCATTTCATTTTGAACTGATG